>JAYGXS010000006.1:5536156-5577335 GCA_036362985.1 Ligula intestinalis
GATGATGATGATGATGATGATGATGATGATGATGATGATGATGATGATGAAGATCCTGCAGTTTATGCCCTTAAATGATTTGGAGATGAAAAGTGAAAAAAGGCAATGTTCTTTTCATTACCATAATTGACTTGTGTACAACAGTGAAAGTGAAACTTTAAGAAGGGAACAAACAATTTCCCGTCATCGAGGTCTTCTTCTTTGACTTGACTACGGGCAATGTCAAAGAGAGAGAGAGAGAGATAAGAGTCCGTAGGAGGAGTATGATAGAGAGTGTATGAGACAAATAAACCGCTACGCACGCGGGTCTGTTAGATTGGATCTAGAACAAGAATGAGGCGACATTTATCACAATGTTTCAGTAAATGGAATACAGTTGCGCGCCCGTGTTATGGCCGCTGTCAGGGCCACTCGCGTGAGCAGCAAGTATGCAGGTGCGCGCGTGCGCGAGCGCGCCCATGAATAAAACCCTACCTACTGATACATAGACAGTAGAAAATATTTTCTATCAATAGATCTTCTTCTGCGTCTTTACTGCCAGAAGCTGTTTGGACCAGAACCAGCCTGGAAAAGTATAGTGCAGTTAAAGTGCGGGGGGGATGACTAATTGAGCTGCTATTCGATGGAGAGGGGGGCGAGGGGTTGTCTGCATACTTGCGTGCGAGGGCAGTACGACCGGAAAGTAATCTTGACCAGATGCGTCCAAAATTGCCGGTAGGAGTGGTGGGGGCGGTTTGAAGAGGAAGAAGAAGAAGAAGAAGGTATTCTGTACAGTCACCATCTACAACCTGTTCACGCAAACACACACGCGGGTGAGACTTCATGTTTCCATGTTAATTGGAGATCTTCAGGATAGACGGATATTGGGGACAGGGAGGGAGCACAAGGTTGTCTTGGAAGAGTAAGCAGTGCGACCAAAAGAGGGCACGCGATTCAGCAGGGGGGCTTAGTAGTTTCGCACTTTGCCATGGCGAGAAGGTCTTTGTAGACTCGAGAGTTCAAAAACCGGGGGTAGGAGTCCCTTTGCATGAGGGTATAGATTTGTACCTGGGCCTCATCGAAAGTGTGGGGTGTGGGTTCGCTCATATTGTTGTTGATTATATCGCGAACTCTAGAGTCCAGACTGACCTACAAGCGCAGAAGGGGAATAACAAAAGAGTAACACATTGCTGGCGGCGGTCAGAAAACAGAGGAAAAGGTAGCGAATAAACTGAGTTCTTGTTACTAAGCCACTTGTTTGGAGCAGTGCTGCCCAAACGCAGCATGCGCTGGACCAACTCGGGGGCAGAACAGGTTGCGCTCCGCTAGGAAATACCGAACATGGGGCGGGGTATGGTGGCAAGAATAGGGACAGCTTTGGCCGCGGCAGCCGCCTGCACCCGATCCCGCCTCCCTCTTGGCTTTGTGAGGGAAGAGACAGAGTGCGATAGATGCTTCGCAAGTCCACTATGACTTAAAATTAATCCCTGCTCCAGCACACGGTGGACATAATCGACACCTACGATCAAACATCATCATCTTTTGTTTTAATTTCTGTAAGACGTGACCGGAGCGAATAGAAATTTGAGTTGACCCAATTGTGAAAAAACTCGAGGCGTTCGGCGGGATTTGGAACCGCGTAAAGAGAAGGCCTCTACCAGAAGCCAACGCTCTAACCGCTAGGTTACAAGCGCCCCACCTCGTGCCATGAATTTAATCACACTTGTGTCGATATTAACTACCCAACTTTGTCGCTCATATGGAATCCACCAATACGGGACAGCAAGTTGACTGCGGCAAAGTTGGACGGGTAATATCGACGCAATTGCGATTAAATTCATGGCGCGAGGTGGAACATTTGTAGCTTAGCGGTTAAAGCGTTGGCTTCCGGTAAAGGCCTTCTCTGATACGCGGGAACGCCTCGATTTTTTTCACAGTTGGGTCAAATCAAATCTGTCGAACCTCTTAATAATAGCATTTTATTTTTAATTTATTACTTAATTTAATCTTCTTTCATTCTTATCTTTTGTTTTAATTGCTTTTTTCAGTTATCGCACACTTTGTAGTTGCAATACGTTAGCTTTTTCTTATAATTTTATCGACCATTTCCTATCTTTCTTTCATATATGTTTCTTTTATTTTCTTTCCTGTGACTTCGTATTGCTCCATCTGCCCCATTCCCTTCACCACCGGTCCCGTATTACAGAATTCTGGGGGTTTGGTCAACGTAGTGGGCCCTATAGTAGACTGTTACTCAATCCTTATGTGGCCTTTGCATCCAACCCACTGTTCGGTCCCCGGAACGCCACCTACCGCCGCTGCCGCAAGGTACAATCCCTTAGAGGTGTGTGTGTGTGTGTGTTCGACCATCGATTTCGATGAAGTCCACCAGCAGGTTGGTACAGAAGGTGACAGTCTCAGGGCTTAGGTTCAAAGTGATAGAGGACGTGGTTAGCGGCTCCGCACTTTTCACCTTCTCCCGGAGTCTTGAAGACTAAACGGGGTCCGGCGTGGGCTGGTTTATCAAATGCAAGCTACAACACCGCGTAAATTAGTCGTAAGTGACAGTAGACTTTGCGCAGGTTCTATTGTACTATCTACCCTCACTCACCCATAGTAGGTGTGGAGACAGGCCCAAGGAGACCGAGACTGATACGGTTACTATACGACGATATTACTACTGAATATAAATGTAGCCGAGTCTTAGTAGTATTAGTACTATATCTGACGCGAAAATTTGTCAGAAGTGACGCTAATAAAGCCAACGCTAGGGCTCATACCCCCAAGGTCTCAACAAGGAGTGTGAACCTGGGTTTAAACTATTTCGAGTAGACTGTTACTCAATCCTTATGTAGCCTTTGCATCCAACCCACTGTTGTGGTACTCTAAGACGGTTCCCGAAACGCCACTTACAGCCACTACCGTAAGGTACAACCTTTTCGAGGTAACCACACAAGGCGACAGCTCCCCCTACGGTTTCAACGATGGGCACCGCGTGCTCCAACAAGCCGAAGCAGATACTGAGGCAAGCTGGGCAAGTAACACAAATGCTACAGCAAGCAGAAGCAACGCAGCAAACTACCACGAACGAAAACAGGAGTTAAAGCAGACTCGCGGAGAATCTGCCCACTCGCTCGCCACTGCCACCTCCGTTTCCAGTGTAAAGATACAGTCACGCACACACACACACGATGGCAGGCTGATTATTGGAGAGAGAGAGAGAGAGAGAGAGACGGAGTCGTGAGTCGCATTTATAGTTCGGCAAAGGGGTGGCCACTTACGCGTTTGGCCAAAGCCCCCCCCCCCCCCCTGTACTGTGTTGGCGTCCAGTGTGGGTGGGCGGCACAGGATGCCAGCCTATTAATGCGCTTTGGTCCCTCTGCGTGGACAACGCCCAGCGCGGAAACAGGTCGCGACAAAGTTCGACAGCATGTGGGTGGGCGTGTGGGCGCGGGGAGAGGCGGGGACTGGAGGACGAGCGAGGTTGCTCCACGTGGACGACCCAGCAGCGTGCCAACACGCCCGGAATGTCAGGAATGTTTGACCCCACAGCCACGGCCGGGCACACGGTGTGAACAAAAGCCAACCCTCCTGCCGCCTCCCCCTCCTCCCATGTGTGTGTGTGTGGGTGTTAACGAGGGTGCGGGCGTGTATGCGGGCGCATGGAGGGACAGACAGTTGAACGACAGATGAGGCAGCCAATCAGAGAAAGGAAAGCTGCTACCAACCTCCGGCCGGAGGTGACAACTTGCTGCGTCGACGTGGGCGTTCGCCTAGCGGCCACTGTTGGCGACTGCGACTGAGGGGGGGGGGGGGGGGGGGGGGGGGGGGGGGGGAGGTTAGAGCGAAAGTAGTCAACAGGCTCGATAGATCAGCAGGAGATAGACTCCCTTCCTACTGTCACAAAAACGGCGCCAGAAGCCGAACGAAATCGATTGAAGTCTCGTTTCCTGCCCTCCTCCTCCTTCCGTTACCTCGGTATCACGCTACTCTTTCGCTTTCTTGTCATAGTGGAAGCATCGTCAGTAAAATTCGTAAACTCCTATCCATCGGTTACGTTCATATCACATGCACACACACCCCAACCGATTTATGGATGTCTGCATTCAATCTCCCGCATTTTCTACTGCCCTCCTGTTATTTTGCTAACCTTGATTTTTAAACTCATCCTCCGAAGCTCTCTTCTGCTGCCACTGTTTCCTATGCTTTTTTAGCTGATGTTATAATACTTAAAAACAGTCAAGCAATTCGCTGATCGCATTCTTGGTGATGTCGCTCATCCAATTCACTCTAAATTAATGGCTGCGAGGTATTCCCGTACTATGCACTGAAGCCGTGCATTGGCATATTAGCACTCAAGACTCCAAATCCTAAATTTTGCTGTTAATATAATCTTCAAATTCTCACCAGGGAAAAGAAGCTTTAAATTCCTAGCAGTTCGTCTCACGTGAAACGGAAGGGAAATCCAGACAGCTAAGGTTGGACCTGTCCATATAACTGGTCTGTATTTTAGGTAAACGTCTAGATTTTTGAGTATTTTGTTAAGATATCTCTTGGAGTCATTTGTGCTGAAAATCTTCGATGTCGGTACAGGGTGGTACCGAAGACATCTGCCATGGGTCATTTTTTTCTGGGAGGTTATTTATAGTCTCGTACGCAGCACAGGAAATCGAGTAAGAGAAGCCCAACGTACGAATGAGTCAGAAGGAGAAAGAGCGTTCATCTGGAGAGGTTTATTTTTTATCTGACGTTTCGGATAGTGGTCTTGTCTATCCAGCTTCAGAGAGTCAATACTCCGACTCCTGGCTCTCGGTACATACCGCTCCTTTTTTTCTGCGTACGTAGCCTAACAATCTAGTTTGAGCCGCTCCGTGTGGCTCGCGTTTTTGGGAGGTAAACGCAGGCCGCTCCAATCGCCTGGCAACTTTCACGCGCAATCTTCTCGGCGTCTGCAATTGGAGCGCCAGTGTTTATTTTGTCTCCCCGCGCGACGGTCATCTGTGTCGACTCACCCTCCCCCCGCGTCTCGCCGTAGCCTGTATCATAGGTACGCATGTTGACCCCAAATTTTCCGCGCCGTGACTGTCCTCTGGTAAGAATGTTCTTAATACAAAATTTGGGACCGGCAAACTTATGTGGCAGTTTACCGAACAGTCGGTCGACATCCCGGCTCTGAGAGTCGAGGCAGCTCTCTGAAACTTCAGCGAAGAAACAACCCCTTCCGATGAGTATTATCAAGCTCTTAGGCGTTAACTCATTAGTTAGCCTCCTCAGAGACAGTTTTGAGGGCAAAAGCATCATGTCTCTTGTCCAGTGGGGACATCAAGTATTGCTGTGGAAAAAAACTCGTGATAATAGTTTCTTGTGCCGGTCACGAACCAAAAAGATATATGCGAAGCTCGGGTAGCTTCCTAGGGGTTGCACGTACGCGGAACCCGGTGCTGACGTAGAAATTGGGGACAGTATTAATCTTTTTCCGGGGGTTAAATGAAACTCACCTCCTTCGGAGAGAGGATAGAGATGTAGTTCTCGTAGATTATCCGAACCTTTTCCTCTATGAGTTCCGGGCAGGTTTCCCGTTTGAGGTCTTCGCAGGCAAGCCAGAATAGAATGTTCTCCTCGCTGTACTCGGAGCGAAGAAAATCTCGGAAAGCGCGTTGGCCGACTGCATAGGTAGCGAAAAAGAAAATCTTATAAAATATGTTCCACAAGTCTAACTGTTCATAGCTAATTTCATTCCATACTAGTACACGCTCCAAACTAGGTAAGGATTCCTCATAGGCAACACCACGGTAACAAAAAAACAGATTTGTATAATACGGGATCAGTGGTAATAGGGGTCGTACGGATGGGGCATAACAGCACCGGTTCTCGTCCGATCACCGAAGTTAAGCTACGTTGGGCCCGGTTAGTACTTGCATGGGTGACCGGCTGGAAATACCGGGTGTTGCTGACATCTTTATTGCCTGTAAACTGGCATTATAAACATATTATTATTATAACAGGGGGCCACCTCCATGTGCATTTATCCCTCCACCTGCACTTGTGGAGCGGGATATATTGGCCGAACAACGCGACGTCTGGAGAAGTGGTACGCTGTCAAAAGTTGCTGGTAGCCACAGTTTGTCCTCCTTGGCCGACTACACGAAGGAATCCCATGCTGTCAAAAACCACGCATGCCAACTGTGAGAACATTTTTTTCCCTTCCTCCCAGCGCGCCGGACCCAACATCCTCAACACGCTGGCGCCAGCATGCATGAGACTAGTGAACACCGAGGTGACTTATTAAAAACCCTCTCCTCTACCCTAAGGACCATTTAAAGAAGTAACATATAACTGACGTTTTGAGTCCCTGCAATTGTATCGGCCTGACGACGACTTGCTGAAAACCCGTGTTTGCCAAGATGACTTATCAATAGTAAAATGGGAATATTTGCAGAGATAAATAATAAACTAATAAAATCGACTAAATTAAAATTAAACTCTGTAAATATTCCCATGGTTAATTTGAAAAGTCAGTTTATTAGGCAAACAGGTTTTCGGCAGTTTTTCTTCAGGCCATTAACTTTACAAAACAATGAAAGGTTTGACATGTAGAAAAATCAATAAATGTCTGCGGTGGGGGCCGATAAACTGACTTTTTTTAATTAAACCAAGTAAACTCAAAACTAAACCGAATTAAAAGTAAACTAACTAAAGTAGAAAATGAAATTAATACAAACTAAACTACAAATAATAAAACTAATAAATAAACTAAATTACAGTAAAATAAGTATTCGACTATGCATGGTAAAATACGGGGTTCTGATCAAAGAGGTCGCGAGTCCCAGGCCAGGGTGATGCACCGCTTGGGGTTCGGTATGACGGACTACTCTAAGGTTAATTCGGCAGAAATAGCCATGCGAGTCTCCCTTGTCTTTTTCCGGCAGTGCTATCTGCTCAGACTACTGGCCATTGTGCGGATGCTGTCAGAGCCCAAGACATGAAACCCAAGGTAGATCGGGACGAATGAGATCCGCTAGCGATCGGTGAACGTTACTCAACGAGGTGTTGCCTCATTTGGCTTAAATGTCCGAAGCCCGTATTTATACTGCACAGGCGAATATTTTCGGGTAGTGGGAGACAATTGCTTGAGGCATCAGTTTCGAGGTTGCGAAAGTCACTCCTTAAAAGTCGGACATATCAGGTGGATCCGGTTGTACACTGGAAGACCGGTTCCTTTGGTGTTATCGACCGAGATTGTTTCGTGACGGCGGCGTCATTTTTTCAAGTAATCTCACACTGTTCACGAACACTCATGGCGTTTTTTGGTGGAAGGGACGTAGCAGCACCAACTTCCCGTGCCCAGCATCGGAAGAAGTGAATTGGACGAGTTTCATCTGTTATAAACTTATCATAAGCCAAGGTATTCGCCGTCCATCAACGCTTCGATCGAATCCCCAAAGATGAGCTCAACAGCCAGAACGGAATTGTCTTGACGTAGTTTGTACAACGTAGTTCCGGCCCAAAAAATAGCATATGCGTATGTATAAGGTTGGACTGCAATCAGACCAATCTGATGGCGTCATTGAGAGGCTAGGATGCCGATTGGCTCTCCAGGTCATTTGGTGGTTGTGCAGAGCACTAATCCTATCGGTAACTCGTGCGATATCATCAGGCACATGGCCTATGGACCGATCAATAGTACAGTCTGGGACGAGTCATTAGGTCGGCGTACGAGCGAGTCGGCTAGGGCTGCTCATAATACCCCATCCGCGGGGAGACTTAATCGTGCTACATTCCAGAAGGGGTAAGGGTTTAGAAAAGGATACTTTCGGCGTGGCCTCGTGTAGGTTTAGGACTAAAGCCTATGGCCTATACAAAACAAAGTCGCTAGTATCACTAGAGCCGCTAATATTGCACTTTTCCCGCAACACTGTACCGTCATACTGTTGTCCTCTATTTCCGCACTTTTAGTAGACCTATTTAGAAAGATGATGGTGCGCTAAATCTGAGCTAGATCTAGGTACTGTAGAAAGTCAAAGGTAGCCTGGAAAAACGGCAAATGCATCTGCATTACGACCTAAACGCGTGGTATATCTTCAGCTATAATCAAATACACGTTTTTTTAACCCTTCAGTTTACCAAAATCCCCATATAGGTTACAACTACATATTAGGTTAAGATTTCCTACATGCACGTACAGACCGCATTGTAGCTTGCCGTTTGCTGGTTTTAGCAAGTATGATTACTAGAAGTAGCACTTCTGGCATAGGCACAACACTTCTAACAATAATATCCTATATCTAGTAGTCTAAACTGAACAGAAGCTGACACGGCAGATCTTTAATGGGCCAATTCCCGACGGCCTAACCCTGGTTCTCGTGACCGTCTGTAAAAGTTCCCTAATTTCCATTTACACCTAACCTTAGGTGAGGCAGAGAGACTCGGGGTTAAGATGGATGAGAGAAAAGAGAGAAAGAACTCGATATATCATTAAATAACGTTCCTTTAATCCTTCAGCTAAAATACTGCCCGATATAGGCTTCATCTGCACGTACAGGCACGAAATAACCGGAGCAAGTATTAACGTGCTCCAAGCCTCAAACACCTGCCCTACCCCGAGTAGCAAAAATCAAGGCCCCCACTCTTAGTTGAGATCGAGGGATCACGGGCTTAGATCTGACTCCCATCGGTGCCATTTCTAACCAAATATTAGCGTCAGTAATAGTACCAGCACTACCATCACTCAGATGCACCGCTAGAAGCAGCAGTATAAACAGTAGTTGCAGTAGTAGAAATACGGGAGTCAGGCTCCACGAATCATCCTGGGGTGTGTGAGGGTAGATAGTGCAGTGGTACCAGCGCAAACGGCTCATGCCAAGTAAGACTAAGTTAGGCGATGTTTCTGGCCTGCATTGGAGAAAGCGGCTTACGCCCGATTCCTGCTAGGTCATCTCGAATTTTTCTTGTCACCGCTTCAAGCGCGGAGAGGGTTTAGAGTGAGTTAGAGGGCTGCGCGTCTACCCGACTACAATCACTGCCCCCTGCTCTTAGACATAATCGATTTCGATGGTCGAACTAATACAACACAACATGGCTACGGGTAGAACACGGGAACTGGAACACGGGAACACTGGGACTCGGCGCATGGCAACCTACATTACAGAGTACCCACACCCCTTTTATTGTCATCGAAACTTCCGGTAAAAAGCATTTTGAATACTATTTTCATTCACATGTCCGTCCACCGCAGGGCGCTGCTTCGATTTTTGTACACGACACTTGCTTTATCCTCACCTAGAACGTCGCTGCTGTGACAGAGGTTCTGAGAGTTGCCAGCCCTAAAGAGAGAGGAAGATAAATTTCTCCTCAGCTGCGGCTACAAGCCTGCTGTTCGGAAAAGTCGGACGGACCGCGCCAGTTCAGTCCTCGTCTGAGAGTGCGAGGTGATTGGCTAGCGGGGACGTGACGAGTGGAGAACAACGAAGACAGCTATAAAAACACACACACGACACAATGAGATCAGCGTATGCGTGGGCGAGTGAGGGTTAAGCTGTTGTCTACTCTGACGCAGTTATCAAGCGCCGAAATCTAGCCGATCAGCTGCAAGCTAATTGGTCAACGAAGAGTAGGTTGACTGTTCGTGTTGGCTGTGTACGAAAGCCCACTTGTGCACACGCGCGCACGGGCACGGGCGCGTGGTCTGAATTTAGCGCGGGCAAGCGCAGTCAAACGACGGACAAGAAGGCAGGGGGAGGCAAGGGGACGTGAAGAAGTCAGTCTTATTTCATCTCAAACTCACCCATGCCGTCTGGGGTAGTGAAACAGTGCATGAGGTTGTCGAAGGACTCAGCCCAGGACTGCAGATCATCGTAGGATGTCCTGCAAAGAGAGCGAGAGAGAGAGAGCAGTGAAAATAAAATTAGTAAACACACACGTGATTTCTCTGCGCGGGCTGATCCGCCATTTTTTCTTCTACTTTCCATTCGCATGTAAAAAAATTATACAGGCTGGTAGCGATTCATCGCGGGGCCGCTAAATGCCCCCTGCCCAGGTTTGTTTTAGGGGAATCGTGGTTAAAAGTTTAATGCTTGATTGAGCAGTAGTTAATGCGTGTTTACTACCTGGAAAGTGAACAGCAGAACATAAATTAAAGCCGCTTGTAATTGTTTTATGGAATTAAATATTGTATAGGAGAAGCACCAGGAAAGAATAAAATCAGCCAATGTAAATTCCTACTGATCAGCAAACGATGCCCATGAACCAATAAGAATATTAGAACAACTCCTATTGGTTAACATAATGGGGAAGTGGGCCGCAAATCGACCTATTGAAAATTTGCATGGAAGTGGTTAATATCAATACGACCCCTCAAAGGGCCTCTCTATGGATTTCTGACCAAAGACTCTTCCCTTAGTCAACCCTTAGTCGTGAGTGCGATATGTAAACGGCACATTTGTTGCCGTTAATGAGGACCAATTAGAAACGCTCCCCGACATTTCGACCGTCCATTTCGACAATGTCCACAACGAACTTCAGCGAGTTGAAGTTACGCGGTGACTCCCACGAGATATACAGCGAACTTAGACTCGCGGAAAATCTACCCTCCCTTTCACCATTCCCACACCGGGACCTCGTTGCCAAGACCGTTAAAAATACCGGAGATGGGGGAGTGCACAGACTGCTGGCGCGACCAACACTCGACACGCGTACGAACACTACGTCTCGCTAGGTAGGCTCCCGACTGGTAACGCAATAAAGGCCAGATTAAGTGGGAGCCATTGAGTCTGACTCTCAGCCCGCAGACAGCCACTCCACACAACAAGACAAACTGGGCCGACTGCAGTGTCCAAGTTATCCCGTCATCTGACAACCCTCCTGCGTTGTGGATCAACCTCACTCTCTCCCTCACCGCCAGCAACATGTCACGCCTAGCTCTCGGTCGCCTGAGGTGGGAAACGCCCCCCAATACCGCCAACATAATCACTGCGTTTAAAAAAGAACTTTACAAGAAACTCCCATTTGTAAATGTTTCGTACAGCGAGAGACAGACGGAACATTACGCACGTCCGCGCGTTCATCGTGATGGCTCCTAAAAAATGTTTACCACAGGGAAACATGCGTAGTCATCCTTCACCATAAGAGCAAAAACCCAACTTCTCATAAAAGCAGTGTCGTCAACAGTCTGCTACATCGAGCTCTGACGAAGGAATGTACCGACTCGAGCTAAATTTACTTTTTTTGATTTATTTTCCCCAAAAATTTGCACATCAATGCATGAAAAACACAGAATCCAGAGAAACGGAAAGACTGTTCCACTCAGGCGTCCAAAAATAAATAAACTGCGAACTCTTCCTCATATATAATGAACGTGTGCAAACTTTTTGAAAGGCACTGGTGGAAATACGAAATAAAAGTGGCGCACAAACCGATGGCTATCTTACGAGCCCAGCGTGTACACCCTAAGGAGAGAGCTGGCTATGTCAACAAGGAGAAAGATCCCACGCGAAGGTCGTGACACCCTATATTGTGGTCAAACAGGTATGTTCAACTCCACACGTATCCACGGGCAGTGAAGAGGTGTGACCATGTGTCACAAGTTGCCATATGTTGCATTGATACAGGACACACCTTCACATGGAAGAAAACTCGCATCCTCGGAGTCTGCTCCACCCAAAAAGGCCGGGAATTTCTAGAGGCCATGCACTCCGATGACCCATGCATCAGCCAGGCTATTGAGTTAGATATCGTGAACAAAATTTCGAAGAAAAGTGGAAGAGACGAGAAGTGGTCGATCAAGATTGACGCAAACTGTAGCAGCTAATTGGCGATCGCACCTTATTAATATTTATTAATTCAGCACACTTGAAATTGTAATTATTCTTGGCACATTTACGTAGGTCTGACGGCGACCTGGAAACCAGCATCGAAATTTTACCCGATTAAACTACTTTATTTTCCCAAAGAACTTATTTGCCCTCGAACTCAATATGTATACATCAGTAGGCCCGTTATGACCTGACTTTTACCCCTCGAACCGCAATAACGAGGTCATCAACGTACGACGCTAACACCAATTTGACAGAAGTCCAGTTTTGTCTACATTGAAATGTAAGTCGTAAATGTTGGCTCATTCATTCACGGCGAGTGTACATCCCTTTCTCTCGTGTAAAAAACGGTTGCTTTATAAATCCTCTGAATACGTCTGAGTTACACCTTAAATATCCGCATATGAAAGCTTTGATTTAATACAGGACATCTTTCTTCGAAAGTAGTGGGAAAACATAGCACTCACCCAATAGGAGAAGGGGATCGACAATGCGTTTGATTAAAGTGCATCAGAGTGAGTCTTTGGAGATAATTTCCAAACATTTACTATGTTATTCCAAGTTAGCAGGACACAACCAGATATCAGTGCCCTCCTCATGAACAACAAGAAGATAGGGTCGCCGATCTGAAGGTTGAACGTGTGGTGATGAGAGATCGAGTCCAGAATAGTAGGTGGTGTGTGTTCAAATCCCTTCGGGCGACCAAAATCGACCTTTATCGCACACACACACACACACACAAACACTGAATCCGTTTCGTCTAATAGGAGAAGGCAATCGGCTGTGAATAAGGAGCGCTTTATTCGGGACAGGCTTTCGTTAGGTGGCCGTGCAGCCGAATGAAGCGTTCGTGTAGGGGCGTGTGTGACCAGCGGCGTGGGAAGTTTGCGCGTTTTTCCACGGTCCTGTCAGCATGGGGGCGTGGGCGCTGATTGGTTGGATCAATGGCTGAATCTGGGGCGTGCAAGAGCCCATGCGTGGGTGACAAAGCGGGCTGGCCAATGCGCGCAAGACAGCCCCCGGCGTAGGCGCGACCGTGACTAACCTCAGGTCAAACCCGAGGGGGGGCTGCCGTGTTTTGACGGTTAGAAAACTTGTCGTGGCCAACGGGGGGGGGGGGGAGAGCAACGGAGCGGGGTCAGTTATTCGGTGGGCGCTTTAGTTAAAAGCTCCGAGTCACAGGCCTGCGACTAGCGCTCAGTAAGGCTCAGTGACGTGAGAGACCACAAATCTTTTCTTGCATAAAAAGTTGATCATTGATCACGTGTCAGGATGTGATCGCCTGCGAATGCCAATGCAAGACACAACAAAATTGTGTGGATGTGTTCTGTCCTGCACCTAGAAACGATCAAACTAAAAAGTGTGTAGAGCCGCTGACAAGGCAGTTGCAGCTACGCGACAACAATCACTGGTGTGCGGATAACGCAAAATACCTTCTAATTGGACTATTATCCTGGGAGCTAACGCAGCTTCTTCTGAATGAAGTCACGTAGAAGGAGGTGGGGGACGACACTAAGGTGATTAACGAGCTGTGGCGAGGCGGTGTTTGTGTCCAGCAACCGGTAGCTGTTCCGGCTGGCACCGAAGTGGATGCTGGACTTGCAGCAGAATGCCTGAACGACAACTACTGCGGGCCAATCGAGCCTAGGTGGGGGCGACAGCGGCGTGAACGCCCATGATGGTGCCCGTGAACCCAATTTGTCATTTTACCTGTTACCGCTGGGCGATCGTGACTGATCTGGGCGACATCGATGACCATCTCCCGGATAGTACTTCTTCACGCGTGACGACCCGTGGCAGCAGACCTAGATAGTTCAATCCATTCTCTTCGCCAACGCTGGAGGCCGAATATCGAAGTTCTAAGAACTACCTCCATGTCCTGGCGGACTGATTTGAGCCAGGATTTCAGCTGACCCCCCTTTTTGAAGTCTTCAATTGGCTTACGGTGTCGGATGGAGAGCAGTAGCACTCAGCTCGTGAGGCTGACAATGAAGTAAGTGTTCAAGTCACCTTAGCCGTCTTTCTTGAATGGCTTGGGATATCCTTGGGATGTTGTCGCAGCGATTGCGGTCGGTCTCATTTGAGACGAAGTTGGTGTACTTCACTCAGAGGATTATCCTCAACCAGTAGTGGTCAAATGCCTCCAGTTTCCGTTCATAGCATAGCCTTGCCTTCGCAGCCGTATAGAAGAATAAACCACACATTACACGCGGACCTTCGTGGCGATATAAGTATTGCGTGGGGTCCATAGGCACTTTCGCACGCTGGAGAAAATTCGTTGAGCTGCGTCAATTCGGTAGATAATGTCATCCTTACTCTGTCCATTCGACAACAACCTCGTTCCGACGTCCTTGAAACTGACTCCTCCTTCAGGTTGATAGCCACTACGCTCGGAAGGTGCCATCGCTTGAAGACATGAAGACACTTTGGCCTTTTCAACGTATTCAGACAAACCGACCGATTTAGCGAACTCGTTCAGCCGCGATATCATAGATTGCAAATCACTAAAGCTTGAAGCTGCTAAGGCGATAGCATCGACTGGGCACTCAGCAAGTTACTCCTACCTCAATTAATGGTCTCGGCGTGTCGCCCCTGACTTGTGAGAAAGGGGAAGAATTCCTGAAGGCCTTACATAAGCATGTGGATGTATTTCTCGTTAATCGAATGCATATCAGTAGACAAGGGGAATGTCTACCGTCAAGGGCTCAAATGTCCAGACGCTGTTTCATGCCATACATTCTCAGCGTTTAAATTCCTAATTTGTGCAAAAACAATCCCCCTCTCCCGGATTATTTATACAACATTAACATACACAATATGCAAGAATTTAACACCAATCGAAGACATTCACATGTAAACATATGATAGAGACTATATAAACTTTTTATTGCAACATCTTGCGAGCATCAGAAAAACACTTCGTGGAGTAGGCAGTGATAGGCAAACTTATGAGTTAGCCTGGGGACTATACAGCATCCAGGCAGTCCGTCTTAAAAAGGTCCAGTTAGGAGGAAGACTGTCTCCAACTATTCAAGGCGCTTTTCTCTCTCCATACACCGAAACACTCCCGGAACACCTACAGGCCCGGTGATGTTCTATCAACTGGACAATAAACCCAGGAGAGAAGGTGGCATATTTATAATATCCTTTAAAAGTATTAGGCACCTTTTCCTTGTGTGTAAAAAAGACTGGGTAAGACTTCCGTATGGACGCCAACAAAGTAAAAAAATACCTATATTGTGTAATAGGGGACCGCCGTAATGGAGGTTACGTGGGTGGGGCAAATCAACGGAAGGAAAATTAAAAAAAACTAAATAGTACATTACCGATTTAAAAAACTGAAAGTCAACTAATTAATTAAAAAATTAAACTACAACGAATAACACTCAACAACAAACTAAAAATTCTACTAAATTGATTGAAAATAAACTAAACCAAACTAAAAATAAATAAAAAGTAATAAATAGGTTAAAGTAGATAATCGACTACAGGCAAATAAGTAGTTAGTTATGTATAATAAAACATAGTCCCGTTTATAAGGAGTGAATCTTAAAACGGTTTAAAATAGTAAAACGCAAAAGATTTGCTCAAAAGCACTCGAAAGGACGTACTTTGGTTCGAGAATCTGCGTCTCCGTCCGATGCTGTTCTTCAACGCTCTGATTGGACCGCTTCACTGAATCAATTCCGGGTGGGACTTGAATGCTGCGCAAAAGTGAGAAAATGGCGGGTGAGTAAACACTGGAATTGGGTGAGTTTGTGGAAAAAGACATAAGTTGCTTATGTAGCCTCTCTCATATACCCCTAGTTCTAGCATTTTGTCCTGCAAAAACGGTCGTTATAGAGTTTTGTGGGGTGGGGAAATAGGATAGGCAGTGAAGGAAATTTTTAGAAGCATAAGGTGAAAAAATGTAGTCGAAGTTACTTCCCGCGGCCACTGGTAGCAGGTTGTTCCGCATGTAAATTGAAGGTGTGTGCGGCGTTTCGCGCCACAGACTCTACTTATCTAACTCCCGAACGGTAAGTTGGACCACAGGTAAATTGAAGTAGACGACCTCCTAACCACCATTTCAATTTTTTGGGAAATTCACAACTTGTCTTCGGAAACTCAAAGACCAAGGTTTCCTTAGTGAACAAGAGCTAGAAGCGCTCAAACCCTCAGGCACAGTCCCCCCAAGGCTATATGGTTTGCCTAAGTTTCACAAACCAGATGTTCCAATACGGCCAATAACTGATGTGTGCAATTCGCCATATCATGCAATTGCAAAGTGGCTGGCAGAAAAGCTGAAACAGATTCGGCACCAAATAGCACCGTACGGACTACGGGCCACGTTTCAATTCGTCGAGTCCATAAGCAACACAAATATCAAGGGGAAAACTATGTTATCCTTAGATGTCGCGTCTCTGTTCAACAACATTCCCCTCTCAGAAACCATACATTATTTGTATGAAGAGATTGTGAAACAGGAATTTCCAATTGGCATGCCGATCAGAGACCTAAAAGAACTATCCTTCCGCTGTACGTCAAACGTGCACTTCAGCTTTAACGGACAATTTTACCGCCAAATCGATGGTGTAGCGATGGGATCACCACTGGGACCTCTTTTAGCTGACGCCTTCATGGGCAAACTGGAGCGCAACGATATTTCCCCTATTATAAAGGATCTTCATTCCTATGCTAGACATGTAGACGATAAATTTGTAATAGCAGATGGAAGTATTGAGTTGGACACTTTCTTAGCTAAAGTGAATCAGGTACACCTAGCAGTAACCTTCAACCTATAAAAAGAAAACAGACAGTGCCTACCCTTTCTGGCCGTCCTTCTTAGTAGAAGACCGGATGGAACAATAAGTCGAGATGCATTTCGCAAGAAAACCTGAACAGGGCAATGCAATAACTTCTACAGTTTTGTACCACTAACTCAGAAACGCGGCCTAGTCCGCAGCCTCGCGAACCGATCCAGGAGAATCTGTTCCCCAGAGACACTGGAGGAAGAATTCGTTCTCAGTAAAAACACCCTACAAGAAAATTTATTTCCCGAGAAGTGCATCAATAAGTTTATGGAAGAACGTCCACCAAAATCGGAAGTACCAACGGCTGAACAGAAAACCTTATTTCTTACACTACCATTTTAAGGCGATCCAGCAAGCGAACTTCTACAGCTTCGTCTGAACGCTGCAAAAGCGCGTACATATCCAGCAGCTAAGTTAAGATTAGTATTTTCAAGCACCCCACTTCTTCGCCTTGAAGACAAGGATAGACTCCCGTTTCAGACCTCATCAATGTGCATCTACAACTTTACATGCTCCTGTGGGGCAAGTTACATTGGTCGAACAACTAGGTGGCTATCCAAACGCATACGAGAACACTAACCTGCCTGGCTAAATAAAGGCGAGGTCAAGTCAAAATCTAGTGCGATTTTGGCTCACTTGGTGGACAGCGGTCACTGGGTAGACGTAAACGAAGTGTTTCGAGTCCTGTATAAAGTACCAGCGAAACACTCCGAATTCTTGCGTCAACGGATACTTGCGGCGGCAGAAGCCGTAGCGATATGACTCACAAACCCGATCTCATGTGCACAGAAGGCCTTCGGCGTGGCCCTACGCTCCCGTGGCCGAGAACAAACTCAAAATCCGTTCGCACACCGTCAAGCATGCCGCGAGATGACGAGCAGACAATAACAACTGGTGTCAAAATGCCGCGACCAGTTGACATGATCTAATTATGAGACACATTTCTCCTCCCCCGTTCCTCTTTGATCTCTTAAACATTCCTCCCCCCTCAAATACCGCTGATTGGTTGCTTAAATTTTTGCTAACTCTACCCCCTTTATATTATTGTGCACGCCTGATGATGAATTAATCGAAAACGTTCGTTCGCCTACCTTGACTTCTTGAGTAAATTAAATGATAATACAGATTAGGAAAATCTACAGATATAAATCAACAACACTTCTAAATACAGTAGAATAATAATGCATTTAGCATTTATTAAAGTATGTTTCACTGCGTGACCCAAATTCCAGCCCATAAAACCCGATAAACACCGTTTTCATAGGAAAACATGCAGGTTTTAGGGATTAGTGAGTGGGGCTGCATTAGCTACTGTTGTCCTGAAGGTAAATGCAGTTAATTGTGCGCGGTTTAGAGACGGTAGACCTTCGCAGCATCTACTGCTCTCTCTCTCTCTCTCGTTTCCTAAGCCTGTAGTTTCACAAATTAGTGCCCTGGAACCTCTTCAATGTCTGAAGGTCATTGGGAAGTGGTCTCTTGATAAATATTTGGAAATTAGTCCAGTGCATTTTTTGAGGGAGTGTCAATATCCCCCTACCTAAGACAACGGGCATGCGGCTCAATAGTTAGGGCGTTTGACTCTGATCAAAAAAGGTCGCGACTTCGAGGCTCGGACGGGACTCGCAACCTGATGACGGCTAATAAGCCACAAATGGCCATTCCAGTCTCCCCTGTGTCTCTGCCAGCCGGACTTTCGAGTGGTAGCAGACCGTCTGGTGCGCATTGGAAGTTCACACCCGACGCAAGGCCCGCCTTCCGAAAGCGCAGTTGTGGTGGCGGTAGTTAACATGTGAATGATAGAAGACGCGCGGCCGGTGACGGTCAATTAACACTCTCTTCCACTCTGCGCGAACACTATCACCTTTCCGCTGATGACATTTCGACCGTCGATTTCGATTAAATCCACCATATGCTTCAAGAGACGGAATGGTTATTGTAGTCAGACCTAGGAAAAGTGGACGTGCAGCCATCTCTACCACAATCACAACCAGAACCCTCACCCCACTTGGACTGGTGGGAAGACAGAGCCGAAAGGACCGAGCGAGAACCAGGCGTAAGCCGCTTTCTCCAATGCGGGCCAGAAACGCCGCCTACTTTAGTTTCGTGTGACAATAGCCTTTTGCGCTGCTAATACTGCACTACCTACCCGCATTCACCTTCGGTAGGTGTCCAGAAAGACTCAAAAATGCGGAATCTGATATTGCTTCTACTGCTACTACTATAAATACTACTGTTTACATGCAGTGTAGCTCAGTGATAGTAATATGGGTACTATTTCTGACACTCATAATTGGTCAGAAATGTCACTGATTAAAGTCAGCGCTGGGGTCAACTTTCCTTGATCTCAACTAGGACTGGGGACCTATATTTACGCTATCGCAAGTAAATTAGATATTTGAGGCTCGAAGCACACCAATACTTGCTCTGGTTTCCCATCTCCTACCTTTTTAATCAAAATTTTGTAAGATTTTCCTGAGTATAGACTTCGAGGATTAGGATACTGCTGCTAAAATTAATGTGCCAATGCTAGGAGTGCTAATTATGTAGTAACCATATTTGCTAAGAGCAGTAAATAGTATACTATAATGCGGCCTGTACGTGCACCTAGTATGCAGTCGTTAACTATATCGAGTTAAAGAAACTTGCATTTCATGCTAGCTAAAGATCTACCATGCACTTAGTTCGTGAAATAGAGGCAATTGCCGTTTTTCCAGACTATCTTTGACTGTCTACAGTACCCAACGGTAGCTTCAGATTTGCCGAACATCTGTCAAACAAAGAACTACCTTTTCCAGAAACAGGGGGACATGGAAACTTAGTGATCCCTATAGCAGTGTCAATGGCTGAGTAATAATCAATAAGCGATTAACCCTCTTCCTCCCACTTCCTCTCTCTCTCAGTCTCTCTGTGAAAATCAACATCTTTCCGCTGATAATACAAATTCATACGACTGAAGGCTAGTTGTTAGTAAAGAAAGGGGCATAAGAAAACCCTTGATGTGCGTCGGCGGAACCATTGTCAAGAGAATCTCTTTTGTATTTCAAGCCTCGACCGAACAGTGGACTTGCGCGCTGGATGATAATAGTAGGGTTGACGTCATTCACGCTGAAGGTGTTTGACAACCTCCCACATAAACGTCGAATCTATAAATTATCTGAAGTTTGAATAAGGAGGAAAAGTACTCACAAGGTGACTGCAAACTGTGTACGTCGGTGCCTCTTATTGGAGTGCCCCAAGGCTCCGTCTTAGGGTCGTTGCTCTTCCTCGTCTAGATCAACGACTCTGTCGAGGACCTGGGTTGCAACGCCGTCATGTTTGTTGACGATGTCAAAGTCTGGAGAGCCATCAGGTCTGACGCCGACAGGAAAGCGCTGCAAGAGGGTCTCAACAGACTTGACAGCTGGTATGTTCGTTGTCTATTAACGTGGTGTTTCTAAGGCTCCGTACTAGTCAATAGACAGCACCTTTCCAATGTTGACAAACCGAAAGACCTCGGGGCTCCAATAACCTTTTTGTTTAAACTATCTTCACAGTACATAAGGGCAGCTAAACTCGCGACACACGTGTTCTTTCTACTAAAACGAACATTTGTTCACATCGAAAAGCAAATATTCACTAATCGATTAGTGAAAAAATGAACAGCTATACCCTATAGGATGCGAGAACCGTCATATGCATGCACTAGCGTAGCGATTGTATTCTCCGATGATGGATCCGCGACGCAATCCGAAACGTCAGAAGAATGAGCTTCTTTTCACAGAGATGGCGTCTACTTCTGCTTCTCGAAGTATCGCTCTAGGCGCAGTTTAGCTTCACCGTCCGTACCGCTATCAGAACTGTGTATTGTTTCAAAACTTTACGCAGCGTTAAGGTAGGTTCGGCTGCAATGACACGTCCTTCTGCAAGGAGACTTCTCTGAACGACAAAAATTGCACTGGGAATCCTCTGTTAGGTAGGCGCCGGTTATCCCCGCGCTCCTTGCCGAAATTTAACAGGACATCTTCGTGTTAGGGGCCAGCCTAACCGAGTCGATCTCTTTGGTGAGCGGCTCCCACGCCACGATATGCCCAACTGCAATGCACGTGGCGATAACGCGCGAGCAGCAGCAGGCTTAGAATTATAACACACCACCAATTGGACGAGCCAGAAAGCCAATCGAGTTGCTACTCGCTTGAGGACACCATCTGATTGGTCTGATCTTGCGCACGACCTTGTGCGCGCATTGCTTGCCTTAATTACGCTAATAGACTTCCCTTCTTGCGTCCTTGCTGTCGTTTTGGGGAAGGCGAACACCTAGGCTTGTGGCAAGATTATAAAACAAGTTATTTATATGCGTAAATATGCCAAAAAAGGAAAAACTGACCAGGAGCAGGAGCAGCAGCAACACCAGCAGAAGCAGCACGCGCGGGCCCTGGAGTCCGTGTCTAGCGAAAGGGTACTGTCCGCCTTGAGCATCGGGGCGCCGGGGTTGTCAGTGAGGGAGATGACATTTGTGTCCGAGGAGGGTCGAACCTGCTTTATCAGGTCCATGCGATCGGAACCGGCACTGCGCCGGCTGGTGGCTGGTGGGGGCTGGCCACCCCCTCCAGAAGTCACTGTCCCCCCGCCGGCAGCGGTTCCACCGCCTTCAGTGGTTGTGGCACCGCAACCACCACCACCGCCACCACTACCACCGTTGTTGGTGGTATTGCTACTGGCGGTGGGGGGTGGTGCTGTGACACTGTGCACGGAGTCCATTCGCCCCGCGGCCGGGGGTTGGTTGCCAGGGGTTGAAGCGAAACCGCCACCGCCAATGGACACCACGTCAGGCGCAGCCATAGCCGACCGCCAGCGATTGTCGATCAGCGTGTCGACTGCCAGTGGCGCTCCCCGGCCCGCCGCGCGGACATAGAAGGGATAGTTGACAGCATCGAGGCTGTTGTTGGGCAGGAAACCGTTGCGGTTGTTTAAGATGGTGGCCGCCTGGCTGTCAGCCGGCGCCGCCGCCGCGGTGTCGAGGAAGTTTTCAGAGACGAACAATTCTGCAACTAGATCGTTGTTGTTGACTGCGCTGCTGTTGTGAGAAAGGTGCGGGAAGAAGAGGGTCGACTTTGGGCTGATGCCGACGCACAGAGGCGGAGGTTGGGTCGTTACGGTGGGCGTCGTCTCTCGAGGGCGCTGTTTCAGGGAGGAGGAGGAGGCAGAGGGGAAGAAGAGATCAGTGGCGGGCCTCCCCAACGGTTGTTGGGTTGGACAGAAGTCCGGATAGGTGCTGGTACCGGTGGTGTTCTGGCTGTTGTTAGCGTTGTTGTTGTTGCTGTTAAATGGAATCATGGAGAAGCTGTTAGAGCTGACCGCTGTTGCCGAGTGCCGCTGTTGTTGGCAGTTGGGCGCTGCTTCGGTGAAAGCAGAGAGGACGGTGAACTCGTTCTCGGTCCAAAATTCGCCCCGGCGGGCAGCCGGTTTGGAAATGGAGAGGTTGTTGAAAGACATCGTCGGGAATCCCAAGTCTTTAGTATCCCTAAAATGGGCGTGGGGGGATTGGGAGGATTAGCATTCTTTGCAACTGCGCATTTTGAATTTGAGTGAGTAATGTAACAATCTGAAGCCAATGAAGTTATAGCTATGCACACATTTTGCCTCCAATATGCAATTCTGAATGCACACAGAATGCACAGAAGAAGATTGCTCGAACTACGTGTAATTAGTCCACCAAGACGGCTTACACTCTGGGGAGGGTGGAGAGGTTATGGAAGACAATAGGGTAGAATCCTAGCTTAGATCCCAGATCAGGACGCGAAAGCCTCATCCTGCTGTAACGCAGAACCGGGTGAAATAAAGAGTAAACAGTCTGGGCAATACAAAGAAATGTAAATATAAATAAAAACATAAAGTTTCTAAAAGTAGAAAAAGCGGGACTTATTATTTTAATGCTCTAATATTTGCCAGCAAAAAAGTGCGCCACATTTAATATGTGCAATTGTGGAAATAAATAAATAAGATAATAATTAACGAAAAGTAAAAGAATCTGATAAAAAACGGAAGCGAAAGTAAGCTAAACTCACTTTACTTGTAAAATAATGCAAAACTAAAATAAAAATAGTAAACACAATAATTAACTGAAAACTGAACTTAAATATCAATAAGCTAGGTAAAAAGTACAATAAACTAACGTGAAGGTGTTGCTCATGCAAACTGAAGGCAAGCGCGGTGCTTCGCGCCGCAAACTGTACTATTCTAAGTTCAGAACGGTATATTGAACCCCAAGTAATTTGAAGTAGACGACCTCCTTACCACCAGATTGTTGCCCAGAAATATCGAGAAACCCAAAAAACCATAAAGTGTAAAAAAGGGGAAAAAATGGCCAAATTTGTCCCACCCGATAAACTATAGCTAACTAATAAATGTAAGTTAATCTCTGTGTTTATTTATAGCGGGTGATCCTGGTGCGAAAACATTAGATTATTTAAACTAGATTATTTAACCTAGATTATTTAAACTGGGATTCCACCGACAATAGGTTGCTCACCGCAGATTGGGATCGGAATGTCCGCAGTGAGTACTGGCGCTTGTCCGATCAGCGGCCAACAGGAGGTCATTTGCAGATTGATCACAAATCAGTTCGGAGGAGGCGGAGGCAGAGGCCGCGCTAGGAGGGGAACAGTGGTCATACAGGCGCCGTTGTTGTTGTTGCTGTTGCGTCGTCAGCTTCTGCGCCGCAGCCCGTGGTGGTGGTTGGAGGTTTGAGGTAGACAACAGGGAGGGTGTTGCCGCCGTCGCGTAGGTGGTTGCGGGGGCGGCGGTTGTGCTGGCGGGGGGTACTGTGGCAGTGCTGCTTCCTGTCACCGCGTGCGGCTCCACCACCAGATGGCTACCAGGCGACTTCGCGGGTGACCGGTGAAGGCTGTTGCTGCTGCTTTCCCAGTAGAAGCTGTCATCATAAATACCCTGGGATATAACTTTTTCAGTCGAGGACGACTCGTCAGCAGTGCGGTGAATGAAAACTAGGGGACCGCTTGACATCTGGCGATGACAAACAAGCAGACAAACAGGGCACACAATAAGTACACTGTGTTGGAGGCAGGGGGAGGTGGAGGAGGTATTTCCTCCAGTTCTGATAAGAGACTGCGCTAGGGCTACCTAATGACAAAAGTCCCTCACACCGCGGGTCTTACGTAATTCCTGGTTAGAGGTTTTGTGCGTGAAAAATGCGTGCATGGAAGTAAAGGATGCAAGTGCCTTGAATTATCTATCAGAAGTAACCGCACAACTAAATGCCTGCTTAATGCGCGGTAAATGCACAAGTTAGTATTTGTTTTACTGGAAACAATAAATTTGGTCAGTAGCCTTAGACATCCCTAACCGCAGTATTCGTTCTAATGGGAACGGTAGTAATAGGAGTTATATGAGTGGGTAGAGACAAACACATATAATGGTAAAGCAAGATTCCCTAAGCAATCAGTCTAGAATCCAGCAGATTTAAATAAATTCAACTGACCCAATTGTGAAAAAAGTGCGGCCTCGTTGGGAGTCGAACCCATTTCAACAAGGGAAGGCTTATGTACGGCGTGTATTTAATCATAATTGGGTCTAATTAGCCACCCAGCCAACTGCAAGTATAAAATTCACCAATACTTATTCTAGTACTAAAAATAAACTGTAAAACTAAATTATAAAATAAAAACTCAACTAAATTAACTAAAGTAAAATTAACCACAGGAAACTAAAGTTTTCTGTGTTGGAGGGGAGGAGGGAGGCTGTAGTAATGAGCATAACTACACCCACGAAAATGTATGTAGTAGTTATTTAGGTATAGTTGTCCAACACTGAAGCAAAGGTTAAGCGGTTGCCGAAAGACTGAGAAGGAAGTTGATAGACCAAGCAAAACTCCTACTACTTGATGAAAAAGTGTTTGGATTGGCGGAAATTCGACAAACTGAAAATTTACATGTAGCTTTTTGAGAAGATCAATTGGCGAACATATGTTTTCTTTTCGATAGCTTCTCGTCGGGCCTTTACATTCATACGGTAATGAAATAAATAAACTATGCTGGTTGGTGGGCAGATGTAGTGTTACTGTTCGAACGGTCGGTGGGGCGCTGCAGTTGCCATGGGCGCAACTAGGTAACACGACCGCCCACGGTGGACCACAGCCCTCGGAAACGGGCTCCCGCAGAGACGAACAAGTCCCAAATCCAACCACGCACAGCTTATCACTTCTCTTGGAAACCGGGCCTCTAGAGATTGACATTCTGACCGCGACTTCCCCAAATCTCCCCCATCCCCACCCCCACCGACCGTGACAACAATAACCTAACATCTGTCCACCAACCAGCATAGTTTATTTATTTCATTACCATATAAATGTAAAGGCCCGATGATTAGTTATCAAAAAGAAAACATATGTTCGTCAATTTATCGTCTGAAATTTTCAATGGGAATTATCACGAAAATATAGCTTTTTTATTATTGTTACCTTCCATCAGGCGGCTCTACTATAAATCCCTATCGCAGAATAATAGACCTGCGTTCGGTTTTAGATAACAGCAACATCTGATGTCTGCAAATGATGTGGCCCTACCGGTACGATGGACTCGCGTCAGCTGAGGGACCAAGCTGCCTTAGATATGCTAACCGAAATTCTAAGAGACGGTAAGGAGAGGTTATAAGTGTCACTAACGTACCGAGCTTCTCTCTGACCGCTAACGAATTCGATGTACTGAAAAGTGGCTACGTAAGTAGTATGCACTTGTACAATTCATTTTGACTGCTTTTATAAATCCAAATATAGATTATTGAATGCATACACCAAAAAAAAATATTCCTTGTACTCGCTTGGTGGCAAAGTACGCTTTCTTTAAATTTTTTACTTAAAGAAAGGGTATACTTCATGTTGTCTATAATGTATACAGCATGATCCAAATATATAGCAAAGTTTTATGAGAACTATGTGAGTCCTCCCTCAACTCTTAGGCGAAAACGTATGCTTCCTTAAACAAGATGTACACAGCGCACAGTTTGTAAACTTTGAACTCGATCCAAGCAGTCAGTAGGTATAAAACTGTTCGGAAATCTCGAAACGTTTTTAAAACCTAAAGATACCCTTTCTTTAAGTAAAGCATCCAAAGAAGGCGTAATTTACTACCAAACGAGTACAAGAAATAATTGTTTCGCATATGTTTTCCATAAAATATATTTGGATGTATAAAGGCAGTCAAAATCAATAATAAAAATGCATACTATTTAAGAAGCCACCTTTTTACCGTACATACATTTTGTTAGCGGCTAGAAAAAAAGCTCGTTAAAAGGCCGGCATCCTATCGTGACTGAAATGGTTAAAGAATAGACTACATGATAATCAGTATTACAATCCGACGTGTTAGTTTTCAAAATGTAATCTCTTGATAATTCCATTAAGTAAAATGGTCTATTTGCACATGCTATAAAGAAGGGCTTAAAAAGATCCATAAACTTTTACATTAGAAGCTGACCACTTTGGATGCCTTATGAGCAGTACTGCTAAAATACATTTAGGATACTTTATGCATGAACACTGTTCACCGTCTCAAAAAATCTCATAGTTTGCAACATTTTTAAACGCAAAAATGCAACTTATTTTAACGAATATTTTGAAGAAGTAATTCACTACAAATAGCTGCAAGAACGAATATTTTGAGCATTGTTTTTGCAAATTATATTCGAAGTTATAAGGCCGTGGTAAAAATTCATAGTAGTCCTTTTTCAGCGGCGCGCGGAAAGAATCTCCTTCAAAAGCCAAAGTGACAAAATATATTGCTGCACGATAATCAAAACCGCGAAACCTGATTAAGTAAAGCTGCAAAAGTAATTTAAGTTGTGCACATCGTATACCCATACGCTTAACATTTGTTCTTAGGAAACGATGGTTATACGGGTTTTGGGGGTGGGGAAATAGGATAGGTAGTGAAGGAAATTTGTAGAGGTAAGTGAAATGTGGAGAAAGGTAGTTGAATTTGTTTCCAGGAGCCGCTGGATGGAAGTCGTTCTGCATGTAAATTGAAGGTGTGTGCGGCACTTTGCACTGCGGACTATACTAATCTAACGCCAGAACGCTAAGTTGGACCTCAGGCAGGTTGAATTAGATGACCTCCTAACCACCATTTCTATGCTTTCAGGAAGTTCGTGAAACCTGAATTTTGTAAATCTGGTTTATCCGTTGAACGATAATACAGATTATGAAAATCTACAGACATTAATCAACACCATTTCTAAATACAATAAAATAAAAATGCATATAGCACTGAGTAAAGTATGTTCCACTGTGTTTCCTAATTCCCTACCCATAAACCCCATATAACTATCGTTTTCTTACGAAAAAATGCTCGGGCTAGAGGTATATGATGTGCACAACTTAAACTACGGTTGCCGGTAAACCTTTGAAGTCGTCAACACGTTTTAGAATTTGGGTTAATATTTCATGAAAGGTGACAGCCCCGCTAGTAGCCACGCAGATGAACGTTGCCGGCAAAGGGAACAGAGACTGAAAAAACCGTTAGATCATAAGCTGTCATCGACGAGTCATCCCCAACGCCAGCTGGAGCAAGACCCGAGGCTCGAAAACACGACCGTTTGATCAGAAGGCCTAGGCTATAACCATAAGGAATTATTTTCTATGAGCTGAAGATCTCATCTCCTGGGAGTATTTGCGACTAATTAACGCGTGATTACCTCCATAAAACAGGTATTGACTAACGGAACGAAAGGTCCCATTGAGAAGAAAATATTTGGCGAGGGAAATCTGCAATACAGTTGTAGGAACCTGTCGATTGGTCGATGATTTTACCCGATGAACTTGCTCACTGCACGATGAAGGGAGTCGGTTTGTTCCTGTGGGGAAAAATACCCTCGGCGATTGTGTGATCGACTAATCAGTTAGGAAGGAGAACATGCGATTGCTCGAACAAGAAATGTATTTGCGCGGCGTTTCAAATCCTCGCTCAAGCCCATCCTCAGAGACCCATATCTGCTATTCTTTTTCTCTCTCTGATGATGATGTGTTCGAGCGAAACTGTGAGAGTTCAGGCCAAAATACTTCATGTTCCAGTGATGGCATTTTAACTTTCCCAACTTCTTCCTGGAACTCGCCTGTTCGCTCCTATCGCGGGAATCAGCTAAGTTCGAAAACTGATCGCAGCATATAGATGTCACCTGAACTTTCCTCAACCATACACCGCTCTCGACGACGACCTGTGAACGTGGCACAGAGGATTTGTTAGTGACTCAGTTTAGGGTGCGGAAGACTTGCATCTATCTACCGCAAACTATATCCTCCCCCACCCACCCACCCACAAACCTGACTCTTATGTCAAACCCGCGTTAAGGCAAACACATTTATGCCTGATACACCCCACATATTCCATCCCATCTACACATGTTGCATTTCACCCTAATTTACCTGGCTCAAGACGAAAAAAGAAGGTACAGCAGATGCAGCTGACAAAACTAACCTAACCGTCTACGCGTGCCACACACGGACTGATGCCTAAAACGTCTAGAAGACGTACACGGAAGGTTCGCGGCACGAGTCTCACGTTCCCGCGAATAGCACAAAGCACACACACACTAAGAAGAAACCCTTGCAAACGGGATGTTCCACGGTAACTGACAGCGCGATAGCTTCAAGCGTGTCAGCCTCATTATTAAGAGAAATGCGCTAACTTGAAGTAGGGGTGGATTTCCCTATGTTTGGGCCTTACCCCCTTCCGCTCTTCATGGGCCAAACAACTGGCAACCAGTGATGGAAGTCAGCGCATTGTCCAAAGCAGCATGAAGGTCTTCTGCCAAAGCCTGGCATACGCGCATACGCGGCTTCTCCCAGACGCTGTGTAGGCCCCTAGACGCGCGTTGTGAGCCAAGTTTGTTGAAGCCCGCACTTAGCGCTGCTGTGGTTACTCATAATGTGTTCGTGAACCAAGCTCTTTTGTGCTGGCGCGTGAAAACCTCCCCGAATTCTTTTTGCCAATCGCTGCTAGACGTTCGCCTTGGCCTCTCCGTCCCTGTAATATCCAACTCCAAGTGGTGGCCCGCGTGAGCCTCCAACTCGCAACCTTTTTGGTCAGAGTCTAACGCCCTAAACAATGAGCCAGGAACTCACTGTCTTGCCGGAATACGGCACTTGCCGGAGGTATTGGCACTCTTTGACGAACGTTCACCGACCGCTAACGAAACCCGCTTGGTCCACTCCGCCTTTGCCTTGGGCCTTGACAGCAGCTGTAGCAGCAAGTAGTATGTGCATCTAGTAATTTCCGGCTGGGATTATTTGGATGTGGCCAGAATGCCCCACCAAATCTGGTCAGCCTGATAATGCTATGCCAACGACAGTTCCCCCGTTGGTTTCGACGATGGGCACCACGCGCTCCAACAAGCCGCAGCAATCGCTGAAGCAAGCCACAACTGACACAGAGGTGAACTGGGCAAGCAACACGAAAGCGACAGCAAGCAGGAGCAACGCAGAGAACTCGTACGAGAGACAACATGAGTTTAGGCAGACTTGCACAGAATCTACCCACTCGCTCGCCACTCCCACCTCCGTATCCGGTGTAAAGATAAAGTCAATAAGACCGGGGATGAGGGAGGGTGTAGATGGCTGGCGCGATAAACACTCAGCACGCGCACACTTGCATCAGCCATCTCGCTAGGTATGCTCCTGACAGCGCGGGAGCGCCATAAAGGCCACATTAAGAGGGAGCCATTGCAGCCTGACTCTCAGTCATCCCTCTCCTCCCGTACGCACACACAGACACACGCGTACAGTAGGAGCAGCTACGTAGGGGGCCCGAGTTTTCCCGTCAGTTGGCAGACCCTCCAAGCCACGGCTTTTAGTGCACCGTGATAGATTCAGACGCATTCAGATTTATTATAATGAGGGAAGAAACGCGCCAAGGTCGACCTCACTCTCTCCCCCAACGCATAGTGACCGCCTAGCTTTTCGGTTACCCGCAGTGGGGTCTGAAACCCAGTGGGAGCGCGAGCGCAGTCACCAACAGGGAATCAGAAGTGAGAGAAAGTGCCAGCGCATTCCAGGCCGCAGAGACCGTGGTTGGCTGAAGACTGGCATTGCATGTGCATGCAGACCATTAGATCTCAGAAGGGTGAGAGCAGCCCTGCATGAAGCCTGGGCCAACACCCTCCTGAGAGGGGTAACCAATCAGTTAACGACTGAAAGGCACTACCCATGCTCCGTCGTCGGTTGGCGTCCGTGGGCGGGGCTTGCAGCAGAGAAACACACACACATGTAAACAACAAACGCTCTCTCCTTCTGCGTGCGCCAGTCCGCCCGCGCGCCCACTTATGGTCACATCGCCTAACGATCTAGTGAAACATGCTGAGTGAGTGCGGAGGCGGGGGGTGGGGGGGGGGGGGTCGGAAGGCAGGGATGCGATAATATCTGCTCCCCACTAAAAGCAAATTCCGGCGCGCGTGCGCTAGTCAAGACTGCGCTTCCCCGCCGGTCCCAGGCGGCGGCGGTGGTGGTGGCGGTGGCTGATAGTCGGGGGGCGAGCGGGGAGCGGCTTCCAAAACGCGCGCGCGCGCGGGGTTGAAATTGTTCCTGTGCGGTGGCGACGGCGGCGGCGGCAGCGGCAGTCCGGTTGTCATGAGGCCGAGAGCGCCCCTGCTTAGACACGTATCGCGGCGTTTGACAACTGGACGCGATTAAACCGCCAGCTCGCTGCGCACGCGCGCGTCCGAGCTGGTCAATAACACAGAGAGGGGATAAGAACACACAGAGGACTGTCTGCATGTAACCTGTGTGGAGTAAGGCGAGCTTCGCCACCGAAATCAGTCTGAACTGCGTTCATGACACACACACATACGCGGAGGCATGCTGCAGACGCCATCATTTTTTCGGGCAAAATGTGATCTCATTGTAGACGGTAAGTGCGTAGACCTATTTCGGATCGGAGGGGGGTGGTGGGTCATCATGTTAGTTGTAAAGGAAACACTGCAAGGGAAGTAGGTTGCTCATCTGATCTATCTGATTATGGATCATACTTGCCCCATTGTGACTTGAGGCTCGTACTATAGTGCTCGCAGGTAGTAGCTCAGCGATGTCAGACATATGATGGAGTGGATCCGACAAGACTAGGGAGATCGAGATGGTCATTTCTGGCTTATTATCCGTGATCAGCCAGTCAGACCCAGTTCCAGGTGTGGATCACGCGGGATTCGAATCCGGGCTCTTTGGTCATGGAGGTTGGCACTCTACCATTGCACCACGGGCTCGTTGCTTTGCTGGTTGCTATTGGAAATGGGATGGAGTTGGTATGTTTGTTAGATCAATCTGACTAGATAATATTCTTGTCCCGTTGTACTCGAACATAAACAGCTCGGTTTTGTGTAAAATACGGTCTACCAGCTCTACTAGTGCTCTATGGTTGCTGTCCGGATCCGAGAAATGAGAACCAATGCAGAGCGGGATGAGTGAGTTCGGTTAGCGATCGGTGAACGTTCATCAACGAGGTTGACCTGACTGTTCGAGGACTTCTGCTGACGGTTCTGTGGGGACTAAATAAACACTCTCATAAAGTGGCCCATCATCTAATACTGGCTCTAGGACAGGCAAATTTGGAGTTGCTCCGTTTCCTCTCTGTGGCAGATGCCACGGAAAAGTTTCTGTTTTGTGCGCAAGGAATTTTTGGTGGCCCTTTAGCACCATGTAGTGCCCTCTACCTTGCCCGTCACACCGCAGAGGAGGTCACGTGATTGCAGTATATCACCTATTCCAGGAAAGCGGCAAACTCTGCGCAAACGCCTGCTTCGCACGCGCACTTGTATGCTGAACACAACCCGTCTGGCCAAGCACCTTCACGGTTGACTCACAAAAAGACCACTCTGACCGTTGAAATGACTGCCAGGCTCGGACACTCTGGATGCCGTCCATCTCGGGAGCGGACTCACGCTCGTCCGACATTCAAATTACTCTAACCTATTCTCCACTACTGCAGTACAGAATAAACTATTAATTTCACTTGGTGCCTCATTCTCCCCCTCCCCTTTGCACACAGAACCGGACTTGAAGTTGGTGGTGTCAAAGGTTTTATCTATGAACCCAATCTCCAGTGATAGGTGAGTATGGCATGGTAAACACTGTTGGTCCACAACACAATCGATAAAACGTATAATGCAAATATATTCGATAAAAACAGTGATGAAGATTGCCTTGAGCTGGATCTCGATTAGTCATTGTTCTAAATCCGGCAGAATTGACGTTTCTCTGTCGCGAACTCCTTCAAAAGCCTATATAAATCTAGAATGGTAACTCAAATAATCGAATATATAAGTTAACCCTGTTTGGGTGTGGATGAGGCAGGTTAGCTGATGATGGCTAGTAAAGCTGAAACGCATCACCGATCCTGCTTTGCTGCTCATTATCGAGCTCGGCCAGCAGCCGCATGCAGCGTTGCCGGTAAACAGAAGGGAGACTAGAATGGCCATTCCCAGCCTATTAGTCATCATCAGCTATTCATACCCAACCCCAGAAAGTTGAGCTATCCGAGGCTCTAACCCGCGACCTGGTAATCAGTAGTCCGACGCTCCTACCCTTGAGAGGATATTCTCAAGTGTAACGGACAGGTCAACGGGCCCGCGACTCAATGGTAGAGTCAACGCTGGCTGACCATAAAACGCAGATTAGAATCTCAGGTCCTGCAAACTTGGGAATTGGTGAAGCCGATTGTCGATGACGACGCATACTAAATCAGAAATGACTTTTCTCCATCTCCTCAGCCATTGACTATGTTTGCGAAGGGCCTCGACCCTACCTGCCTGCCTGCCTGCCGACTTGACTCTACCATCTTACCATCGGAAGCCAATTATTTGTACCGCCAGTTCTTTTAAGCCTCCTTTTGTTTTCCAAAGTCATCGGTACAGGACATATTCCCCATCGACGAACGGCTCAGCATAACGGTTAAACCACTCGCTGGGGGCAGCTTTCATCAGAGAGTGCTTCTACGCAATCTACCACTGTGAGGAAGCCAGCCAGGCTGGTCGCGTGAGGGCAGGAGGACTTCCGCTTTCGAGGAAGTTGTCGGATTTATAGCCCGCGTCCCACGAACGCACTCGTCCGCTCATCCCCGTCTTTTCTTAGGTGCACTGGAGGCTAAACGGTGGGGGAGAGAGATGGCGGAGAGCTCCTGCTTGCGTCTGAGTATGTCACGTGGACCTTTCAAAGACTAATACTTGCGTGTTTCTTCGAGACCAGAGCGGTCAGGTGCCGCTACTTTCAAAGGTGGTAGCCCTACCCTGCCAGTGCTCCACGGCATCCATTGCTTACAAACGAGACAAAGGAATGGCAGCTTTTTTCGTCGAAAATGCTTTTGTTGCTGTGACCCTGGCGCAAAGGACGGCGTCTTCGCCCTTCGAAGAATGGCCCAATCATCACTGCTGACTATTGTATCAGTACCTCTTATGGTGTCAATAAAGATGAACATATGAGCCCCAGGAAGTAATTGGCCAAAGCATATTGTTACTTGGGGAACTCACAAACCAACGCGTCATCTAACGTCACCACCAGGCAGCCAGATGGCCGAGCAAGCCTATTCGATCGGTGTTCGAGCATTTCTGAGTGAATATATACCCGATCAGCAGTGACAGCAAATGGCAGGTGGCGAGGCGCTGATGAACTGCGGTTCGATGAAGTGCTTATGACCCATCTGATAGACACCAGTGGTGGACCAACTGCACCGTCTGTGAGTGCGTTTGTTTGTCTTGTCCGACCAGCTGGAGTTCAGGGTTATGCTTGGCTGATGAAGGCTAATAAGCCCGAAACAGTGCACATCAAGTTACCCCCAAATGCTGTCATACCCCCCCCATTTACTGCTATTATGACGGCCGGAATTGGCCTGGCAGGCGGTCATCCGTTGGGGACCTCTGACCACCACATGAACTTTGTTTAGTTCGGAAGCCTATTCGATCGGTGTTCGCACATTTCTGAGTGAATATATATACATATGTCACTGACGCTACATCTCCATGCGTGACGATTGGCGGCAGCGGATCTGGGGAGCTCCACCCAGTCCCTTCTCCAGCAACGGAGACCGAAGATAGAAGGTCCAAGGACTTCTTCCATGTCTTGATGGACGGTATAGAGCCAAGCCTTCAATTGCCCTCCTCTTCAACGTCTCCGTGTGGGCTGTGGTGCCAGGTCGAGGGCAGCATAGCTAAGCTCCCAGGGCGGATGACGGAGAACTTGCCTAAACCACCTTATTCGCCTTTATTGAATGGCCTGAGATATCCTCGTGATACGATCGCAGCGGGTGCGGACTGTTGCATTTGAGATGAAGTCGATATACTTAACTCGCAGGATCGTCCTCAGGCACTGGTGGTCAAAGACCTCCAGTCTTCGGTCATCTTCAGCTTACAAAGATTAGCATTCACATCCATAATGAAGGACTGACCAAATAAATGCACGGCATACACGAAGCTTCTTGGCGATGGAGGTGTTCCCTCGGATCCATGAACGCTTTTGAAGGATTGGGAAAACCCAGCGAGCAGCATCGATACAGGCGACAATGTCGTCCTTGCTCTGTTCCTTCGGTAGCCGTCTCGCCCCGAGGTATTTAAAGATGTCTACTACTTAAAGTTGCTGACCATTAAACCCCAGGGGCGCCTTCTACTGGTCAGTGATGCAGCTCGAGAATAAGTTCGTCTTTCCATAATTTATGGCCATTCCAACCGACATAGCGGTCTCATTTAACTGCCACACTACAGACTGTAGACCATTAAAGCTTGAGGCTAGAAGCGCAGTCGAGATAATTTAGCCGGCATCCGGGTGCAAGCCCGACACTGTCCTCATCATGAAGGGCCTTCCCGAGAATCCAGTCAATGACGTAGTTAAACAGAATGGGCGACAGGACGCAGCCCTGTTGGACACGAGACCGGATATCAAACGGTTGGGCGAGACTATTGTGGACCAGAACTCCTGCGGTAGCGAACCGATAGTAGGCTGTGATCGTGGCAATGGGTTTGGTCGGCACTCCATCTAGTTCCATTATTCGCCACAAGGACGCACGATGAATGGAACCAAATGAGGCGGCGAAGTCGACATAACAGACGGCCATCGGTTGCTGGTAGCTATGACAGAATTCTAGAATGGTAACACGGGCGCGTAACACAGACTAGACGAAACAAAAGAGAACTGGCCTAGACACATCTCCGTCCCTCTTGACGCATCGCATGAGCCCAATGTTGGCACGTATAAGGTCTTACCGATCTGCCCTAAGCTACTGGGTCAGTGCCTGTTACCAACCGCCAGCAGGTTATGAGAGCCGATCTTGAGTACACTGAACAGCCTTACAGAGGCTTCACACATTCCATGATCAAATGTCGAGTAATTGCGTGCAAGTCTCCACGTCCCTTCACTGACCCGGTGACATTGAATCGCCAGAACCGACACTACCACCCTGTGGGGTGGGAGGTAAGCGCTGACGACGGTGGTGAATGTATCACTCCGAAGAGGCAGGTGGGAGTCATCAGGCGACGATCGTTGGTGCGCTGCGGCAGACAGAGCAGACGTCCCACGATGTCGGTCCGGATGGCAGAGGCGACACCAGCCTCGCGTTGCTCCAGTAGAAGGTTGTACCGGCACCTACCTCCTCCAGCTGGCACTAGTGTGAGAAGTCAGTTTGGCTAAGCGCGGCGATGTAGACCTTTAAGCATACCTGTGCTCGGACCATTAGTGCTTTTTCTTTCTTCGTCGTTCTCCCACGACCTTCACGTTGGCCCTCTAACTGAACACCCAATACCTTCCTAGCATGCACATAAGAAAAACATGATTGACAGTCACCACGAACGTCCATGACCATTTATTTGACATTTTACGGACTAACGAAGTCCAATGTTATTCAAAAGCATTAATCAGAACAAGATGACTACCGTTGGCTGTTCACATTTACCGGTGACGATGGGCTCGCACGATAGAGGTGAACGGAGGGATCATCCGAATAGCGAACCCCCGTACTGACTTAACCAGCAGATCGATAAAAGACACTGCATACGTGGTGCAAATCTTCTAGGCGAGGCAGTCTCCAGGGAGGACGGATGGTGCAAACTGAGGGATACAGTCCACTCCATCGCCCTACGTGACCTCAACCGTGCAGGTCGTCAACGCCAAGGCCAGTTTGACGAGAATGACACAGCCATTAGTAGTAGGCTCGACGAGAAGAACCGGCCTACGTTGACGGATTTACCAACGCAAACAAAACAGCTGTCTAGCGAAGTCACTGCCTCGTACAACAACGATTGTTGGATGCTGCAAAAAGCCCCATTCGATAATAGAGAAGGACAGTTGGCGAGCATACGTATACTTTCGATAAATTCTCTTCGGGCCATTACATTTATTGGGAAGGGGAAGGTACAGGGTGACAAGCAATCAATTAATTATCGTTCTAATCAACTTAGTCTTGGGAATGGGGGCTTGGGGTTTGGGTTGATAAAAAGTGGGTAGTGACAAGGTAATTAGGAGAGGGAGGGGGGAAAGAACGCGTGGAAAATATTGGTAGTTCTGCGGCCGTTGGCCATGCTAAGCTTGGGCCTGAAGAAGGTTCTGCTGCGCGCACAACACCGGCTTCATCAGGCGAATGGCCGTGGCCTCCGCTGTTGCCAACAGCCGTTGACCCAGGGACTTCGGGTAATCTGGTGAGACCCTGTAGATCACCTTAAAGGCTTCGTTCGGGTCAACACGGTGTCCAGAGTCCACCATATGAGCAAGAATGGAACTGCGTCCCCTTGCAAGGGGACTTTGAGGAAAAGGGTCTTCTTTTCCACGGTGTTAAGGGTTTGCGTTCTCTCTCCATCATGTTCTTCTGAATAAACTTGTCAGGGTGCCCATTCTCTCGAAGCAGGTCCTGGATCTTCGTGAGCTCCCTTTCTATAGTATCGTCGGAGCAGATTTTTCTAGCCCTTTGCGTTCAGCAGCGGACTAGATTACGCTTCTGCTGGATGGGTACGAAGCTGTGAAAGTTTGTGTACTGTCCGGACCAGGTTTTCTTTCTATGAACGCTCCTTCGGAGGCTACCATCAGGTCGTCTGCTTAGGAGAACGTCCAAGAACGGAAGCAAACCTGCCGTTTCCATCTCCAATGGGAACTTTATGGAGGGGTGTGCTTGGTTGACAGTATTTAGAAGCGAGTCTGTATTAGTGTCTGCTTGTCTGACAAGTTTATTCAGAAGAACATAATGGAGAGAGAACGCAAACCCTTACCACCCACCGTGGAAAAGAAGACCCTTTTCCTCAAAGTCCCCTTTCTAGGGGACGCAGTAAGTGAACTGTTAAGCCGACGCCTTAACCAAGCCGTATCACGAACCTTCCCAGCGGCGAAAGTTCGGGTGTTATTCTCAACAAACCCGGTCCTACACGGCGAAGGTAAGGATAAGCTGCCAGCCCAGACCACTTCCATGTGCATTTTCTCATTTAGTTTTTCCTGTGGAGCAGGTTACATAGGTCGCACAAGCCGGCGCTTATCCAAGAGGATACGGGAGCATCTGCCAGCATGGCTTAACAAAGGCGAAGTCAGGAACATCAACAGTTCCATTCTTGCTCATATGGTGGACTCTGGATACCGTGTTGACCCGAACGAAGCCTTTAAGGTGATCGACAAGGTCTCACCAGATTACCCGAAGTCCCTGGGTCAACGGCTGCTGGCAACAGCGGAGGCCACGGCCATTCGCCTGATGAAGCCGGTTTTGTGCGCGCAGAAGAACCTTCTTCAGGCCCCAAGCTTAGCATGGCCAACGGCCGCAGAACTACCAGCATTTTCCACGCGTTCTTTCCCCCCTCCCTCTCCTAATTACCTTGTCACTACCCACTTTTTATCAACCCAAACCCCAAGCCCCTATTCCCAAGACTTAGTTGGTTAGATCTATAATTAATTGATTGCTTGCTACCCTGTATCTTCCCCTTCCCAATAAATGTAATGGCCCGAAGAGAATTTATCGAAAGTATACGTATGCTCGCCAGCTGTCCTTCTGAATTGTAGGATGTCTCGCAAGGCCGAGGAGATCCAAGTTTTCGCGGACCGCGAAGAATGGAAGAATTTCTTCGCCGGGATCAAGGATATCTACGTTCCTGGATTCAAAGGAATTGCTCTTCTTCTTAGCGCACATACGCAACTACTCAGCTCACTGAGGAAACTGAAGTCCTGACAGCGGGCTGGGTTTAGTACTTCCACCACGTCCTAAAGCGCCCCATCCACAAAAAATCTCTGATGCCTCGACGCTTGCCTCAAGTGGAGATCTTCATCGACCCTGATCTCCCACTCACCCTCCAGTTAGGACCGTACAGGAACTCTCCAGCGGGAAAGCACCCGGATCAGACGTGATCCCACCTTATAAACCACCTCATCACGCTCATTTAGGAGATTTGGCATCAAGGCCAAGTAACCAGGGCGCCACAATCGTTCACCACCCCAAGCGGCAAGAGGACCGCCAACCCTGATATGCCCCCATCCATATAATCCCTATTAACACTCGTCCCGATAACAAAATCCTGCAATTTTCTGTTTCTGCGGTGATGCTAATAAGGAGTATTTACCACCACCTGAAAAATCTGTTTACTTGGAAAATGTGTCCAATATTTAGCAGCCCTCAGATTGAGCCATTAATTAATTTACTAAGATTCTCAATCTCCGGGCTGGAAAACTAAGCATGCACGTCTCTTTGCACCGTAATAACTGTCTTTTCAAGTCACAACATGCTTCTATTTAATACCAACGACCGGAATCTAAAGGATTGACAAGAGTGGGTTCGAAGATTTTGCGACAAGCAGAGAGACAAGCACTTCAGGAGGTCAGTGAAATTGCTACAGTGAGGGTCGAACGCGTACATATGCAGAAAGACAGTGTGTTACCGGAAGTACGCTTCACTTTCAGAAGCCGAATAATTTTAAACCTACTGCCTCCTACACTTCAATTCAAGATTTACGAATTGCGCGTTGTGTACATCCTGTTTAAAGAAAAGTAGATTTTTCCTATGGTTTGCAAAATAAGTCACATCCTACTCACAAATATTGCAATAGATGTGGATCATACTGCAAGCATTATAGGTAGAATTAATAAATTGACGGATACGATGTATTATGAATGAACACTTCACAATCTTAAAAAAGCTCATAAATAGAAACTTTTTTTTAAAATTGAAAGATACCCTTTCTTTGAGAATAAATTTAATGAAGGCCTAATTTTCTACCAAACGAGTACAATAAATAACTTTTTCAAAGATATTTTCCGTAAAATATACTTGAGTTTATAAAGGCAGTCAAATTAATGACCTAATACATACTATTTCAGTGGCCATTTTTTTACAGTACATACTTTTTTTAAGCGGTCAGACAGATGCTCGTTAAAGAGTTGGCATCCTATCGCGACTGAAGTGACTGCAGAATAGACTAAATGCCAAGCAGTATTACAACCTTACTCAATGCCGATTATCGAGAGCTTATCAATATTTCGCATTTTTCGACATATTACACAAATTCTGGGCCGTACTGTATGTATGCGGAAAGATTGTGCATAACCGAAAGTATGCTTCATTTTCACAAGCAAACACGATACGCGATTACGCAGCAACAATGAAGAACCAGGATTATAAAATAAAGGAGGGTGGGGGCATGTCAGGGAAGGAAAATAAATAAAATGATAAAGCGTACAGAAGTAGTAAATAAGAGGCTCAGTTATTTAAAGAACTTTGTGTGCGGCAACGAAAAAACGGGCCATTATCAAAAAATTAACAAAACGTAAGTATAAGCAAATCAAAGGTAAGTGAATAAACCGCTGCGAGAGCAATAAGAGCAAATCAGGACCAGTGCGAATCACAACCAATAGGAAAAAAATTGGGCAAATACCACCCGCGAATTGGCTTCAATTGACAATCGTATATCGATTAGTAGAGATTATCGTAAACCCATGACAGATAATTCAGTTGACCCAATTTGGGAAAAATTACAGACTCGGTGGGAGACGAACTCACACAGCAGGGAAGGCTTTTGTACAACCAATGCTCTACCAGTGAGCTACGAGGCGCACCATTAGCCGCGCATTTCCTCAGAACTGGTCGATTTATCCGCCCAACCCAGAGCTCGTATGGAATCCACGATTATGGATACAGTAAGCTGACTGCCCAGGCAGGATTTCCTAAGCAGGCATTTAGAATCCACCAGAATGAGTACTACGCTTTGTCCCCATTTTATAAAGCTCACAATAGCTGCGAGTGCATTCAACTGATTCAACAGTTTGGAGTTGCAAACAGGTAAGAAAAAACCATCAGACGCCGGATCATGAGACCAAAAGGCCGACTGCTACGACAGGACACGGCTGGAGCCTTTCACCGGATTTGGTGTAACTATGAACAAAGCAACTGCGTGGGAGAAACCGGAAAATTACTTCGGACGCAAATGGCCGAGCACGTAGCAGTGGTGAGAAGGAACAACGGTAACTTTCATTTTTAAGCTCACTCGACCGGATCCGGCTATTTTTTCAAATTTAATGAGGCTGAACTCCTCGCGAGCGGCGATAAACTGGTGAACCACGAGCTGCTCGAGTCGTGGTTTTCAGGCCCACAGTTAATTAACAAGCGCAATGACTTGCAGCTGCCATGCCACGTACTGAGACATGACCTAAGCAAGAAAATCAGTCATGTGGGTGAAGCCGCGCCCAGCAACAACTCTGCCGCGTAATTATCAAGCCCGCACTCAACGCGGATGACGAAATCTTGGTAATTAATGAGTCAGAAGAGGACTGCAAAGCCATCACCGCAACAATGACGGCTCACAGTGGTCGTTATGGAAGCTGATAATTTTAGTGTGCATGCTGTTGCGTGGCCACTACGAACTACAAATGCTGTGGTATCTGTGTATATGCCACATTATTCTACAGTTACCTCTGAGGAAGCGTCCCCGACAGAATCCGAAACGTCAAGCAAATAAACTTCTTGTTCCAGCGGTCATATCTTATAATTTCTGAACTGCCTCCTCGAAATCGAACATTTGCTTCTATCGAAAATATCTAGCTAGTTGGTCTGTAACAGTCACGGTTTGTGGCCGCCGAACAGGGTATTCTTGAACGTAACGTGATGCACTGACAGAGGAACAATAGCATTTCAGTTATGGCACACACTTATCCCATGCCATAAGGCATTATTTCCAACTCGTCAGCAGTCGCACAGCGGTTAGTCATGCAGGTAGAAAACCATTCCCGGCAAAGTCAGGGGAGATGGGAATGGCCGTTTCCGGCTCATTAGCAGTCATCAGCCAGCCAGCCAGTCCTATCCAATTCTAGGTGACGCACCATTCGATGTTCGAATTCGCGACCTACTGCTTATAAGTCCCACACTCTAACCATTGAGCCACTTGCTTGTTTGTCTGCCGGTCTAAATAGTTCCTATCCATACGGGCAAGAAAGCGACCACGTGGCTAAATTTTAAGAGATTCGAACTTCTTATCCATAGGTCACCGGTCTGAGCTTTCGGTGGCAAATCATCTAGGGGCTGAGTATGGCTGGCTGATGATGATGATGATGACGATGATGATGATGATGATGATTATGATGATGATGATGATGATGATGATGATGATGATGATGATGATGAT
>JAYGXS010000006.1:5577345-5617511 GCA_036362985.1 Ligula intestinalis
TGATGATGATGATGATGATGATGATGATGATGATGATGATGATGATGGATAATAAGCCGGAAATGGCCATTTCAGTCTCAACTATCAGCACTGTCTATGAACTTAAGGAACTGTGTTGACACGAAAAGTATCAGTAGAACGGGCTAAATGTGAGAGTATACAAGCTCATAGGATGCAAAATGTGACATCAAAGTACTCACTTTTTTCACTTTACGCTTGCAGTGACACAAGTCTGCCTAAAAATCTCGAACCCTCGCCTCTCGTGGCCGTTAGCACAAGTGTCTGTCCGACCTGGCTAATCACCTCTCCGTGGCTGACTTGCACAGTACTTAATTGCCGCCCGTCTGGGATGCGGACACATATTCATCCGACTGTCAAATTCCTCCAACCCATTCTCCTTTATCCCTGTATAGGATATCCTATTCCTCCCACCTGGCATCCCACCCAGTACCTAGAAAGGGGTACTAGCTCAGATGGTAGAGCGCTCGCTTAGCATGCGAGAGGTACTGGGATCGTTGCCCAGGTACTCCAGTCACTTTTCACCAAAAACACGTTAGAACATGTTCTTGAGAAGAAGAAGAAGAAGAAGAAGACTGAATCGTTGGTACAATATGTTTATTCGCCTGACATTTCGATATACATCGCGGATTCATTATCAGAGACATGAGTAGCAGAAAGGTTAAGTATGCACAGACGTTTGAAGTATTTATAGCACACAGTCATTACTGCAAGCATACAGCGACAATTAACGTTAATTGCCTTCTTGTGCGTGGACTGCTTGTTGGACGGCACGTGGGCTCTGACCTGTTGAACTTTCGGACGCAACCATAAGGCGTCAGATAATGAAACCAAAAGATGCACTGCCACGGCAAGAAACATCTGGGGTCGTCTACAGGATCTGGTGCAGTTGCGGTCAAAGCAACTCTGTCGGAGAAACTGGCAGACTTCTCAGGACGCGAATTGCCGAACACGCGGCTGCAGTGCGGCGAAATGATGCCAATTCTCAAGTTGCGGCTCATTCGACGAGACCCGGCCACACCTTCAAATTTTATGAGGCCGAAATTCTCGCAAGAGGTGACAATCGGGTGAGCGGAGAACTACTTGAGTCATGGTTCACGGGCCCCCAATCCATCAACAAGTGCAACGATTTGCCCAATCCATATTCAATTCTGAGATTCAATTTGGCCAAAGCAAGCCGTCACTTGAGGAACGGGCAGGCCACCGCCTCATCGTACGCCAACACCGGGGAGCCAGACGGCCGAGCAATCACCATGCCCAAGCTCACCGCCCGTGACGAAAGTTCAACAGGTCAGTCCAACAAGCAGTCCACGCACAAGAAGGCAATTAACGTTAATTGCCGCTGTATGCTTTCAGTAATGACTGCAAACGTCTGTGCATACTTAACCTTTCTGCTACTCATGTCTCTGATGAAGAATCCGCGACGGATATGGAAACGTCAGGCGAATAAACACATTGTCCCAACGATCGAGTCTTCTTCTTCTTCTCAATTGCTTCCTGGGACACGGATGTTCGCTTTCATTGGCAGAACATGTTCTCCCTACCTTAACTTAGCGGGACTTTCCTCATTTTGCAGTCGCATCTACCGCACCTATGGTCCTAGGCTACGCGGCCCTGTCACACTCTTTCTCGTATCGACCTAAAAATCGACTGCTGACGACCTCGCTGATTCCTCTGCTCCAGTCACAGCAAGGGCGTATCATACTCGCATCTCCGGTCCTTCGGGACGTTCTCGGGGCTCTGAGGTCTCCTCCTCGTATGGCCCTTCGGATGTAGATATTACTCGCCATGGACCCCATGGCTGCCGTCAACATTCACAGCAGCATCCTGGTCCTATCATTAACATATTTTCTCCCACAGGCGACAGTTTTTTCTCCTAAAAACCACAAAGGACATTCAATTTTGAATTATGAGCCTTAGGAGTTTTTTCCCTGTCTGCTCTTCTTGCTCTGTTACACTGCTAGCTCGTGTCAAATGACATCACGACCTGTGAATAGATTACTTGAAACAAGCCAGTAGTCACCTACAAGTGTGTCAACGACTTCTTTGAAATGTTCGGCTGTGCCGATGCATTTCTTAAATACCATGTACCAATAGGGAGTTCAGAGGCGTTTGCCTATATTTCCTTCAATAAACTTCACATGACATGACGTGACTTCGTCTCTTTACACACGGAACCAGGCCTCAAAATAGTAGTGACACAGTTCTTCTCTACTAGCTTAAGCCACTGCGATTCGCTCGAAATTTTGTTGATGGCGTTGTTTGTGATAATTCGCGGCCCGGCAAAATGAGTGAGACACAAAATCCCACAATAAAGCCTCCCCTCTTTTGGTGACAGTACCTCGTATGGCCGCCAACGAGGGGCTTCAATAATAGCCACCTACTGCCAACTCTTCAGTAGGTCGAATGTTCGCTCATTCAAACAGTTCCTTTACTATATATTTTTAGCGGTCATTTCTGCCCGGCGCACATCTAACTCTTGACGTCACAGACAAGGTCACTCAGAGCAGGATCCTGAGCGAATGTACTTTTCGGCCTGCCTCCGACCAGCCGCAAACTGGCGCATGAGACACACCACCCACGCCGGTGTCTGCCTTCGTGCGGTCCAGCCAATCACCATCAAGGCCACGAGACAGAGATAGGATTCGGTAGCCGCTCGGGATGACTGACGCTAGACTCACTTGGAATTCTGCCCCTTCGCGGGGCATACGCGCCGCCGCTGCTCCCTCACACGGCTCTCACGATCAAAGGCACGCCAGATCAAGTCAACCTTTCTGCTAACTATTCTCCTATTTATTCTGTACAGAATCCAATCTTCTTACAGCTCTGGTTTCCCAAGACTTCTCTTATCTCCTAAGGAACCAGGTCTGGAAGATCGCAGCCGTTGGGGTTAAACATGAGTAGCCTTAACACATTTTCGATGTAGTAACCACTAGGAGTCGTCCTAATACTTTTAGTGGTATTACTTACATCATCCCCGGATGAGGAAGAAGAGGAGACGATTTCTGAGACCAAAGTATATTCAGGCTGACGTTTCAAAAGCTCGCTCGCTTTCGTCGTCAGAGCAAGGTGTTTGTATTCCTGTGTGCGTCAGATAGATGTGAGCGTCCATTTACCCATGCGTCAGTCGATTGCGCCGATCGATTTTCTTGGCTGTTTGAATTGCTCGCGCCGTCATGAGCTATGTCAAGTCGTTTTTGTAACTCGTGAGAGTTTCCACCCTCTTTGCTCGCTGCTACCAGCTGTCGGTCCTGTTTATCTCTCTCCGCCCAACCTATTGCTCCGTTTTGAGCCGATGTTAGTCTTTTGCGGAGCGCTTGGTAGGCGGGATGAAGGTCCATGGGTCTGTTTAGTGTGCCAGTCGAGGACCAACTTTCTAGCAGCAGTCTGGCTATCTTGTCGTTGGCCTGGCCTATTACCCTTGCTTTTTCAAAGGCGAATTTGTGTTTCTTCTGCTTTACGTGGTCATAGACCAAAGACAGCTTATCCTCGCGGTTGATTGCGAGCTGATGCTTATACAACCTTGTGTCAAGGCGTCTGCCCGTTTCACCGACATACCTTGCAGTTCAGTGCATATTAACTTTTATTGGTCTATAGAATTACTGTTCAGTTTCTTTTATCGGTTCCACAGCCTTTTCACGTGGGTAAATTTTAGTTCAGTAAACAAAAATAGAGGCGGCTTTAAATTCTTTCTTTTTTGCGCAGTAATCACGCCTCCATACGGCCCCTGGTGTACCCACCACCCTTATATCTGCCTTTAACGATTAATCTTATAAGAGGAGAGTTTTGCACTTGGGCAACCACAGGAGGTACTCTTACCACCTTTTGTTAGGATAAGTCACATTAGTGAGGAAAAGGCTGTCCTTTTGCACTTCTGGGGAGCCGAAAACTATTCAGGAAATCAGTCGCAATTTCCTACTTCATTGAAACCTAGATCACGGTTGCTGTTCAGATAAAAACATCAGTCAGTCAGGCAATAAGCAAGTTATTTTAACGGCATTGGTACATCCCTACGGCCTCCTACGTCCGAACATCTCTAGCAGACTTTTTGTATTCACTCGTAGGGTTGTTGCCTCGATGAACGACAGGATTAGTGTTGTCCCGAAAGCCACCCTTAGCAAATCCAACGCGATCCTCCTTGTTGTCAATCCAGCCCCTCGCCTTCTATCATAAATCTGAGTAATTTGCATACGAATGAGGATTGGCAGCCATCGGCCTGCCGCGGACGTAATTGTCACTGTGTGCCTCCACAACAGTGATTGACAGTAACTTAGTGTCAGCTTTTTGCTCCCAGTGCGTCAGCACTGATTAGGCCTCTGGAAATGGAAGCCCCTTCCTCCCCCTTAGAGGCTGCCCTCACAATAATATTTGCTTCTAAATTTACCATTTTCAGCGAGCTAACGTTTTCACAAAACAGCGCTCTTAACAGTAGCATATTACCTCTAGCTTCAGTCTCCTAGCCCAAAAAGTTTCAGCGAAATAGCTCTTTCGCAAGAGGTAGTCAGTAGTTCATAAAGATGCTGCTGTGTGGTGGTAAATCATTTAACAAACGACGGAGGCAGTAATGCTGAAATTAGAAGCTTAAGCCCTCCCCTCATTTGATCCAAGATTGTGGCTGCGTGACGTAGAAGATACATTTGTCATCATCAAAAGAGACCAAGTGGAATTGCTCCATCAAACCCTTAACAGCACATTCCCGGGAATTCAGTTTACCTTCGAAATAGAGCCAAACGAACAACTCCCATTCCTAGATGTCCTCGTACGCAGGCAGACTGGTAGGACACACCATACTTCAGTGTTTTGTACAAGTACATATTCCGAGGTCATCTTACATTTTGGGAGTAACCATCCAATGTCCCACAGCAGCAACTCTATCAACAGCTCACTCAGTCGAGCAAACACGCACTTTTCGGATAAATAAGCACACCGAACAGAAATTAAATACCTTTTAAAAATATTTTCCCAAAATGGTAACCCTCCAGACTTTGTTCGTCGATGCATATGGCAACAACAGTTCAAAGAAAAGGGTATCGTTAGAGCTGCGACCAATAAAGCGCCAAAGCCAACGAACTGGCAAACGCTCTCATATGTAAAGAATGTATCTGAGCTCATCGAAAACAACTACGAAAGCACCATATACTGATTGCGCACAAGCCGGCAACTACTTTGCACACCCAGCTTGTACACCCTGCTGGCCATTTCAAAAGAAAATGAGGTGTCAATAAAATGCCGTTAACCAGCTGTAATGCAGTCTTTTGTGGTCAAAACACTAGAGCTCTATCTACCTGCATACACGAACACCAGATATCGGTGAGGAGACGAAACCACCTATCGGAAGATGCCATGCACACACTAGACAGGCATTTGCACGGAATCGTTGGCGCCTGCCCAAGCGGGAAGGGCCGCGAACTACTTGTGGACAATTCGCGGGTAGTATTTGCTCAGTTCTTGTTTCTTATTGGCTCCTAATTGGCTATTTTTTCTATCGCGGCGGTTTATTCAAATGCCTTTGATTTACTCATATTTATTTTATTTTTTTTTATTATCGCACGCTTTTTCGTTGCCATACGTTAAATAATTTAAATAATTGTGCTTATAATTTGCTGATTTTATACGCTCTATTTTCTGTCATTTTTCTTCCCTATTATATGCGCTACGCATACAACCTGTACTTTAACTGTGATGATATTTAAAAGGAAGCCTTACCAAGTAGCACCTTCATTTCTTCGGGAAGGATGGTTTATATGTATCACCAAAGAAAGCTAAAGTTCCCAAAATTCTGCTTCAGTGGACCGGACGCAAGCTGTAAGTTATTCCTTAAGCGAATTCGTTGCATTGGTTAGTTGAACAGGAACCAGATGTTACAAGTACTGAAAATTGACTTTTATAACACTACGTTTCTATTGCATCTAGGTACCCGTGTATCTTATATGTAGATGTTGTCCTTTAACTTGCTCCCCAACAGCTGTAACGCCTGGTTCCTTTTAAGCTGTTTGTCTTCTTTTGAAAAGTTGGTTTTGGCAAACATGTTTTCGGCCAATATTTATCAAGCCAGTCTGCACTAACGAAGCCAAAAGTCTACGCCAACGGCTGCTTGCAACAGCTGGAGCAGTGGCTATACGGTTAACGAATCAAGTGCTGAGTTCTGAAAAGCACTAACACAAACATTTCTCTTTCCGTGGCCGACACTGACACCAGGTGCCAATCGCACATCGCCTCCACCCACTAGCGATAGTCGCTCGCTCCCTAAAAATGATCCTGATCACTCTATGCACCTGACCCCTGACCAATACCCACAACCTAAACCCAAGGCGCCGATCTCGCCTACTGGCACAGACTGACATAGTCCGCAGTGATCAATTGGCGCTCACGTCGGACAATTATTGATTTTTCTAGATGTTCCGATTTTAATTTTTTTGCAAGGTTACTGGTCTAATAAGGATTTGCCGCAAACGTGTTTGCTAAAACTGGCTTTTCATATTCAAAATGAGAATATTTGCTTTTTATTTGCTTTCACTACATGCCAAGGGAATATTTTGTACTTTATAATCAATAATGTATTACAGGTTTATGGGGTTATGCCGTGTTATGGTTATACGTATAAACTATTCTGAACATCTCCTCAATAATATTTTATGAACGTCACACTGCAGTGAAATTTTCTCACAGCGCACGCGGTCAAAACGACCTTTGTATCCAGCTTGGGTTATACCAGAGGAATGCTTTTCCCAGGGACAGAAAATATCCGCTAATCAAGCAGGGTTTTTCTGGGGTGATTTATTTTGAATGCTAATAAGCACACGGTCAGGAGGCCTGGAAATAAATATATGGCCAACAAAAATCTCTTTTGGTGATATTTATTTATCACCACACTGGCAGCGACCTTTGATGTCCGACTAGCCCAGCCAAATGATCAGTACGGCACAAAATTCGTGTAACATGCCGACATATGCGAAAGATAGGTACTCTCTCACTAATCGGCATTCAGTAATGTTGTTATACTGATTATCGTGTAGTTTACTCTGAGGTCATTTTGGTCACGATTGGATGCCGGCTTTATAACAAGCTATCTTCCAATCGCTAACAAAAAAGATGTACGGCAAAAAATGGTACTTATATAGTATGCACCTTTTATCATTGATTTTGACGGTCTTTATAAATTAAAATATTTTTATAGAAAAAATGCACGAAGGATCTTTCTTGTGCATGTTTGGTAGCGAATTACGTCTTCTTTAAAATTTTATACTTCAAAAGGGTATCTTTCGGTTTTAAAAATTTCTATTTATGAGCTTTTTGCCGTTATGAGGTGTTCATTCATTATATATCAAATCTATGTTGCCTAAAATGTATACAGCATGATCCATATCTTTTGCAACATTTTATGAGAACCATTCGACTTTTCCCTCAAACAGCAGGCGAAAACGTACTTTCCCCTAAGCGGGATGTACACAGCGCACAGTATGTAAACCTAGAATTCAAGTGTAGCAGACAGAAGGTTAAAAAATAATTCGGCAATTTAAAAAACTGTCTTAAAACCGTAAGACATCCTTCTTTTAAGTATAAAATTTAAAGAAGGCCTAATTTCCTACCAATCGAATACAGGAAATAATTTTTTGATATATGTTATCCGTAAAAATTATTTGAATTTATAAAGGCGGTCAAAATCGCTAATAAAAATACATACTACTTTGGTTGCTACTTCTTCAGTGCATGCATTTTGCTAGTGGTCAGAACGAAGTTCGTTAAAAAGCCGGCATCCTATCGTGACTGAAATGACTTCAGAATAGACTACATGATAATCAGTATTAAAACCGTTCTCAATGCCGATTAGCGAGAAAGTGTCAACTATTCACATATGTCGGCATGTTACGCAAATTTTAGGCCGTACTGTTTTCTCTATTTCGTACGGAGGAGGGGGAGATTTTTACGACCAGCCGTGGACTGTTTGCGGTTTAAGATAGAAAAAAAAAACTAATTGTATCAGGCGGAACTGTGTCCTTTTTAGGCAGATTGTGCTGCCAGCTGAAGCGGCCATTTCTGGCTTATTGGCCGTCAGTCACACCCAACTCCAAGTGGCTCCCAAGCCTATGCTTGAACATGCGACCTTTTTGATCGATAATCTAACGCTCTAACAAATGAGTTACGATCTTGTTGTCCATTCCCGTCTCCGTGGTCTTTGCCGGCAAGATTATTTGCTTAGCCGCTGCGCGGCTGCTCTCAGGGCTCAAAAAGAAGACCGAAGTTAAACCAGGAGGCGTGATGTCAGTTAGCAACTGGAGAACGTTCATCAACGAATGTGTCCTTTTTTCTCTGTGTTCCTCTTTACTTTTTTCTGTCTATCAATTATGGCCTCAAACATGTCATCTTAGCTGATCTCTTCAACCAAAATTTAATGTGCGCCTTTCACGCCTGTGTGTGTATGAAGACAGTTTATTACAATGTAAAAGCGTACCCCCAGTTTCACATATCACAAAAATTCTGACAGCAAACTTATTAGGTGATCAGGCTAAGTTTGTGCTAACCTTTGAGAGGCTCAATTACCTTTAACAATCTAGGTCACATTTTCTTGTCTGAACTGTTTGTTTTACTGTGGCGAACACACGTCTGAATGTGTACCACGACTCCGCTTGCTTCCGACATTAAGGATGTTCAGCGTTTATCAATATTAACCTTTTCGACCTATTGGATTTTCTGACTGATCTTACTGTATAGGTTGCGTGAGACATTGTTCGTTAGTTTTGTGAGGGCGTTATTATTTCGTCAGACATCCTTAAGTGAAGACTAAAACGATTGCCTCCCGAAGAAGAATTCACGACAAGGCAGCCACTTACCAGGCCGAAATCCTTCAAGCTCTAGCAACAGGGATGGCTAGCAAGGAGGGCTGAATGAAGGCAAAGAAGCCTGAAACAGTCCTGTGTCAAGTTACCCCAAAACGTTGCCATCCCCTGTTGCCTTTTCTACCCTGGCCGACGCCGTCCTCGCAGGTGCTCGGTTATTCTGGACCTTTAACCAACTGAAAAACGTTTGTCTACTTTGGGGAGCAATTGGAACGGTATTTGCACAGCCCAGAGTGGATATTTTCCCGGTCTGCTGTGACAGCGAGTGGCAGACGGTGAGGCAGCGATGAACCTCAGTTCATCGATGGGGTGCTTATTACCCATCTGGTGAACCCCAGTGCTGGCTCTTCTGTGCCATCGCAGTGAGTGCACATCTTCGTGTTTTGCCGTCAATATCTCTCGATCTAAGTCGGCAAAACAAGGAACTTATGGTTCAGTGGTTAAATCGGTAGACCTCAAAAAGTCGCGAATTCAAGCCTCAGGTATGACGGCGGCTAATTAGCCAGAAATGGTTATCCCAGTCTCCCGTTTGTCTTTGCCGACAATATTATCTGTACAGGAATGAAGAGCCAGTCTTCCGAGTACTAATTAGGCCAGTTGCTACTACTGATGTTGAGCTGCCAGTCACCACTGTGGCAGACCAGGGACAACTGCAAAACCTGCGACGACGAATACGGCGGCTGCCATTTTCTGTGTAGGCGCGTGGTCGCGTAGCATCTGAGTCCTATGATTATCGCAGTGATGCGCTTTCCAATTGCTGCTGCATGCCGATTGTGGGAATCGTTTCCACAAATGATTGTACACGCTTAAGAGCGGGAGAGTTCGATTGTTAGGTCCGCCTATAGTGGTTGTTTTATTTGATGGACGAGACCGCTGCCCCGGGTGTCTTACAAATCAGTCCAAGCGAAGATGATGAGGAAGCTGGTACACTCATCTTCCCGTCTGTTATGCTTATTGCTAAAATAGTATGCATGCCAGCTATTGATACGGTTATAGGAACTACTAAATTTCTATATGTAGTTGACGCTGGAGCATATTGCGTCCTTATTTAGCCAGGAGACGCTCTGTAAATTCCAAGCTCGAGCTAAATACTATAGTAAGTCTTACTTAACCTGGAAACGGCAAGTGGTACTACCTGGCGACATAAAGACATGGTAGAACTTGAGCTATTATTTAATTATGTTCCCCTAACCCCATAAGCTTGCTATGGCCCGATATAGTTTGGGACTGCATACCAGGTACCGATATCCTACATGCACATATACTAGGATATACTACCTTCTACTCTTAGTGTGTGATTGCTAGAATTAGCACTCAGCAGTGGCATATTACTTCTTACAGCAGTATCCTAGTCCTTGCAGTCCAAACTTAGTAGAGGCTGACACAGTTTTGGGCGGATAGAAGTGAGAGGGTGGAAATCAAGGCAGGCCACAGTGTGCTACGAGCCTTAAATATGTATTTACTCGGAATAGCTTAACTCCAGATTAATACTCCTAGTTGAGATCGAAGGAACCTGCTCCCGAGCGTTGACTTGAGCCAGCATCCCCTCTGACTAATATTAGTGTCATTAATAGTCTCAGCACTACAACCATTTAACTGCATTGCTAGTTAGTATGGATAAGTAGTAGCAGTGTCACTCTTAATGTGTCTGTCTTGATAGCGGCCGAAGTTGAGCGCGGGTAGCAGCGCAAAAGCTTAAGATCACTTAAAACCAAATCAGGCGGTGTTCTGGCTTGCATTGGGGAACGCGGTCAACGCTGGATTCCGTTTCGGTCGTCTTGACCCTAGGTGAAGGTGGAGAGTACGCTAAACGTTTGCAATTTCTATAATGACGTATATCTTACCCCTGTCTCCAGTCACCTTCCCTGTATCAACCTGTTCGGAGCATATGGTGGACTGACCGATGGTCGAACTATCATCACCATGTTGATTGGCGCACTTCTGTGACCAGAGCCAGTGTCCAGCCCAATAAGGAAGCGGACCCGGATTTGCTCCCGATAATTTAACTGAAATGCTACTGTACATAATGAGCCCCAGAATTGGGAGTTATGGGAAACGGCTTGGAGCAGAAGCAACTTCGGCCAAAATCGCTGAAAAAATGCTATTTAGTTTCCCAAAAAGTCTGAGAAATAATTAGTTTTAATAAGAGTCTGCGGCCTAATATGAGTAGCTGCAAGCTCATTAATGAAAAAAAAACAAGAATTGGGCACATTTGCATCTTCCCATCGGTTGTATCTCAATTACAAGCTAAACTATGCGCTGCACTGAGTTACAAATCGTTTTAGGAAGTAGGTTTGCTTGCGAAATTCGTTTCCGGTCACTTTCTAAGCTATTTTTGTTCTACTTTTTTTTCCTATAGTCTTGTTTTTTTTATTTTTCCCCAATTGAACACGAAGTTCATACCCAGAATTTTCTACGAAAGTTTGTAATCCTGGTTGCCCAGTTTCTTTTTACAAAATTTTCGTAACCGGTTTTCAACGGTTATATTGCCTGTCTATTATGACACAGTTTGCCGGAAACAAAAAATGTAAAAACGTAAGCTTCTTTCAGACTTCTGAATAGTAAAAATCACCGAATTTTACAAACAGCGAAATTTCCCATTAAATCAGTGTTTTCTATGACAATTGCACCACTGTGTTAAAATTCATCGCTAAGAAAATATGCATTAATTGCCATCTCCAGATTTTGGGTTAATTTTTGTCTTAGTTAAGGTTGGCACATTTTACCGCGGAGATTATATTTATATGCATATTTATCGAAGGTAACGTTCCCAAAAACCCAGTGTTCAAACTTGATTCAAGGTCCACTTCCTATAGAATGCATAAATCCGATTACTTTAATTTCGCTCTATTTATCAGAACACTAGGTCACTTCCTAAATATGCACATTTTCATTTTCGGTTGAACTTTTCTAGCCCGTGGCGTTTAGATAGTCACCTGCCCATTGCTTTCTGATAATCAACACACAGTGACGCTTAAAACAGGTTCGACAGATTTTTGCGCAATAAATAAAAATTGATTGAAAAAGTCAATAGAAACAGGGCTTCGGGCCGCGCGTCGCCAATGTTAAATAAACCGAGCAGGAAAAACGTATGCATAGGGGAATCTTACCACTGCCAGTCACTGTGTTTAGCACTGAATGGGAGCTGTCATTCCGCGTAAAGGAAGGAAATCCTGTTTGACTGATAGATCCCTGCTCTGGGAGTAGTGATAATCCTAGTGATGGTGGTGGTGGTGGTAGTGCGTGAAATTGAAGAAGAATGTTGCGATGTAGAACACGCAAAAGAGGTAGAGAGAGAAGCAAAGAGATGCGAGCGAGCGAGCAAGCAAGCAAGCAAGCAAGCGAGAGCAGAAGGAGAATACTGCTTGGGGCCTTGGCCGATGCTCGAGCCAGTCTCTGCCAATTTGGTAATGCCCTCCGTCGTCAGATGGTGGGCTAGGCTCCGCCGTTGTTGTTGCAGGCCGTTGCGCCTAAAACCACACTGGCCAATCAACGGTAGGCGGGTCCTGATTGGTCGGCGGATGCCAACCGGCGAGCGAGGCACGGACAGGTAGACCAGCGCGCGATTCACGCATGGACATATCCTGCGTGTCATGCAGACGCGCACCGCCACGAAGCTCGTGAAGAGGGGAAAGTGGGTAAAGGCAAATACACAATTTCTCATGCCCCACTATCGACCGCACGAAGGAAATCGCTCTGCCCTCTGCAACAATTCTCTTTATGTTGTTTCTGTGTGTGGGTGTGTGTCTACGTCGCTCCCGCTTGGTCCCCCACGCACACACAAAGTGAGTGGAACTCTCAAACGTCACAATGTGAGCTTATGTTTCGTGGCTATCTCCACTCTGACTTCTTTTTTTTCCGTTTACACTCGACGGAGACCTAAACGATCACTGATCGTCTTGCCATTGAAATATTTTGAATGTGAGGCAGGGTAATGAGGTTAATGTTACGCAAGTGGTGGAAGCCATGTTTGAGTACAGCAGACGAGGTTCCAGACAGTAGGTCTCAAATATGGACAGTTTGATTTGTAGGTGGTGACAAGAACCATTTCGGGTAGGCGGTATAGCGTCGAATACAGGGCAGGATGCTGGTCTTGCCGATTGACGTGACGTATGGTTGTTGGAGCTTGGAGTTGTTAAACTTACCATTAGCATTCGATTAAGAGACGGTAGTGCCTAGCTTAACAAGAAGTGCATTTGTGAATGCCTGTCGTGACTAACTCAAGTCGAAGCGTACGTTCGCAAAGCTTACTGCTTCCAACCTTTGTAACAATCAATCACAGGCCGAATCACGACTGCCGAGCAGACCTCACTTCAGACGCCGGCTGCTGGCTTGCGGTTGTGCGGTCGTCTGGTAGTCAATTTCCCACTGCCTATTCTCTTATTAATTCTGTACAAAATAGACTCTTCCTAACAATCTGGCTTTCCCAAGACCTCTCTCCCTTCTCCTAAGGAACCGGACCTGGAAGGTCGCAGCCGTTAGTGTTAACTTTTAGTAGCCTTAACACTCCTCGATAAGAGGATCCAAAGCCACTCACAGCTTGAATGCCCTTGTTCCATTTTCCAGTCATTAGAAAACATTATCTGAAGATAGGGATGCTTGCATGGCCACCGAGAAACAAGAACCGTCTACAATACATGCAGCCTTGCGCCAAATTCCGGGGTTATTAGGAAAATGATTAGACTGAGGTTTACGGATAGTATACAGGTTGGAGTTTAGGTTACGATTGTGTAACAAAAACCAGATTTGTGTCATATGGGACCGGGGGTAATAAGAGGTTTATGGCCGGGTCATATGAGAGGGAAGGAAAATAAAAAGTTAAAATAAAAACTAATAAAACTAATACTAAACTTAACTAAAACTACACCAAAACTAACGTTGACTAAGAAAACTAAAGTAATCAAACTAAATACTATAATGAAATGAAATAAGTAGTTAGTTATGTACAGTTAGGTATACTGTCGTTTATAAGGGATCCTTACAGGGTCAAAGCTTGGGTTCCTGTTAGTGGTAGGGATTTGGTTTGGATAGAAGTGAGCGCAAGGCTACCGTTTGGCTTTATCTTAAGGCAAGAGAATATGAAACCTTCCTGAAATTTAGCACGAAGCCACCCGTTTGAACTGGGCAGTGCATTCTTATTCCCCTGTCCTGCTCCTCGATTATTAAGGGCTACTCTATAGTGACCATACTCCGAGTGCCTAGCCCACTCCGATCTGGCTAATCACCTTCAAGGTGGACTCACTCACTGTGACGACACCCGTGCTCTCACAATTCGGACACCTGCCTCGTAGCGGGCAGTTTTGCAATCGTCCGAAAGTAAACTTCCTCCGCTACCTCCGCACAAAGTTTATCGCAAGGGGTTCTGTGAGTTATACCCTAGCAACTGCAATCTTCAGCCAGAGTAATAGGAATAGTTTATTCTGTATACACAGGAATCGAGAATAAGCCAGAAGAAGTTTGACTTCGGAGGGCACGACCACCTAGGAGGCTAGTCGTGTCCTAAGTCCGGGTGGGACGCAGGCATCCTAGTGGTCATTGTCTGGTTGGTTTTGGAGGTTATTGGCCGGACAGTCTGCATCGACCTAGGCATGCATGCGTCTTATTCGCCGCCGGACGCGACCAACTTTGCGGAATCTGTGATTGGCTGTTCAGGAGGCTGCCCTCAGTGCGGGCGCACGCGTTGGCAGCGGTTGGCCTTGGTGCATGGTCACCACAAGTATACTATTCCTTTCACCTCGTGTCTCTCTTATCCTTTACGCACAGGGAACTCTAGCCTAAAGATCGCAACAGCAAGGGTTGTATCTATAGGTGTTAAGGTTAAGACGGTTAACCCTAACAGCTACAATCTTCCAGGCCCGTTTCCTAAGGAGATGAGAGAAGTCTTGGGAAGGCAGAGTAGACGGAACAGTATATTGTTTACAGAAAAGTCAAGGGGAAAGTTGCCGATAGGTCTTGCAGGGCGCTCGACCGTGAGGCCAGTGGGAGAAGGAGTCGTCGCCGACCGCGCAGCGCGGAGACGGAATCCCACCATCCGTCTAAGCATGAGTTGACTAGAAGGCTGGAGAGCGCTTGGCCAGAGCTGATTGGCCACGAGTGCTTCGGGGTGCTGATAGGTTGACCAGTTTGGGGCGCGTCTATGCGCCCGGTGGTACAAGGGCAAGGGTCGCGCGTCGGTGCGTACATGTGCCAGAGCGCTGGGAAAAGGCGTGACTGGGCGACCAAGATTTACCCTAGGAGAACACGTTAGTGGCGTCTCGAGTTTGAAGAAAGTGGGCTGTAGAACCGCTACATATCCATTAACTTAAGCCACCGCGATAGGTCCAGTCTGTAAACACCGTCAAATCGATGTTCTTAATGAGGCTGTTGCGGATCCTCGAGTAGCGAGGGTGCTGTGTATGCCCGCCCACAGTGTCGGGACCGCATGACACAATGCGCGTGTCAAGCGCCGGTCAAGGTCACGGATAGGTGTTCACGCCTTGTATTCTTCTCACTGGCCAGCCTTCCCCTTTGGCCAGCGGGTTCACCCCTCTCTGTGCTCTGACTGGTTACCCCTCAGCCTCCTACGTTTAAGCCGCCACGTCATAAAGCCTCTCATGTTACGATAACTTGTCACTTCAACTGTGCCCTAATCCTCAGGACACTTCCTGCCTACAGACAGCCCCTTTTAGCCTACATGACATTCTGCCTACAGGCAGCCTTCGATTTTATCTACATTAAATTCGGCCTGCCTATCCACTGCCTTTCTGTTTCCAATACATACCAGAGTGTGCTTAAATTGTGACAATCATGAGGCCATGTGCCAAGTTGCCGGCAAAAATTCAGGGCGCCAGAACGAGGTGTTAATGTGAAGACGAGTCGGCAGTAGCGGCCACTGGCATCTCTGTGTGTGCGTTGACAGTGCTTGTCTTGACTAGTGCGTGTCGAAGCTCACTACCGCTGTTCAAGATTTCTGTCAACAGCCAATCACAGATGCCGCAAAGCTGGCCTCTGGCCTGGCAAAGAATAACACGCCTGCACGCGTCGGCCGACGCACTCTGTCTGGCCAAAAAGCGTTCAAGGTCGACCCAGACAATGATCGTTCACGCTGGTCGCTAGAATGCCTAGGGTCAACTGCACTTAGGACCCGACAAGCCTCGTAGCTGGTCGTGCGCTCCAAAGGCAAAAGTTTTACTGTCCGTTCCGCTCTATACAGAATAAACTAACTATTATGGCCTCCACCGACTTCTCTTCTCCTAAGGAACCATGCTCTGAAGATCGCAGTTGCTAGGCTTTAACTCACTTAACCCCCTGCGATATGCTAACTGCTGTCCGGAAGAAAGAGGGTTTGTTGTGTCGCCTGCCTCTATATGTGTGCGTCGGGCATAGGTCAGCATTCTGATGCCCACGTGTTTGAGGGACTCATGTGGTTGCCAGTTGGCGTGCCTGGGAGTGTGTCTTACGGCAGGGACATTCCTGCTGCCTGTGACAGATTTTCCTTTTCTTTGAGATCCGAAGCGCAAAGGTTTGTGCTGGTGCAGTAATTACCGCGAACTGCAATATTTATGAAGGCAGTTGTGTCGACAAGAGGAAGGTTTCCGAAATCCAAAGTCAGGGTAAACAGAGTAGATTGAATTAGTTTTTTTTCTGCGCGTGAAGGGCTTACAAGTGGATCTATCGAGGGATACGTCGGGAAGTCACCAGTTATCGCGTGGAGATAAGGGCTAATTAGGTTAACTCTAACGGTTGCCATCTTCCAGGCACGGTTCCTTAGGAGAAGAAGTCTTGGGAAAGCCAGATTGTTAGGAACAATGTATTCTGTACAGAAGAGTTAGGAGGAATTCGCCCCTCGGTTTGGCATGGCATTTGACCGTGAGGGCTGTGTTAGAGCGCAGGATCGTCACAGCGGCCACCGACGCTGCCTGCGTCCGCTCCCGGTCGAAGCGGATTCCGGTCTGTGGTCAGCGCGGGAATTGTCAAAAGGGTCCAGAGCGGCTTTGTGTGAGTCGACTTCAGGACGATGATTAGTCTGAACTGCGTGGACTGTGCGCGTATACATAGTATGGCCAAAAATTCGTGCAACTTGCCGACATACGCGAACGATTGATAATCTCTCAATAATCGGCATTGATTTGAGTTGACCCAAGTGTGAAAAACTCTAGGCGTTTGGCGGGATTTGAACCCACGCATCAGAGAAAGCCTTTGCCAGAGGCTAATGCTCTACCGCTAAGCTACAAACGCCCGCTTCACGCCATGAGTTTAATCACACTTGGATCGATATTACCCGCTCAACTTTTCGCTCATATGGAATCCACACTTGGGTCAACTCAAATTAAGCAAACCTGCCAAACCAACTTAATAATCGGCATTGAATAATGTTGTAATACTGATTACCGTGTAGTCTATTCTGCAGTCATTTCAGTCATCATAGAATGGCAGCTTTTTAACGAGCATCTTTCTGGCCACTTAAAAACGTGTGTATTGTAAAAATTGGCCATTTGAGTAGCATGCATTTTTATCATTGATTTTGACTATCATTGTAAATTCAAATTTAGTTTATGGAAAACACATATGAAACAATTATTTATTCTACTCGTTTGGTAGGAAATCACACTTTATTTGAATTTTTAACTTAAAGATAGAATGTCTTCTGGTTTAAAAACAAGTTTCTAATTATGAGCCTTTTACTATTCATAATACATAGTATCCGTCAATTTATTAATGCTACCCATCATTATTACAGCATGTTCCACACATGCTGCAATATGTTATGAGAACTGCGAGATTTCTTCCACAGACCACAGGCGATAATGTATGTACTGTAAAAAGTGGTCAATTAAGAAGCATGCATTTTTATCCTTGATTTTGGCTGCCTTTGTAAATTCCAATCAATTTTATGGAAAACACATTCGAGGGAATTACTTCCTGTACTCGTTTGACAGGAAATGATGGTTGATTTAAATTTTATGCTCAAAGAAAGGGTGGCTTTCGCCTTTAAGAAAGGTTCGAAATTGCAGAATAATTTTTAAACCTCTTGACTGCTACACTTGAATTGAAGCTTTACAACTTGCGCGCTTTGTTAATCCTGTTTAATGAAAACTACGTTTTTGCATATGGTTTGAGGAAGAAGTCCCCTTGCTCTCATAAAATATTGCAACAGATGTGGAATATGCTGTATTAATGATAGGCAGCATTAATAAATTGACGGATGCTGTGTATTATGAATCGCAAAAAAGCTCATAAAAAGAAACGTTTTTTTTAAAACCAGAAGACATACTATCTTTAAGTGTAAAATTCAAAGGTGTAATTTCCTACTAAACGAGTAGAATAAATAATTTTCTCATATATATTTTCCATAAACTATATTTGAATGTACAAAGGCAGTCAAAAACAATGATAAAAATGCATACTATTTAAGTGGCCAATTTTTACCATACAAACGTTTTGTTAGCTGTGAGAATGAGGCTCGTTAAAAACCCGGCATTCTATCGTGACTGAAATAACTTCAGAATAGACTACATGGTAAGCAGTAATACAACTTTACTGAATGTGAATAAGCAAGAAAGTATCAATCTTTCGCATACGTCAGCAGGTTACACAAATTTTAGGGCATACTATACTTACATAACTACTACAGTGAGTTCGCAAACTGATAAAGTGTGTTCGAAAACGTAATAAAAGTTATTTTGCGGGAAGTCAGCACACGCGGCGTGCCCCAGCACTATTATAACAGTAAAGTAAGAACCATAAGTAAAAAAATCCAGAGTTTGTTTGAGAAATTACTATTTACTAGCATAAAAAATTTAAATTTCACAAAATCTGCAAACTCATATAATGGCAATATTAAAAGTTATTGGTCCAACGTGAAATATAAATATGTTTAAAGCATAGGAATGGAAAAGGATGGCAAGTTAAAACAGAATAAGTACAAATACCAATCTTTTATTGGGTAACTTGATTCCAATAACATTTAAACTTGCAGTAAATGTGTCAGTAATGGATTTAGTCACTTAGGTACAGTTATTTCCAAATTTTGAATCTTCGGACACATTTCCGTTTCTAATGCACGAAAAAACGCTTGTGTGCTTAGTATTAATTTCTATTGACAATTGCAAAGAGATTTTCTCTGAAAATCATATCCCGGCTGTTGAGTGGAATAAAAATACATTGACTGCCATGCACTGATAGGCAGGCTGTTTACTAAGAAGTTAGTTTATGGTTGTACTTGTTATCAAATTTATACTGTCTTGTGTATGTTGAAAAAAATTACGTTTGCCACATTTTTATAAATTATTTCGAGAGTTTGAGTGCGACGAGCAGCAAGCTGTTTTCGAAATTCTGCCGAACAATTTACGAATTTCACTGTTTTGCTTTCTTTGCCAATAAATAGCGATTTCTTTCAACCTTTTTACCGGAAACTTAGAAATAGGAAATATCTTGAAAGCATTTACCTCAATAATGAGTTCTTAAACATTTCTCCTTAGATAGCTGCCTGTGTGGGTCATGACTTTAGAATGGCCCAAACATGGTAATTCATTGCCGAGAAAAATGAATTTCCACAACAAAAGTCGAGAATAAATACGCTTACGATTAATTAAAAAAGTTTCTAGAACATGTTACCTCCTCAAAAAGCGCTTTAGTTAGATATTTCGATATCGAATATCTATTTACGATAACTTTTTGAAGATAAAGTCCAGATAAAAATGGGATATTTTGACAGGTTTTTGACTTCCTTAAAGCTTAGAGGAAAAAACTCTGCTGGAAATGGAATAACTTACATTTCTATGTAAAACAGAGCAGTTTTCAATACGTTCTTTTACTTCAGGGCACCGCTCCTGGATTTTAATTGCACAACAGAGTGACCAAAAATATCCTCCCATATTCTTAAACATGATAATCTTTGGCCCATTCCGTTCGAAGTTTTAATATTTATTGATTTTCATCTATCTTTTGACAACATTTGGATGGATTTAGTCAACGATGTTAATTAGAAAACATATGACGTTTCGAGGAAGTTCATGTAAAGTCGAAATGGCCTACTAATTTCACTGTAGTAAAACACATGTTTGTTTCATAAGTTTATTATTTATCATTAGGGCACGAAACATAACAGATTTGTAGGGCAAACATTTGTTAGCTAAATTCATCGATCGTTTCTCGACTATAGTGCTGTATCTCGTACGTACACTTACCTAAATGTCATGGACGCTAAACAAAATTTTCTCTGTTGTAAACACATATAATTAAACAGTTCTGCTCTTTATAAATTTATTTTTATACTTCTGCGCGCACAAACAAGAATCTTTTCTTCGCAGCGCTTAATAGCATAAGAAATTCCTTGGATATCAACAAACGTCGGATTTTGCCCATTTCCGCCTATATTTTCTCCAAGTATACTGATCTGAATGGAATTCAGTTCTAGTCAACAGCATTTTGCACCTCAAGCCAACTTAATGAACTAAATAAACGACCTCAAGTTTGTGTTAAATTCCTCAATCTCCAACCTTTCATTAGATATGTTATCTACTGTATATGTAATGTAGTAGGAGTAGTTAAGTACGACAGTTAAACTCGGAAATCTTTGCTTTCATGTGGTACCTTTTATTTTTATTCATTTATTTAGGTTTTCACTTTATCGTTTATTTTATTAGGTTAATTTTATTCATTGTTTTAGATAATTTAATTTTGAATTCAATTTAATTTTTCAGCAACATACGGTTGCTATTTGGTTTGCCGTACCACAATATTCCTCCAAATGCATTATATTTGCAGTAATGTTTATATCCTATAAATACTGCAAACTCCTGTGCATACGCTACCCTACCTGCTGCTGCTAGCTGGGTTTGTCTCTGGTGATGAACCCGCGACGGATCTCAAAACGTCAGGCGAATAAAAGTATTGTCCCAGCGATCGAGCCGGCACTTTCGCACTAGAGACGATCTGATTTTTTCAGATATGAGGGAAAAGCCTGTCTTTCCTGGTTTCATTTAAATCTCCAAATTTCGACTTATATGCACGCCTATTTGCAAGTGCTTTTGCGTAAATTTTGTTTCCTATTGGTTGTTGTCCTAATTTTAATTGTCGCGAGCAAACTTTGGTTGCGTGAGTAAGTAGTTACTATTATTTTCTGCTTTTAAACGCTCCACTTTTTAATTTTTTCCTGTAGTTTGATCTAACCGTATTAACACTACTCCAGTAAGACATAATCCTAGGGCTGGATGTACCCGAATAACTTTAATTTGCAGAAATGCGTCATGCGTATAATAAGGGATCAGATTGTTTGGACATGTCCTCAATGACGGGCTTACCACAGGGGGTTAATTAAGTTAGAGCCTGACAACTGCGATCTTCAGGCCTGGTCTCTTAAGGAGGAAGAGAAGTCAGGGAAATACCAGAGTAGAAGGAACACTTCATTCAGTACAGAATGAATGGGAGAAAAGGCATTAGGAAATTAACTGTCAGACGTTCGCACAGCTGCAAGCCAGCGAGCGGTGTCTGAAGTGATGTTAGCTCGGCAGTCGTCACCTGAGGTCCTGTGTGAGTCGGTCTGTGATTGGCTATTACAGAAGCCAAAAATAGCGAGCGGTCCCAAAGTGCACTTCAACCTTAGCTATCCACGACAAGCGTTCACAAGTACGCTTCGTATGGAGCTGGTCACTATACATGCTGTATGACGGGCTCGTCAGGCTCTTAGCTTAATGGTTAGTTTCAACTGAAGAGGTGCTGGAAGGGTGTAGGTGTACAATAAATGTGCAGGCTAGGCATTTTTGGGAGGGGAAGAAATGAGACATCCTTGAAGAAAGACAAACAAAGAGAAAAAGTTCATTGGCAGATAAGTTAATGAATAGCCAGTGCACTACTCATTATCTGATCAGATAAGTGTGAAGCCGACAGCCGTAATGAATATGTCTGGCGCCCCTGTTTAAGAAGCAGTTGCATTAAATCCACTCAACCTCTCCGCTCATATGTGTAGGGACTAGCCCAACACGAAGTGCATTTGTGAACACCTGTCATGACTAGTTCAAGTCGATATGCACATGTGAAAGCCTGTCGAAGTGCCCTTTCGCAACTGTTAGGGTAAGACCTTATCAACCCCACCACCACGCAATAACTGGCGACTTCCGACGTGGCTCTGCAATAATAGTAACTTACCGAAGAGTCCCACTACCCTCGATAACTAGTGCCCCATGAACTTAAAGGATCTCTCAACTTCTAATGCGGCCGAGTTCAATCATCATCGAGCCTCCCTCGCCGTCAATTGAATTTTTCCTGTGTCATATTATTTGGCAGCAACATAAAAAAAATTCATTACCGACATCCGTCGTAAAGTGATGCAGAGAACCTCAGCCACTCACGGCACATCGATCCCATGCTATGGTTTCTCTCCCATCCCGCGGAGCAGTTTCCGCTGTGAGCGCCAACATCTAGACCTCCTTTCCAAACCCTGATCCTATTTCTAATGCCAAAGGCATCCATCCGCCCTCACACGTAGTCGTGATGATCAATCCCCTACCAACGTGCCGATGCAGGCGTAGTCGATATATTTTCTCCTACTAACACGCAGACTCAAAGGCTCAAGTAATCGAGATGACCCTTATCTCCTACCAACGGGCATTGACGGCACTGACAAGATTAATGCATGCCAACCACAGGCGCTCATGCAAGTCACAAACGCCTCTGCAACATGTTTCACTCATGCCAGCCACAGCCGCCTACGCCGTTTGCAACTCTACCTTCGTACGTTCCTCCTTTACTGCATTTAACTATTCTTCCTTCATTCAATTTCTTTCATCAACGAACTACGGTCTAGGAGGGGAGCACTTATAGGGACTAGCTCAACACGAAATATAATTATGAACATCCCTCGTGACTAGCTCAACTCAAAGTTCACTTTCAGAACGATTGCTGCTCCCATCCTCCGGAACAACCAATCACAAGCCGACTCACACAGGATCTCATGTGACGACTGCCAAACACACATCACTTCAGACGCCGTCCATTGGCTTACAGTTGCATGGTCGTCTGGTAGTCGATTTTCTACTGCCTATTCTCCCATTTATTCTTTACAGAATTAACTCTTCCCACTGGCATTTCCATGACTTCTCTCATCTCCTGAGGAACCTCACCTGAAAGATGGTAGCCGTTAGGGTTTAACCTTAACATCCTTCGATAGAAGTACAATAAAAGAGCAGGCTAGGAATTGTTTTGGGGAAAGGGAACACCCTGGATGAAAAACAACCAAAGAGAAAAAAGTTCATTGACAAATTAGTTAAAAATTGACAGTGCACTACTAATTATCCACTCAATCTGATCAGCTAAGTATGAAGCCCACAGCCGAAATTACGATGCCTGGCGCCCTAATCGGTTGCATTAAATCAACTCAACATCTCAGCGCAGGTATACTATCATTCAAAAAATTATTCAATGTCACCACGATGGAATTTGTCTGATAAAGCGGTCGAGCTCTCGGGTACTCTGTGTACACTCTCTAATCGAGTCGTTACAACTAATGCAAAACGTATTATGTTACATTGGTTAACGAACGTCCACTGATCGTCGCTACCGAAATTCGCTTCTTCTCTTACGACAAGAGTGATGTTTCTCCAATTGAATTTCGTTTTCACTATGAGAGCGACAAACAGCGGTCACGGAACAAATTTAGCCGACGAATATTATATGTCGCAAACTCACACTAGTCTCCCAACTCAGGTAAATAACCTCTATGTGCATACGTTAAGGACAGAAGTCGTATGCCTTCGGAGCGATATAGTGAAAAAATATCTTCTTCCACAAGAGCGAGCAGTACTCGCGAATTTTTGAGCTGGTGAGCCCAACCTGTCATCAAAAAAAACAGACGGAAGTGAGACAGAGCTTGTAAAGGCTGATAAAATTTATCAATAGAGGAGAATATGTGAGTTGCAGGAAGCATTTCAGAAGAAGAAGATGCGATTACTGGAATAAGGGCCATGCGCATGACCATGAATATGTTATCATCACGTGTGATTAAGGATTCCCGAGGTAATCCGAAACGTCAGGAAAATAAACTTCTTGTTTCATTGGTCGCATCTTCTTCTGCTGATAAATTTTACCCCTAACGGCTGTGATCTTTCAGGCCCACTTCCCTAGGAGGTGAGAAAAGTCACGGGAAGTCCAGAGTACTAGGAAAAGTATATTCTGTACACAATAAATGAGAAAATAGGCCGTCGGAAATTTACTATCAGACGACCGCACAACCGCAAGTCAACAGATGGCGTTTGAAGTGATGTTTGCTCGGCAATCATCACATAGGGGCCTGCGATTGGTTATTTCAGAGGCTGGAGGCAGCAAGCGTTCCCAAAATGCACTTTGACTTGAGCTACTCACGACAAGCCTTCACAAGTGCACTTCGTGTGGAGCTCACACAAGTAGTGCAACCCAGGTCAGCAAAGTGTACGTTTTTATATTGAGAACAGATATCGTATGCATTCCGAGAGATATAATGAAAAAGGAAGAGGTTCTTCAAAAAAGGCGAGATGCATTCGCGAGTTTTCGAGCTAGTGACACAAACCCCTCATCGGACGAAATAGAAGGAAGTGAGCGAGCTAGGCTGTCGTATTGGACAGTTAAGCCTAACACGACATAAGAGGTGGTGAGTTATGCTACGTATGTGAGCGAGGGATGGGCGCGTTTCTGCACGTGAGGAGACAAAAGCTATGCGATGGTAATCTAGCAAAAAACAGCCATAGAAAAGGGATCGAATTCTAAGGTTATCCTCAATTATGCCAACAACTAATCTGCTGCTCATAGAAGAAGTTGATTCCGGATCTGTCGGGTCTATCCTTATCGATCATCTCTTGTAGAAAGAACATGTTTTCCTGCATCGGATATTTCGATCTAACTGATATCCAGTCAGCTTTGAAAAGCACTGTCCCAGACGTCAAGCACTATCGCACGCCCCAACGCTCAGATGAGAAATGATGCCACGCAAATTCTATTTCCTGCCTTACACGCAGATAATTTCTGAAGTTATCGCATGGCAGTAGATTCGTATCGATATTCACTTAAACCTCAGTCCCACATCCTCATTACGTGCAGCGATATCCCGTGTTAAGGATCACATTACAAAGGAATGTAGTAACTAGCTCAACAGGAAGTGCGCTTTCGAACGCCTGTCGTGACTCGCTGAAGTTGAAGTGAACTTTCGGAACGATTGTTGCTTCCAATCTCTATAACAACCAATCACAGGCCGACTCACACAGGACCTCACCTGACGACTGCCGAGCATACCTCACTTCAGACGCAGTCCGCTGGCTTGCGGTTGGGCGGTCGGGCAAAGTTAGCTTATGTAGACCCACTCATATACCCGTAGTCTCAGCATTTTGTCCTGCAAAAATGGTGGTTATGGAGATTGGGAGGGGGGGTAGGGAAATAGGATAGGCAGAGAAGGAAATATTTAGAAGTAAATGATAACTGAAAAAAGCAGTTGAAGTTGCTCCCCGGGCCGCTGGGAGTAAGTTGCTCCGCATATAAATTGAAGATATTTGCGGCGCTTTTCGCCGCGGACTATACTAATCTAACTCCAGAACGGTAAGTTGGACCACAGTTAAGTTGAAGTAGACGACCTCCTAACTAACGTTTCAATTTTTCGGGAAATTCAAGAAACCTGCAATTTGATAATCAGGTTTTCCCGCAATAACTCAAATGCTAATACAGATTAGGAAAATCTGCAGATATAAATCAAAAACACTTCTAAATACAGTGAATGAAATTTAGCGTTTATTAAAGTATATCCCACTGCGTGTCCTAATTTCCCCCCATAATCACCGTTTTCGTAGGAAAATATGCAGGGAGTAGGGACTAATGAGTGGGCCTACATAAGCTACTGTTGCCGGCGGTCGTATGGTAATCAACTTCCTACTAGCTATTCTCTCATTTATTCTTTACAGAATATAGTCTTCTTACCAATCTGGCCTTCCCGTGACTTCTCGTTTTTCATAACGCACCAGGCCTGGAAGATTGCAGCTGCTAGAGTTAACATTATAAGCCTAAACCCATCTTTGACACACTATTGCAAGCACCCAACCCCATAGAGTAGAAATTATGACAAGTTACCGCATGGCAGTAGCTTATTTACGATATTATCATCATCCCCATCCCAGCATCCTCATGTTGCGCAGCCCTATCCCCTATTATGGATCCAGAGGACCCCCAATCAAATGTACCCTATCGTATACCGTGCGCACATTGCTCAAGTTGGTCACACAGGGCGACGCATGAGCACCCGCCGAGTCTCCCTGTCTCTCGTCCTCACCCCCACAATTGATTGGGACCACAGATTCAATTGGGATCACAGGACAGTTGATGATCAACGGCACCACCACCACCACTGCCGCATCTTTGGTTCGCATGCCAAGCCTTGGGTATTCGCGGTTGATGGTCAGCTGTGAAAGCCACCGACGCTCTTTGCCTCATGCTCACGATTGAGTTTCGGTCACGCGAATCTTGGAACAAGCCTCGAGAAAGACTTAAACCAATTAGTGTGAAACATTTGCTCGGTTGGCTACAGGCAGCAAAGGAGCCACAGTGCATAAACAAGTGCAATGGCCTGCCTAGCCCAGATTCGTTGCTGAGGCTCGGTTTGCTCAGAGTGATTTGCCCCTCGGGGAGCACACAGACAAACGCATTTTCTAACGCCAGCGCTAGGTAGCCAGGTGGCTGAGCAGTCATCACGGCCAACCGGTGATGAAAGTTCAGCAGGTCACGACCCGAACGCGGGTTGGCAAGCGATTAGCGTACAAGCGAGCGACTGCACATGAAGTAATTTGAATATCAGAAGAGCGAGAAACTATCGCAGGGGGGATTAAGTGAGTTAAAAGCAGGCAACTTTGATCTTCAGACCATGGTTAATTAGTGGAGGAGAAGTCGGTCAAGACCAGAGTAGTGAGAAGAGTATATTATGTACACAGAGGAACCAAAAATCGATGGACGAAGTCAGACTTAGGAGAACACGACCAACAGGAGAGCCAGCCGTGATCCAAGTGCCAGTTTGAGAGCAGTCAGGCCAGTAGACAGGGAGAGAGCATTCCTTGGCTAGGTCGGCCTATGATTGGTTGGGCAGCGTGTGGATGGACATCTAATTGGGTGGTCCACGTCACGCGCGCCAGTAAGTCTGGCGGCCGCCACGACCTTGAGGTCTAGACGGATGGAGATAATGACAGGAAAGCCAGGCATTGGGCAGTCAATGACCACTACACAACCACCAGCCAACGGACCGCGTCTGAAGTGATATCTGCTCAGCAGCCGTTATATGATGTCTTGTGTGAGTCAGGCCTAAAGGGTGATTGGTCAGACTGACTTGGCAGACCAATGCGCGCATGTCAGTGGGTCGCGCCAGACAAGCGTTTATGCCTAGCGTGCGGCTGATCTTAAGATAGGGCGAAACTTGCAGTCACCTGACCTCATGACTGGCGTGACGCCGAAGGTAGTCTCATTACAATAACCTATGAGGCTGTATCCGCCACGGAATCGGAAACGTCGGCCAATAAAGTTACTGTTCTTGCCAGCAGCAACGAGAGGCGCGAGGTTGAACGTTGCACGCGGAGCCTCAACAAGTGTTTGCTGCGAACGGCTTCTTCAGGCAAGTATGTATGTCCGTGTCCGCCATTGAGATCCTTGGAGTCCAGCGTAATGTGTGCCCTGCTCTGTCCCCTGTAGCCAATCAGTTAGTGGTGCTGGTTTATTGGCTATAATCACGACGTGGATGGCTCCGGCAGCAGTGGGACCAGGAATGTGAGGCGGCTTTGACGACGCAAATAAATGGTCAAGCTGAAAACCGCGTCAGCAGAAACCCTTAAAGTCTATGACGTCATTAAAATAGGGTACTCGCCGATCTATCTGATTAGTGAAAATATGTAGTGGTCACTGCTGCCAGACGAAACTGACGCGCGCTCCACCGCACGCACCGTGTCTCCCCCATTCTGGCCTCAACCTACAGTGGCGTGAACTTAATCGTTCTGAGCATTCCTCAAGGCCGTGGCAACCGCCAGATGTACTGAAGCGCGCACTACTTATACGCTCACGCCGGTTCGCCCACTCGTGGTCCAATAAATGATCTTCAAGGCTGCAGCATTCGGCGGCCGCTCGGGATTACGGCCGTGAGATGACACATTTGGGATTCTGCACCCCAGGGTGCGGACGTAGTTAGCGTCGCTGACTGTTGAGAGGACCCCACGACCGAATGCGATGTCAGACAGAGTGGCAACTTTCCTCCCTCTAAACAATATATTGTTCCTACTACTCTGGCCTTCCCAAGACTCCTCTCATCTCCAATGGAACCGGACCTGGAAGTTCGTAACTGTTAGGGTTAACCATCTTAGCCTTAACTCCTATACAAACATGTCTCGCAAGTGCCCTTAGGCCCGTTCACAGGCAGTCGCTTGGCGACTTCAGAGTGGAATCGACAAGGACAATGGAGATCGGAATGGCCACTTCTGGCTATCAGCTGAGGTACAAACAAAATACTTGAAAGTAGCAACGGAATGTAAGTAGATGCTTTAATCTATAAAGTAGAAAGAGAGCCACAGTCATATAAAAGCCAATTTGTAAATACATTAGATTCACCATCGCATGAAATCGAGCGATTTTTACTAATAACTCCCTCTTTCTCAAACGCAGACCAAACTGCGCCCCCCAAAGTTTTACAGCAATGAAGTTATGGTTGTTCTTCATAAAAGGGCATATTGTGATTTATGAAGGAATATAAAGTTTTATAGAAATACCAGTTTTTTAGCGAAGTGCAAAATTCCAAAAAAGTGAAAATCGGGTAAATTAGGTAAACTTATGTTTCACATGTAAAGGAAGCCCTTTCATGCAAAACCACTGAGTAAGTAAAGCAGTGCAAGTAAAATTACGTTGGAAAATAATCCTTTTGTAAAGTTTTCAAATGCATATGCTTCAATATTGCGTGCAATGTAATGTATGGCTGTTACCGAACAGCCTAGATTTCGAGTATATGTTCTGACGCTTTTTCACGCGAACTGCTAGCTGTTTCGTTCGTTTATGCATCACTTGATTTACGCTGGACTAAGGCAACTACGTTTTCACTTGATATGACCCATTCGGAGATCATGGGAGTAATATATTTCTTAAGCTCACCTGCCGACATGCTGGTCAGTGAATAATAAATTTAAATTAACCAATGTATTATCACTGGCAAACGTTAGGACCGCAAGATACGCGTATTTCTGGGTAATTTCCCTTCGTCAGTCGCGGACACCTGACTTCAGTATAACCGCAGAAACTGCTGCCACACTCGAGTTTTGAACCCGGGACCAGTAAGCTATAGACGACCGTCCTATCCACTGAGCACCCAGGTCGACTTTTTGCAAGTTTAAATTAAATTTTCAGCTAAAATTGTAATCTTACTATTTTGTACACCAAGAGTAATTGCCTTCCACCGCATTATTCTGTAATTATTTTGATATTTCCATTACAAAGTGGTACAGATCTTTCCTGAAATGCTAATTAAGACTGTAAGATTTTCACTGGCTTCAGTCGATTGACAATTAATAATGATTTTATTCTATGTGCTTTACGAAACCTTCAAAATAAGATAGATTGTAAATGCATTTATCGCAATAATGAACTTTTAGACATTTTTTCTTATGCTGCTCTCTGTGCATGTCATGGATTCAGAGCCACCCAAACGTGTCAACCCATTGCCGAGAAAAATGAAAGTCCACAACAAAATTCACGAATGAATATGCCTTAAATTGATTTAAAAATTTTCTATGGCAAGTTATCTCTTGGAAGACAGCTTAAGGTATATATTTTGGCGTCGGATCTCTGCGCACTTTATTTTTCTATGATTTAGTCAAGATCATAATGGGAAATTTCGGTCAGTTTATTGATTCCCCTAAAAATTATGACACAGCTTCTGTTATAAACGAAAGAACTAACCTTTCTATCTAAATCGGAATAGTTTTCAATATATTTGGTTGCTTCTAGGCTCAGTTCTAAAATAACAAATTCAGAGCAGAGTAGCAATAAAATCAAAGGCGATTTTTGAGAAAACTGTACCGCAATGTCCCGCGACATCTCACTTAAATGTGTGCTATGTTAACTATCTTCAACGTTTTATTGACTGCACAATCGACTTATTTACTATACACTTATTAAGTCCGCATTCGCAGTCCTTGCCTGCAACCCTTTATATATACACTATATATTTTCATATGGGGTTAAGCAAGTAACAGCCTTAAAAGTTTATTTTTCAATTTTATGGTAAAAAGTTATAAATTTGCAAAATATAATTTTCTAAACTTATTTGGCTTTTTTTTTCAAAAAATAATGCACTATCTCATAACAATACTAACCTCGATTTCATGGCCGCAAAACAAAATTTTCCGTTTTGTGAACAGCTATAATAAAAAAGCATCAGCTTTTCGTGAATGTTCTGTTATAGTGCAGCATGCATAAAGAAGAAGTTCTTTTACGCAACGTTTAATAGCGTAGGAAATTCCGCGGATATCAACAAACGCTGGATTTCACCCACTTTTGCCTCTGATTTTTCCAGGATACTTATCTGGAAGTCAACCCAATGAAGTAAATAAACAACCTCAAATGCGTGTTAAATCCCCCAATCTCCAACCCTTCATCAGATATGCAATCTACTGTAGCTATTTAAACATGTCGAATTTAAAACCCACCGCTAATCCTTTGGCTATCATTCGGTCAAATATTTAAGAATTCAAGTTTAGCGAACGACAGGATGTCGGTGATGAAATTCTCCGCTTCAAGGTCACATAAGATGACACGGGAAATATTCAGTTGAAGATGAGGGAGGTCTGGTGATAATTGAGCTGGCCACATCAGAAATCACGAGTTCATCTCATGTGACTGGTCACCAGTTATCGAGGGGTGTTACAGGGGTATTCATTTACAATGACCCCTGTATGCATTGTAATATTTTCGTCGGGCACCAAGGCAATTGCATTCGCATACATTCTCTGGATGTTTATGAGTGTGGGTGTATTTCTTTCTACAGGTACCAATGACAACCGCTTTCTCGAGAAATTGCTTTTTTTCATGATTCTTGAAACGGTGGACTGTGACGTCGGCACCAGCAGGATCCCCAATTCCTGAACGATTTCTCTCTCGGTCATCTCGTTTTGAGCATTGACCATCTCAGCAACAAGCTGCTTAGTTGTTTCCGATGTTTGTTTCGGCCTTCTCTTCTCACAAGCGGTTTTGAACTCTGGCTCAAAAATTTCATTCTTGCTCAGGTTTTTCGCAATTCTTTTGACTGTCGAATAAGACAAATTGAGTGTCTTGTCTATCCTCTTCAGAGGGACTTCCTGCTCAACATTGAGAAAAGGAGGCCGAAACAATCATCGGAAACAACCAAGCAGCTTGTTTCTGAGATGGTCAATGTCTAAAATGAGATGACCGAGAGAAAAATCGTTCAGAAATTGGGGATCATGCAGGTGCCGACGTCACAGTCCACCGTTTCAAGAATCATGAAAAAAAGCAATTTCTCAAGAAAGCGGTTGTCATTGGTACCTGTAGAAAGAAATACACCCACACTCTTAAACATCCAGAGAATGTATGCGAATGCAATTGCCTTTGTGCCCGACGAAAATATTACAATGCATACAGGGGTCTATATAAATGCATAAAGGGGTCTGTATAAATACATACAGGGGTCTATATAAATGCATACAGGGGTCTATATAAATGCATACAGGAGTCTATATAAATGCATACAGGGGTCTATATAAAGGCATACAGGGGTCTATATAAATGAATACCCCTGTTAGTTAACGGCTGCCATCTTCCAGACCCGTTTACTTATGAGAAGAGCGAAGTCACGAAAACGCCAGAGTGGTATGAGTTTTGTACCCTGTACAAAACGATTGGAGAATACTTAGGACGAAATTTTGTCTATCGGAGCGTGTGTCCAGCCGCGAGGGGAGTTATGTCCGAAGGGATGTCTGGAGACAGACACCATTTGCGGTCTGTGTCCAGATGGATCGATACCAACCTATTAATAGGGCTAGTCTACTAACGCGGGAATCTTACTGGATGGATTGAGATCAAGCTACTATGAATTGAGGTCAGAACGTGGAGCACGGTGCGTATGTTCGCCAGTAGTGAAGATCGCGCGTCAGTTTGCGCCTGGGCCGAGGCATGCTGAAAAATGCGTTCGCGCGGAGTCCTATGCTTTGAGTGACCTCGCCTGTGGCGCTAGGAGGCCGTTGGGCTGCAGAAACACGACACGTTCATGTGATCGGTTGATTTACAAACAAAAAAAACAAAAAAGAAGCAACGGAATGTCAGTAGAATCTGCAATCTACAATGCAGGGAAAGAGTCCCAATGATATCAAAGCCTATTTGCCAACAGCTATTTAAACAGGTTGAATACATAGTCCACCACTAATCCCTTGCATATCCTTTGGTCAAATACTTAAGAATTCAAGTTTAGTGAACGTGGGTTTTCGGGTATTCATCCCCAGGTCTGTGCGTTTATTTGCAGATCTAGGCACGATAAGCAACTGTAGAGATTGCCTCTTAATTGCTAGAAAATATATCATAATCGCTTGTAGAGTCTGCATATATAACTTCTGCCTACGGGGCCCTAATACAATTGACTGGATTTTCGCTTACGGAATGAGTCACCATGCTGACACAGTAAGGTAATAATTGCACAATACGGCTCAGAATTCGTACAACATGCCGAGCTTTGCGAAAGAATAACACTCACTCGCTAAGCTGCATTGAGTAAGCTTGAAATACTGATTTTCGTGTAGCCTATTCTCAAACCTTTTCAGTCTCGATAGGGTACGGGCTTTTTAGCGAGCTTCTTTTTGACCGCTAAAAATGTTCGTACTGTAAAAAAAGGCTTCTTAAGGAGTATGCCTTTTTATCATTTATTTTTAATGTTAAACAGAGGCGAAACTAAGTCGATATCAAGCGCAATTCTGGCTCACTTGGTAGACAGCGGTCATCGGGTAGACGTCAACCAAGCATTTAGAGTCGTCTATAAACTTCCGGCTAAACAATCTAAGTTCCTGCGTCAGCGGATACTTGCGACGGCAGAAGCAGTCGCCATTCGCCTCACAAACCCAATTTTATGTGCACAGAAAGCATTTGTAGCGGCTCTAAGGCTCCCGTGGCCAAAGGCCCTTTCGACATCCGCCCTCACGCCTCTTACTACGTCGCGAAACAATGATGAGACAGCGGTATCAAGCATCCAAAGGTCACCGACACAGTCTCAAGACGTTGACACCTTGCGTCGTCACACAACCCAACAAAACTCGAGACGAGGACCACTGGATGACATTAACTAATTGTCTGACTCCTTCCCCTTCCCCCCTCCCCCCACCCCCATCTCTCTGTCCCCAATTAAGACTAGAATCTGATCCCCTTGATCCTGTTACACCTCTCTCCCCCTTGTTACTACTGATTGGTTTGCCTAAAACTTCCGTTAACTCTACCCTCCCTTATATTTCTGTATTGCCTGATGATGAATTAATCGAAAACGTTCGTTCGCTTAACTTGACTTCCTTAATGCTTACATGGGTATCATCGCTGAACTATTTTTAATGTCTTTATAAATTCAAATAACTTCTATGGAAAACATGTACAAAAATTGCCTTCTTGTACTCGCTTGGAAGGAAATTACGCCTTTTTTTAAATTTTATGCCTAAAGAAGGGGCATCCTTCAGTTTAAATTTTTTTCTCATTATGAGATTTTTACCATTGTGAGGTGTGCATTCATAATGCATCGTATCCGTCAATTTACTAATGTTGCCTATAATGTATGCAGTATGATCCATAGCTATTGCAACACTGTATGACAGCAATTCAATTCCTTCCTCAAACCGTAGGCAAAAGCCTTTATTTCCTTAAACAGGATGTACACAGTGTGCAGTTTATAACCCTTGAATTCAGAATGTAGCAGTCAGCAATCTTCGAAATTACTTACCAATTTAGACATCTTTTTAAAACCGAAGGATACCCTTTCTGTTAGTATGAAATTTTCAGAGATTTTAATTGGTTAACAAAAGAGTAGAAGAAGGAATTTTTCGCGTGTGTTTCTCATAAAATAAAGTTGAATTTAGAAAGGCAGTCAAAATCAGTGACCAAAATGCATACTTCTTACGTAGTCATTTTGTTACACGATAGTCAGTATGTCACTCTTATTGAACGCCAATTAGCGAGTGAGTATTAATCTTTCGCAAATGTCGGCATGTTGCATGAATTCTGAGCCGTACTGTAAGTCCCCTAAAATGGAATGTGTGATAAATGCGCTGAAACCAGACAGGGGAGCAGATCAGGATGCAGCAGACGTTATTCGGGTTGCGCATCGATGCCAACTGCTGAACATACGTGGGGCAGGTTGGCACGCATAGCGGTGGCCTCACTTACTCCAACTTCCTGCGTCCGACCTCGACTCTGGTCTTACTGAATCGTTCAAATCGGACACGGGCGGTTGGGGAAAGAGAGTGCGATAGGCACCTTGCAGTTCTACAACACGACCTGAAGTTCGTGTAACCTGCCGACCTATGCGAAAGATTGATGCTCTCTCGCTAATCGACATTGTGTAAGGTTGTAATACTGACTATCATGTAGTCTATTCGGAAGTCATTTCAGTCACGATGGGATGCGGGCTTTTTAATGAGGTTTCTTCTTACCGCTAGGAAAACGTGTGTACTGTAAAAAGTAGCTACTCAAATATTATGCATTTTTTTCATTTACTTTGACTACCCTTATGAATAAAACTATATTTTATGGAAAACATACGCGAAAAAAATATTTTAAAGTTGCGAAAATTCCCATCAGAGAATTCAGAAGTCCAGTTTGGTAGGTATACGTCTACTTTCGACAAATTCTCGTCAGGCCTTACATTTAGATGGAAACTGGGTGCGGGTTCAAACGTGTTCGTCTTTTTAGACAAATGAGTCGTGGGAATAGGGGTGGGGGTTGATAAGCGAGGCCAGTTCTAAGGGTAGGGTTTGATGGAGCAGTCTATGGGAGGGGAAGAAGGGGATGGACAGCGTGGATGACTGCATGCCGCTAAGTGACTGTGGGCCATGCCAACTGTGGGGCTTGCAGGAAGTTCTTTTGTGCGCACAAAGCGGGCTTCATCAGCCTGATAGCTGTCGCTTCTGCTTTTGCTAGCAGACGCGGAACCAGGGGCTTCGGATAATTTGGTGGGACCCTGTAGATCACGCGGAGAGCTTCGTTGGGGTTCACTTGATATCCGGAATCGACCCTGTGCGCCAGAATAGAGCTATTTATGCTCCCAACTTCACCTTTTCTCACCTTTGCTCCATGAAACCCTACCCTTAGAACAAGCTTTCGCTTATCGACCTCCACCTCTATTCTCACGACTCATTTGTCTAAAAAGACGAACACGTTTGAACTCGCACCCAGTTTCCATCTAAATGTAAGGCCTGACGAGAATTTGTCGAATGTACACGTATACGCGCCAACCTGGACTTCTGAAAATAATATTTCTTGTACTCGTTTGGTAGAAACCTACGCCTTCTGTAAATTTTATCCCTAAAATGTAAATTACAACCAAAAGGAAAAAACTTAGCATATAATTCCCGCCAATTGGCCCCAAATAGTTAACTGAAAATCTTATATCGGTTCTAGATCGAATTTCCAAAATAAGCATAAAACCACGAAAAATAGCCCTCACAATACCTTCTAGTGCATTTCAACAGATATTATAGTACTGTTAGTCGAAACGCAAGCCCAGGTTGCTAAATATTTCTGTGCGTGTGTGTGGGTTGTAGTGGATTATATCGAAAGAGGAATCCAAAAGGGCTTACCGGACATTGTAGTACGGTAATCCGAAATATAACCGCATTTCGCTAATGATTTTGATCTACTAAGTGGAGTGGAGTGCTACATGCTGAAACATGCACTGTAATCCATGATTTTATGAAAGTATAAAACAAAACAGGCTTACTACAACGAAATAAGTAGTTAGTAATGTGTAGCGAACTACGGGTTGGTGATGTTTATAAGGAACCTTTACTCCACCCTGCTGTGGAGTACACACTGAAGGTAGTCTTAACCGATGGTCGAACCAAAAAGCCCAGACACTTATTACGCTGATTTTGCGCTCCTTCTGTATCCTGAGGCAGTGCACTCCAAGTTCGCACGTTACTTCCTGAGGCAATTGAGGCAACGGCACGAAGAACACTATCTTGATCAGCATACACGCTAGTCAAACTGTGATTAGTGCGGTCTAGGACCATCAACCTAGGGTTTTTTCTTCTGACTTCTGTTATCCGTGATTTGCCCTGCTTAATATGACACACAAAGCACACCTATTGTGAGACACAATCGTCACTACTAACGACTTTTACAGTAAGGCCGGTATTTCACTAAAAAATTCAAAAAATTGTGAATGATTGATCAGCACCCGTACAAAAACGTTGAGTAGGGTTGTAATATTTATTCTCGTGGAGCTTTATCTCACGTCATTTCAGTAACGACAGAATGTCGGCTTTTTAAGGAGTTACTTTCTGACCCCTTACATAATGTATATTCAGTGAAAAAAGGGCTACTTATGCCATATGCATTTAACTCATTGATTTTGGAAAGTCAAGTTAGGGGAACGAATGATTTCGATTAAATAATCATCAGGCAAATAAAATAATATAAAGGGGTGTAGTTAACATAAGTTTTAGGAACTAATCAGTCTCATTTAGGGAGAGAGAGGGTAAAGTGCCAAGAGATCAAAGGGATCAGAGTTAAGTCATAATTAGGGACCACAGAGAGGTAGAATTCTACCTTGGGTCACAGGTCGGCACGCGAAAGCCTCATCCTTCTGTAACATGGGACCGGGTGTACTGAGGAGTCTACAGTCTGGGCAACAAAAAGGAAAGAAAATAAAATTCTAAAATATAAAAGTAGAAAAAAACATGAATAATTATTTAAATAAGCTAATCTTCGTCGAAAAAGCGCCATAATTAAAATGTGCAATTATGTCAATATTTGGAACTAACTAAATTGAAGAATAACTTACTAAAATTTAAATTAACTAAATGAAAAAGGTAAACTAAAGGAGGCTGAACTTATGTAAATAAACTTTAATCTTAAAATTCAATAAAAATAGTAAGCATGACAAAGAAGTTGAAGTAGACGACAAGCTAACCACCAAATTTTTCTCCGAGATATCGCGAAACCAAATAAAATGAAAAGTAACAATTCGTAAAAAAATTCAAAATTTTTCACACCCAATAAACTATAAGTAAGTAACAAATTTAAGTAAATTTATGCCTTTATTTATGGCATGCTATTTTTCTGCGAAAGCATTAGATTATTTTAACATTTTCCGGGACCCAAAGTAGGATTCTAACACAAACGTTGGTAAGAAAGCTGAAATGGGAAATTTTTCTTACCTGAGAAATCCAGACTATCGTAGACAAATGTTTGAATGGGCTTTAAAGCATCCGTACAAGTAAACGTTTGCCAGTGAATATTGAAGGATGCAATGAAAGAGGAGCAGAAGTGCGAGCATGCCTATGCACAGAAAAATCTTGATTCGTCGACGCATCGATTATTTTAAATCAATCCTTCTATACTTATCAAAAGGTGATCATTGAGATCTTAAGGAAAGGTTGCGTAGCGAAGGTTGGAGATAAGTGTCGAATATTTTTGCAGCAAAATATGGCTCCGTTCACGAAGAGCAAGGATTAAAGTAAGGTAAAAGGTCATAGTCTAAAGGTTTACATTATATCTGCATCTGCGAAGTAGAAAATTAGATCGCTGGGAAAATATGTTTATTCACCTGACGTTTTGACATCCGTCGCGGATTCATCAGCAAAGACATGACCCGTTTCTGATATCTGCATCTGTTATGAAGACAGGTCGGATTTCAGTTTCTGAATTTTCGTTTCATCCCACGTAAGGTAGCGTGCTAAGAATGGGATTACAAAGTGCTGATATGCCGATGAACGGCAAGACAGAAGTGGGAGAATGACTGTGCACAGAAAAATCGTGATTTGCCGATGCATTGTTTAGTTTAAATCAATCCTACTACATTTATCGAAAGTTGATCACTGAAATCTTCGAAAAAAGGTCGCGTAACGGAGGTTGGATATCTATCGCTTCCATTTTTCCTAAAAGACTTCGATGTCCCACCTTGTTCAGGGCTTTAGTAAGATTGAAGATAGCTGACAATGTCTGCTGTTTCGTATGATGCAGAGTGGTAGAGCGAGAGATATTTTCAGCAAAAAATGACTCCATTCACGGAAAGCACGAAGTAAATTAAAGTAAAAGGTCACAGTCTAAAGGCTTACATTTTACCTGCAACTGTTATGAAGACAGGTTTGATTTCAGCTTCTGAATGGCCGTTTAATCACACGTGAAGTAGCGTGCTAGAAATGGTAGTACAGAGTGCTGATATACCGATGAACGACACAACATGTGACAGAAGCTTCGACACATAGTACGGAGAGACTTCGCAGCCATTATTTCAGGCTGGAGGGAATGAGTTACCTCATTAGGAATGCAATCAGAAAATTGCTTGACCATTTTAACATGTCGCTGTATTGCACTATCAACTAAGAAGCGTACGAAACACTGGCAGCTGAAGGGAGCTTTCGGAGGATACGCTTAAAATGACAAGATCTGTTTTAAGTAAGGCCTGTAGGGGCCTAATTAGTGGTTGTACTCGGATCACTACAATCATCAGGTCGAAATCCCAGGTTGGAAGGAAAAAAGTGGAAAGTCACCAGAAGGAGTGGTTTATTGTACAGAGAACTCCCTATTGTTGTCTCAGGTGGCAGTGGCCACTGGCAAAACCAGGGTTAGTGCTGACTGCGTCAACCCAAACCCGAGAGAGTCGGCTGTTTATTGTGTGGGGTGATGACAGTTGCTTTTAGACGACTATGAAGCGAGTTCAAGTGTTCTGTCCTCGGTGTGTTGCAATTGCCCGAGTGGACGTCGCCTGTAGAGGTCTTTGTTGCATCGAACGAGGGGTGGTGTATTAAAGTGGCACTTATGCAGGCATTCTTATTTGGACACACGTGTTTATGGACTGAGTAAGCTGAGGTCAACTGTCGACCCGCCGGCACGCCGAAGAACAGGGGACGTTGACGCAGCTGTTATCGATTAGCCTGAAGCAGCTGCGAGGCCAAGCCTTGGAGGAAGGAAAGCATTGTAACAGTTGTTTGTGACGACACCACTTTGGGGCAGCGAGCTTTGGACAACCAAGGGGTATAGGCATTGGGGCTGTCCGCCACAGGCAAGGAAGACAACTGAGTCGTAAATGTCGGTTTATGTCTGTCCCTTGCTTATCGGGTGGCTGGGGAAGGAGATGTTTGGTGCATGTCTAGTTTACGCTTAAATGAATAAACAAAGGTGGAGGGGACAACCTCTTAGGGAAGGACGTTCCACGTCGCACCCACTCTGTTGCTGAAGGCGGGTTTTCACTCATCAATCTTTGCTTTGCCGGGGCGTAGATTAAGGCGATGACCGCGCAATGTGGGCGTTCTAGGCAGGGTAAATAAATCATCGCCGTTTCTTTCAAAATATGCCTTTTGCAAGCGGTTAGAAAGATCCTCATTAACGTGGCTGAAGTGACTTGAGATAAGGTTGCACCATAATCAGTGTTACAACCCTACTTGATGTCTCTTAGGGAGTGATTATCACTCTTTCGCAAATGTCGGCAGTTTGTATGGAGTAACGGTCGTGTTGTAGAATGCAACATGATCCGCGTCTAATGTACAGTTTTATGAGCATTGTCTGACCTCTTCCTCATAGCATGAAGAAATGTCTGATTTTTCTTCAATGATGTAGTTTTTAAACCATGACTTCATGGATAATGGCCGATAGGGTTCGTAATTTTTCGAAAATTTAGAATTTCTTTTTAACCCAAAGCATGCCCTTTCATCAAGTATCAATGTTAAGAGAAAAGTGCGTACTACTTAGTTTGACATTTTTTACAAATAGCACTTTTACAGGCAGTCAAAAAAGGTTTGTTCAAAATTCGGCATCCGGTCTTGACTGAAATATCTTGATATTAAGCTGTAGAGTAATTAAGATTACAATTCCATTTGAGCAATCTCTTAGCGTAGAAGGCACATTTTAGAATGTGGTTTGGCATTTCAAGCCCAAAAAATAATGTACTTGTAGTGTGCACAAAAAAAACTGTGCATATGGATGCCCCGTGTTAAGCCATTGGTAGTTTATTCTTCGCGAAGTGAGTCGGTCTACTTTAGCTTACAGCGTACGCTTCTGGCCTTACCCTGCCTAACACCAAATACTCAAAGTATAAAGACTAGGTGAAGAAGAAGAAGAAGAAGAAGAAGAAGAAGAAGAAGAAGAAGAAGA
>JAYGXS010000006.1:5617521-5658454 GCA_036362985.1 Ligula intestinalis
AGAAGAAGAAGAAGAAGAAGAAGAAGAAGAAGAAGAAGAAGAAGAAGGCACTTCGATTACAAGAATCATGTTTTTATTTGTCTGACCTTTCGAACTCTTACTGGAGTCCATCTTCAGAGATAGAGCCCTCAAGGAAAAAACAAACAACAGTTATAGGAGGCATGGGGCCAATCCACCACCAGAGATGTCATTCCTGAGATGCAGGGCTAGGATTGCCGCCACCTGATCGATAAATCGATTTATTGAACTCTCATCTGAGGCGGTCTAGGCGTGGGTGATTATCTACGCGGCTGCGAAGTCAAACTCATGACCCGTCCCGTAGGTGTGGGCAGCCGCTCGTGATAATGCGTCACACCGTTTGATAGCCAGTTTATGTTTGTGTATGCGCGAACCAAGCATGCATCCACTCTGTCCTGTGCAAGTTCGAGGACAGTTTAGGCACGGTATGCGATGTATGACCCACCACCACTCACTGGGATTTAATCGGTCCTTCATTTTTATGACTCGGCCGCGCAAAGTAGCCTTGAGACACTGTAGTCCATCATGTGAGGGTTATGTATGTAGTACTTATAGACCTTGATCTGATCCTTGTTCTGCTTGAAGCGAACAGGATTTAAGTTAAAGTCTATATTCTGAAAGATGAAGTCTTGTTAAAAAATATTCAAAAATACACATTCTGCTGGTAGAAAAACTGGCTGGAATTTTAGCCTACATGATCGTGAGCGTAGCGCACTCCCAAAACTAAGAAGATGGCATTGGTGCAATATCTTGCTTAACAATTGCAAAGTGCATCATTATTAATATTTTCACCGAAACGACGTTTGTCTCGGAGACTGTTCTTTCGATCACGTTGCAACGATGTGATGTGATATACATAAAAAGCGTCAGTTCCAGCGGGATGAGAGCGTCATTGTACTTTTCTAAGGGAATATAAGGACTCTTGTATCCTGATAACATATGTTCGATTTCACCATTTCATACCTTTAGCTAATGAACTAATAACCGTTCGAGGTATGGCAAAGTTTCTTTTTGGAAGAAAATTCACTAAGCCCTTTTCGCAGGTTTAAATAATCCAAGGTTTGAATCAGTCTCCTTTGATTAACAAAGGCAATTAATTCCAGCGTTACAGCCATATGCCCGGTGTGTTATTGGTTACGATCAGTAGTAACAGTCTGGTTTCGGACTTACTACGGCAAACGAAAACGATGGTAACAAGAGTTAAATGGGTGGAGCACATCAAGGAAAATAAAAGAAGTAAGAAAAGAACGGCGTCTAAAAGAAAATAATAGGACTATTTGTTTTAAAAACCTAACTTACTTAGCGAGGAGGTGCGCGACAATTAAAAAGCAAACAAAAAGTAAGTATAAGCAAATCCAAGGCGATAAAATAAACTGCCGTGATAGATATGAGAGCAAATCAGGAGCCAAGACGAAGTACAACTGCTGGGAAACAAGAACTGAATAAAAAATACCCATGAGTTAGCTACAATTAGTTGACTGGCAATCGTATCTAGATTCTTTATCGACTTTTCAAGGTCAACGTAAAACTTTGACAGATAGGCTCTTCGGCCGTTCCTTAACACTTACACTAACTTTCAATGCATTTGGAAAGATAATGAAGTACAATTGGACCAAAATCAACACTATATAACTGGAAATTTCCATTTGGTAAAATACGGTACGGTTACGTTTATAAGAAAACCTTACCGATTTAGTTTCACATGAAATTGATTGGAGCAAAAGAAAATACGCCTGACTGAAATTGAAAAAGGGGGGGGCGGGTAAATCGTTGTTCATTCTTTGGCGGTATATTGCTGCCTGTCCAGCAAACTATATTGAGAGTGATCGCTTAATTCGTCGGGTGTGATTGATTTGTAGGGCCCCTATAGATATCTACCCCCCCACCCAACTGCTTCAAGTATTTTGTGGTAAAACATTTAAGTCTTGGCTAGTGAGCGTAAATTAATATGTGATTGTGGCGAAATTGATCAAAAAAATCCAATTGAGTAAGATCATGTTTGTTTTAATACGCTAGATCGAACCAAATTCAAGTCAAATTTATATAAGGAAATGTAAGTAAACGCCTTTGAACTCCCTCTTGGTACATAGGATTTAAGAAATGCATCGGCATAGCCGAACATTCCAAAGAAGTCGTTGACACAATTTCAGATGATTACTCGCTTGTTTCAAGTAATAAACTCACACTCAGTTTACACGAGCCAGCAGTGTGACTGAGCAAGAAGAGCAGACAGTGAAAAAACTCCTAAGGCTGGCTCATAATTCAAAATGGAATGTCATTTGTGGTTTTTAGGATACGAATGCTAATCGAGGAAAATTTGACCTAATTTAGGCAAAATTAAACGAAAATGGAAATTAACCCTCCCATTGGTGGAATTTTAAAAAAAATCAAAGTCTGGCTACCGAACAAATGAAAGTTGCTTTCTCTTATAAGTCGGCGGGATTTTTGCGGCCTCCATAATCAATCTTACCATTCATCGGATAATGTTAAAGTGTCCGACTGTCGAACAGCTCACCTCGCAAGGGCAGAAGATGCCTGGATACCGATAAAATTAAAAAAACAGACACATCGGAAATCACTAGATTGTCGAACTAAGAACTAAAATGTGAGTCCCAGGAAGCCATTTAGAGGAAGATGCTATCGCTGGAATTATATGTTTGCCTAAGATTTAGATCAGAAACATTATGTGGGATCCGGGAATGGTTGCAGTCAAAGCAACTATGTCGGTGAAACTGGGAGATCACTCAGGACTCGGATGGACGAACCCATAACAGCAATGCGAAGAACGAATGACACTAACTGCCACATCATGGCTTATTCTACAGGATCCTAACATACGTTCAAAACCGAACAGTGACACCCCGTCTTCATATTCGGTACCAACCGCCTGCCGGATGGGCTTACAAAAGTCCCGGCTCAAGCGCCAGTGAACCAAACATACAAGGCAGTTACCTCACTAGAAACTAGCACGTCTGCCTTCGGTCACCACGCGGCGCTGAAACACAATGGGCGCAATTCCGCTTCACTGATTTACAAACCAGCTCTTAAGTCGCAAATGAATTCCGCCTTCTGAGCAGGACCGGTGGTTATGGTACTGCCGACTGCATACAGTACTGGTTTCCCTGACAACGGACAAAAAATAAGTGCGAGGTGCCATCAATGTGTAGGGCGCGGCTCAGACGCGGATAAGCATCGCAGCAATCATGAAAACCGCCGTTGGATGCCGTAGTCGCTAATCATGGTGTGTATGTCGTAATATGCCAGCTGCGTCCGGTACATACGTCTGTCTTAGAGTTCCGCAAACTCCAATTGGAAAATCCAAACGATAAATGTGCGAACATACGTTTGCTCTAGAATAATTATCTCCAGGTCTGTACCTTTATATCGCAATTAATTACGTAACATATATGATCTGGTAAAATAAAATGCATGTGGTTGTCAGGGTCGGGAAATTGGGATCACTTATCTGATCAATATCAGAGAACATGCAGACGGGAAAGGTTATTGCCAATGCAAGCGAACATGCGAGTTCCAGGAAGTAATTGAGAAGAAGTCGACTAGATCGTTGGGATAAGGTGGGGTAATCAGCATTGGACAGCTAAATCGGCGACTTTCAGTCATGGTAACTGCGGCGTCTTTACGAAGTTTTTTTGAGCACACAGGAGCACTTTGCGCAACCTAAGGACAGACGCCAACAGAAGCTGTTCAAAGTATTTTTAAGTAGCTTTAGGTAACCCCGTAGACCACTGGGAAAACCCCTTTGGCATCAATACGATGATCTGATTTAAGGAAGTCAAGTTAAGCGAACGAACGTTTTCGATTAATTCATCATCAGGCAATACAGTAATATAAGGGAGGGTAGAGTTAACGAAAGTTTTAGGCAAACCAATCAGTAGTAACAAGGGGGAGAGAGAAGGAGGTGTAAAAGGATCAAGAGGGGATCAGATTATAGTCTTAATTGGGGACAGAGAAATGGGGGTGGGGGGAGAGGGGAAGGAGTCAGACAATTAGTTAATGTCATCCAGCGGTCCTCGTCTCGGGTTTTGTTGAGTTGTGTGAGGACGCAAGGTGTCAACCTCTTGAGACTTTTGTTCACAAACAACGGTGATCTGAGTCCACCATATGCGCAAGAATAGAACCTCTCATGTTATTTATTTGGCCCATACCTAGCCATGTTGGAAGGTGTTTTCGTACGCATTTGGACAAACGTCGGCTCGTGCGACTTATATATTCTGCTCCACAGGGGGAGATAAATTAATGGATGCATATAGAGATGGTCTGGGTTGGTAGCTTGTCCTTGCTCGCTTCATATCAGAGGGGAGGGGGTAGTCGAGAACAGTGCATAGGCGTCGGCTGCCGGAAAGCTCTTTGATACAGCTTGACTAAGGCGCCTTTTTAGAAGTTTGCTTGGCGCGTCCCCTTCAAATGGGACCCTGATGACAATTTGTTTCCTCGATGCTGTTGTCACCGGGAAGCTTTGGCGATCTTCAATCATATTCTTAGCGATAACTCGACTAGAACACTCATTTTGTCCAGTCAAGTTTATTGAAGGAAATATAGGCAAATGTCTTTGAACTCCCTATTGGTGCATAGTATTTAAGAAATGCATCAGCAAAGCCGGACATTCCAAAGAAGTCGTTTAAACAATTGTAAGCGACTTCTCGCTTGTTTCAAGTAATTAACTCACATGTGGTGATGTCAGTTAACACGAGCTAGCAGTGTAACAGAGCAAGAAGAGCAGACAGGGAAAAACTCCTAAGGCTCATAATTCAACATGGAATGTCCTTTGTGGTTTTTAGGAGAAAAAACTGTCGCCTGTGGGAGAAAATATGTTAATGATAGGACCAGGATGCTGCTGTGAATGTTGGCGGCAGCCATGGAGTCCATGGCGAGTAATATCTACATCCGAGGGGCCATACGAGGAGGAGACCTCAGAGTCACGAGAACGTCCCGAAGGACCGGAGATGCGAGTATGATACGCCCTTGCTGTGACAAGAGCAGAGGGACCCGCCACGTCGTCAGCACTCGGATTTTATGTCGATACGAGATAGAGCGTGATAAGTTCGCGTAGCCTAGGACCATAGGTGCGGTAGATGTGACTCCAGCGCAGTTCGCATAGTAAGAAGAGGATTCGGACATGACTAAGTACGGTTCAAACATATTTTGACTTAATAATAGCAAATTACTATTAGTATATATTTATAGCATTTACGACCGTTCAGTTTTTTATTTCGGAGAGCTCAGTTGCCATGGTGACACGTACGGCGGTGCTGGTCAAGCTTTATCTTTAAGGTGTCCACTGGTGAGGACATGACAATGTCCGCAGGAAGGGCATTCTATGCCTGACTAACTCTACAACCTTGAGCTCTCCCTCGATGCTATCGGTCGAGCAGATCCTTTTCGCCCTTTGCCTAAAATGTCGTTCTAGAATAAGTCTGAACTTTGACGATAAGAAACTCTCGAAAAGGGTTATTGCCCAGACCGCATCTTCTTACGATGGACATTAAGCTGAATACTCACATCAGGCCTTCGACTCAGAAACACGACTAGAAATGGCCGCCATCCGCCTGATTTAAGGTATGCATCAAAACTGGAACGCTACGTAGTTCAGATGCAACCGCGAATATACCAGTCACCTAGCGCCCGTAATACGTCAAACTATTGAGGAATTGTGAAGCTGCCAGTTTGCTCATGAATATATTCACTAGAAGTGGGTCAAGAGGCTGTTGTGGCCCACTACGCGCAGACGATCATCGCGCGAAGGCTCACTGCTGCCGAGGAGTGCACACGTACAGGTCGCCTACACCAGTTTCAACGTCGAGCCACTGCCGGGAGAGTAGACATTAGCCCCCTGAGAACTCGAACCAACAGGAGTGCACCGTTCCCTGATTGGCCGCAGGAACAAAGCCTGCGCATGGTTTCCAGCAATCTCCTACATTCTGGTCAACTCAGATGCTTTCCGGTTGTGCGGTCGTCTGACAGTCAATTTCCCACAGCTTATTCTTCCATTCCTTCTGTACAGAATAAACTCTTCCTACCGCTCTGGCCTTCTCGTGACTCCTCTTCTCCTAAGGAACCGGGCATGAAGATCGCAGTTGCCAGGACTTTACTTTCTTAGCTCCCTGCGATAAGGCGAGCCCATATCTACTCCGTCTAACTGTATTTACAGGTTATTGTCAACTAGAAACGGCACATTTGAGGTATATCGTCCTACTGTGTCCATCAGCATTCCGATTTCGTGTCAATTTGAGGAAGGGAAACCACAGGTGTGATTAACTGGTTTAGTGATCGACACATTCGTAAAAAGGAGCGAGACGTCTAGTGAAAAAATCACCATACCGTCCCGGTCTAGGTTATTCCTACCATCTATAAATTCAAAGGTACCTCGAAGGCGCTAGCTGGGCCTGCATGGGCTTCAGTTTGGCCGCTAGCTATCTTGTTTACACCTTTTAAAAGACCAGTATCTTGCTGCCAATCCTCCCTGGCACTGGACTGGTACCCTTTCCTATGCCGAAAGTATGTTCATTGAGAGAAGCAGAAGTACCAAAAGGCTAAGCAGGTTAAAAAGAGAGCATAGTAACTAATCAAATGTACAAAGTAGGCTACGCACACGCACGCATTAAATAGCAGTTAAGTTTCAAAAGTTATGCTTGGCTCATCGTATCGGTGGATGGACTCATGGTAGACATCCTCAGCAAAGTCATCGAAGTAGTCGTCTACTGCCGCGTTTTGGTCAGTGGCGGCCTCCTGTTCACTGGGAAACCAGGTTGGGTTGGGGGGAGGGTTTGCGACAAGCTCATGCTGTCTGTTAATTAGCCAGGAGTCATGCAGTAGGCAGAAGGAGTGCACCGGTCCCGGCGTCGGTCCGGAAAGGTAGATGAGGTTCAGCCGGGGGTTCATGCGCAGAATCTAAACCGAGACGGGAGGGGCCGGGATAGGCGGTGGTAATTGCACAGATAAGAGGTTAACATTTTATGTAGGCATATACATCGAAAAACGGGCATCCTATAAAGTCCAATTCGATGGAGGAAGTTCTTTGGGAAAAGATAGCAAACTTTATTATGTAAATTTTAAACACTGACTCACAAGGTCGTCATCAGACGTGTAGAGATTGCAGAAAATAGTGAGAATGTCAAACATGCATGAAGAAAATCAACAACGCCTCGGCATTTTGGCCAACAGCGGTCTCTGTGAGTTGGCATCTAATCTGGATTGGCTGCCATCGTTTGCATGCTTCCCTGAGACTGGTGCTTATAGCATCCAAGTCGACATGCAAACTAATGCACGAGTCATCGAAGTCAATGGCCTCTAAGAATTCACAACCATTTTTGCATGACCAACCATGTAAGTTTGGTCCCAGGCAAATTTGTATCCAGTTTCTAGTGTGTGCGTGGCGACTTCGGACAAGTGGTCCCTCCTCTTTACCGCTAACTGGTGCTCGTGTAAACGTGAAGAGGCCGATTTGTCTGTCTGACCGCAATAAATTGATTGCAGCCGCCACAAGGAATCTTGTAAACGACTTCTTTTTTGTCTAAACAGCCAACCCTATTCTCAGAGTGTACAAGCTGATTTCGCAGTGTAGTCTTCTGTTTGTGCACCATTTGGATTTGGTGCTTCTTCAGGCGTCTTTCAACGAGTTCTTAATGCGTGGATGTGTTTGCCAGCTTTTGGGTTTGGGCGCCTAATCGAAACAACTTACTTCCTCTTCTTTCTGTTTTCGTTTTAGCTCTTGTCGTCTTATGCATGGAAAATACGACAGTCAATCTAGACTAGAAGTCGAACATGGCCAAAAATGACTATGCAATTTTAACTTTTTCAGGCACAGAAGAATAAGGTGCGGTCACTGCAACACGAATTGTAGTGCCCTGACGTTTCGGATTCTCCAGAGAATCCTTAATCATTGGTAATCGTAGCATGGAGTGAGAAATGCGCGGATTGAGATGATACATGCACAGATTGCGCGGCCAGCCTCATGCGTACTATAATTACCAGCTCCTGTAACCACCATTTGGGGCCGTAGTTGGTGCAGTGATGGCTTGGCAGTTCACTTTAGAGTCATTAACTGCCGCAATTTCGTTGTCCGTGTACGATGTGGACTTGGTAATTGCGCGACAATTATGTTCGCTGTCGTCAGAGTTGTTGCTGGGTCCGGCCCTTCCCACGTGACTGACTCTACTGATCAGGCAATGTATCAATACGCAGCATGAGAACGCCAAATCGTCGCGCTTGTTGATTGACTGTAAGCCTGAGAACCATGACTCGAACAGCTCGCGGCCCATGCGGTTATCAACTCTTGCGGGGATTTCGGCCTCGTTAAACTTGAAAATATGGCCAGGGCTCGTCGAGTGAGCTGCAACCTGCGAGTTGGCGTCTTTCGCTCTCACCACCATTGCGTGCTCGATCATTCGCGTCCGGAGTAATGTCCCGGTTTCTCCGACGTAAATGCTTTATCCACAACAGCACGAGATCGGATAAACGACTCCAGCCTTTTCCTACCGTGGCAGTGGCAGTGGGTCGTCCGGTCTCATGACCCGGCGCCTGATGGTTGCTTCTGGCCTGTTCGCAAATCTTACTACAAGTGGAGTGAGCAGGCACGTTTGAAACTCTCATTGTTCTCTACAATATCTACACGTTTGACCATGAGCTGGCGAGCCAATGTCGAAAATGTACATCATAAAGTTTGTTATCCTTTCCCAAGGAACTTCTTCCACCAAAATATATATTTATATTCAGCTGAACAAAAACCAACCTGTAGTCCACGCAGTGATCTGTACCGATTGCCCATCACGCCGGGCATCCTTTTACCACGGATTACTTTTTTCTACAATAAAAGAGGACTGCAATAAGGAGAACTTTTGCAATGATGAGTTGATAGGCTATATGCGCACGCGATAAGAATTAAACTCACCCCAGCACCCGCGAGACTGCCAAGACGGCGGTGAAACTTGGTGCTTCCATGAAGCGCGGGACCCCCACTCATGCCCCATCGTTCAATCACACCCTGGAAGCCACGGTTGATTCTAGAGATATAGGAGCAAGGCAAACAGGCAATGCTGGTCAACGAAAAGTCTGGGGGTAATTTAAGATATAGTAGCGGCAGCAGTATGCAGTAATATAAACCGAACCGGTAGGGGGCTAAGAACTTTCATCGAGTTTCGATATCTCCCGTTATGAACCGGCAAGACAATGAGTTCGTGGCTCAATGGTTAGAGCGTTATATTCTGACCAAAAAGGTCGCGAGTTTGAACCTCGGATAATGCACCATTTCGGATTGGGTATGACTAGATGACGTCAGCTATTAAGTCAGAAATGGCCATTTTAGCCTGCCTTTCCGGTACTTCTAAATGCCTCATAAGTTCAGGAGATAGATATCGATTGAGTGTATTCGATCTGGAGGGAAAACATTTCCAAACTCATACACAAATCGCACGAGTTTCCAAAAAATCCTTAGACTGAGAGACACAACAAAAAATAATCTATATCTTCTTTAGAATGTACCCAGTATTTTGGACTCCACGAACACACATTAAATTGTGCCCCATCCAAATGACGAAATACCGGAAAACGATATCTGGCTAACTGGAACGCTTTTTTTTCTGTCCTACAAAATAACGACGTATCAAAAGACGTAGCAATTCTAAAGGATTCACATCTGATATGAATTAGTATGGCATCGGATGGGCTGATCATATTACCACGTCAAGTTACCGTCCCAGAGTGGATCATTAACAGGAGTATTCATTTATATAGACCCCTGTATGCATTTATATAGACCCCTGTATGCATTGTAATATTTTCGTCGGGCACCAAGGCAATTGCATTCCCATAAATTCTGCGGATGTTTATGAGTGTGGGTGTATTTCTTTCTACGGGTACCAATGACAACCGCTTTCTCGAGTAATTGATTTTTTTCATGATTCTTGAAACGGTGGACTGTGACGTCGGCACCTGCAGGATCCCCAATTCCTGAACGATTTCTCTCTCGGTCATCTCGTTTTGAGCATTGACCATCTCAGCAACAAGCTGCTTAGTTGTTTCCGATGTTTGTTTCGGCCTTCTCTTCTCACAAGCGGCTCGCGAATTTCATTCTTGCTCAGGTTTTTTGCAATTCTTTTGACTGTCGAATAAGACAAATTGAGTGTCTCGTCTATCCTCTTCAGAGGGATTTCCTGCTCAACATTGAGAAAAGGAGGCCGAAACAATCATTGAAAACAACTAAGCAGCTTGTTTCTGAGATGATCAATGTCTAAAACAAGATGACCGAGAGAAAAATCGTTCAGGAATTGGGGATTCTGCAGGTGCCGACGTCACAGTCCACCGTTTCAAGAATCATGAAAAAAATCAATTACTCGAGAAAGCGGTTGTCATTGGTACCCGTAGAAAGAAATACACCCACACTCATAAACATCCGCAGAATTTATGGGAATGCAATTGCCTTGGTGCCCGACGAAAATATTACAATGCATACAGGGGTCTATATAAATGCATACAGGGGTCTATATAAATGCATACAGGGGTCTATCTAAATGAATACAGGGGTCTATGTAAATGCATAAAGGGGTCTATATCAATGAATGCCCCTGTAACATGCTCCTGAAAGACATTAAATCATGTGAGTACAAGGTAGCCATGTGGTACATACGAAGAAAGGTCATTCGGATACGAGCACGACCACCTGACATCCTGCGCACTCGTTATAAAAGAGATATGAACGAAAAGTGTAAAAGTGCACTCGTATAGAAGAGTTAGTGCTTACGTTCTGGCAGTAACATCGACGTAGTCGCCAATACGAAAGTGCTGCATGTGAATTGGAGTACCTGAAACGAGTGAAAAGAACTGGTTAATAGGATGTTCCCCAAAGTAAAATAAGCGGAGTGGGGGGGGGTTGTTGGAATCTGTTCAAACAAGGTCAGGTGATATCATCAGTAAAGATGCATCTACGTTGCTGAGAGAAGCGAGGGGACACGAGTTCCAGGAAGCGGTTTAGAAGGAAGGTAGGTTATCGCTGCAACAAGAAGTTTACTGAAGTCTGGCGTTTCCGATTCTCACTCGAATGCATCCTCAGTCACAGATAACGGGAGCAGAGGCGCAATATGCCCAGTCCGTAGTGGCCACGCAGCCATATGCATGAAAGCAATGGCTAATAAAATATATTGTTGACCTCAACCGCTCTTTTCTTAAGCGATTTGCAAACGAATACTTATCGGGCAGGCCGGTTCTTTAACCAATACTGCTCGTTAAAATGTATCCTCCTCACTAACACGCGCGTTGTCATTGAAAAGGTTTCAGATATCACAGTGGAGCCTCAGTTAAGGAATTTAATCTGTTCCGACACCGAGCTCGTCATATGAAACGTTCGTCTTGCGAGATAGTTCACTGGCTACAGGTGACTGACGACCTAGGCCATGAGTGTAATATTCAAGACCGGAGATAGACACGCACGTGCACTGGCAACTAGTTAGCTGAGCGGAAGCTCGTCAATCGAACCAAATTTTACTCTAGTGGCTCGCTTGTTAAGCAAAATGCTCGTCACCCGAGTATCCATAGTATTACTTTCATCACTGCGGTTGTCTTGAGCTTGTTGAAGCACGCGATGGACACAGTCAAGTCGAAAGTCGAACTGTCGTCATTTTAAGTTGGGTAAGGCAGCACCGCAGCGGAGCATTCTCGTCCCCGTGTCCGGTTTAGGGAGCACTACCTACTGTGATATTTACTGAAAAAATGCGGTTTACTGATGTAGCCCCAGTACCCAGTATAAGTTCGCCAAAAAGCTAAACAACTAAAAGCGCAAGCTTATTGTCGTGTTAATATTACTCTGACACTCGTTCACTCCTATCCTCTCACCCTTGTTGATGAGCATTTATCCCTACCTTCTCACACTCGTTGATTATCTTTCAACCCTGCCTCCTTACGAACGATTAATTTTTGCTTATATAATCCTAACCGCTCTTCATTCCGTTTTCAGTTCATGTACGACGATTATAAGATGAGTAAAGCCCTATTCTAGGGTATTCGATTCTTCATTCGCCTCAACTTTTCGGCTATAGCGTACTGACTAACTCGACTATATCCCAATCACGACACTTATTTACTGCTAAGATAGGCTAGAAAAATAGAAATACTTATTTTTGAGTTAGAAAAGTAGCTTATGAGGCTGGATTTGAAGGTCAACAGCTCAAGGCGTCAGGTACACGAAGGCGACGATTGGCATTTTCAGACAGAGCAGATGTACTCAACAAAAGCCACACACTTGTTACATTCATGCATAGTACAGAGCGCGTGAATGGTGAGTTCGACACAAAAATCTGAAGGAAGGAAACGAGCACAGTCAAAATTGCTACCGACTAAAGTGGTCATGACAATTTTACCGCCTCGCAAACGACAGGAGTTCATTACCAACGCATCAGGTGGGCACATTCTGCAGTGAATGTAGCTTGCACAGCTTGCAGTAACAGCTACCAGTGCGCCGAGATAGTTTTATAGCGCGTTTGGTTGTTTATGAGGAGAAGAAAAAGAAGACTAGGCGTTAGATCGACCTCAAGCTTTATTACCCTCCTACTAAGTACCGGTCCGAGTCAATCTGGTTGGAGAGGAGATCAAACGCAATGGCCAAAGCGGTACGGACCTACGTCCAACGCGCGGACCCCTAAAGAACTGGCACAACCTGACCAGCTCATTCCGTGAGCCAATGCCCCACCTCCTCTCCATGTTAGGCATCCACCTGGAAGATGCGACTAAAACCATAATATCACGAAACTAAATTAAAACTCGGAACTTGAAATTAGTTCAAAGTCGATACTGCGACGAGCAAAGGAAAGGTCGCAACCGCAAATACTTACTTTAGACCGGTACTCTGAAAGGAGAAGACCACTATATTGGTCGCCATGGTGTTTTCAAGTTGTCCGAATCGAGCTAGATCGCGGTATGGCCTGTCGCGGTTAGATACAGTGTGTGGCAGAGTCGCACTAATGCAGCTTAGCAACCATCTCTTAAAACTAAACCCAGACAAAACACGAATCGGGGGATGCGAGTTTTTCCTCAGTACCAGAGTTGCTGCCGCGTGGAACGCTCTGTTCACGGATGCTGTTTCTGCATCCACGTGAATTCATTTAAGAGCAAACTGACACGCAGCTAGCGACTTATCCCCAGATGCATATTAGCTATACTACTTCTAATAAGTGAGTAGCCATTTATTTGTACTCTTTTAGGTGAGCCAACGGTTGCTTTTCGTCTGCAATACACTTTTCTTACACTACACTTTTCTTAGTCCCTTTGCAAACAATAGGAAATTCAAAGAAGTTCAACCATCATTCCCTTAATAAAACTGAACTGAGCCCCTAAAAATGCGACTGCCACCATAGTTACACAAATCGATTGACCAAAGTGCGAAAAATTCGCGGCCTCAGTGGTAGTCGAAACCACACAGCAGGTAAGGCTTTTGTGCAGCCAACACTACAATTTGAGCTACGAGGCTTACCATTCGCCGTGAATTAAATCATAAATTGGTCGATTTACTTGCCAAAATTTACTGCACGTATGGAATTAACCAATACGGACGCAGTAAGCTGAGTGCCAGGCAGGACTTCCTAATTCGTCATCTAGGATCCTCCGGATGGATCAACGTATAAATGCACAGTGAGAAGTAAACAGTGTTCTGGGGTGGTTCAGTGCCCTTAGTTACTGCTCGTGTGTTGCTGGCAAGTCATGAGTTCAACTTAGCAACCGCGAGACTAACCGGCATCAAAACATACTGGAAAATACTTGGGTGCGGGATCTCGGGAAACGCTCCCGCAAACCTATGTATGAAAGTGCTTTCCATTTAGCACGCATTACGTGTTCATCGTCAGATGGTCTGATCCCGTTTTCTGAAAGGCAAACAGGCGGATGTACTAAAAATGCCTGCATCAGTCGATGCTGGTCTTGGGTTCGATCAAATTATAAAGTGATGTGCGAGTTTGGCAGTTCTGGTGGGCAAAATGGTATTCCAGGCATCTGGCCGGTCTCTAACATGCTGTCTATCTCTCTCCAGCAATAGCAGAAGTTTTACTCGCGTCAACAGTTCAAGAAGGATGCTCTAGAAACCTTCTGGTCCTCGTTGACTGAAAAATCAGTAAACCAGGCGAGGCGCATAAACAACCTACCAGGATCGAGTGCAGCATCGGGGCTGACGAGGAAGCGAGAAATTTTACGTTTGGGAGCAACGCCAGCACTGGTGAAGAGACCACACCACTCGGGTGTGAATTCAATCGGATCGGCACTCATTGCCCCAACTATCTGCAAGCCCCACCTTTTCTGGGTGATCCAAGAGGGTAGTCGTTGATTGTTCAACCAGTCGGCACGAGGATCACGTAAACTCAGGTACTTGTCTAATTGGTCCGGTGGGACGTACCGTAGAGCGTGATTATCTGGGACCTTAAGAGAAAAAAGTATGCTTAATATACTACGTACTTGAAGTACGTAGTCATAATAGTTTCCCTCAGATGCAGACTAACGAAGTAGGAAATTCAGTCAGAAGACTTCACAAGGTAGTCAATACTTGTAAGATATGCAAACGAAAGTGTTGTGTTACCTACCTAAGACTATAACTGGAAAGTAATGCAATAAAGTTCCACTAATGTAAACAACACACACAATCTGCAATCCTCCGAAGCATGGTACCACACAATAGGCCTCGGTCTATGAAGCAAACTGTTACCTGCTCGGACATTCCCTCGCTTAAGGCGGTCTCGGCCGCTTTCCGGGTAGCCAGACGTTTCGAAGGATTGACTTACAGGAACACTCCCATGTCCCGCAGTGCGGGAGATAAGCAGCACGTTCGCAAATTTACATAAACTATGGGATTTAATACGGGCGTTTGTTTGCCCTTGGAACGCCAAGCTACAGTTTTCATAAGTCAAATAGCGACCATAAATATAGCAACAGGAAGCTTTGCCAAGCAAAGGTTCAGTGAGCAGACCTATGCCGATTATATCGGTTTTAATAGCAGCAAGCGTTGGCGATCTACAGTCTTTGGTGGCAAGGACAAGCGGGGTCGCTAAATCGGTCGGTCTGTCCATAAATGCTGGGACGACCAACGTGTTTTCATGTTGTGTTCCTGTCCAAGAGCAGGCACCCTCGAGATAAATGGCTGTCAACTTAAAGAAGTAGGCAGTTTCAAATAACTTGAAGCGAGGTTGGTGCCGAATGGACAGAATAAGGAGAACATCCTCTTCCGCACTGACGCTGCTCGACGAGTTTTTTACAGCCTTTGAAAGAGTCTATGGACCCGATGCGGTATTTCTGTTACCACAAGGGTCTGCGTATACCGTGGATCTGTGCGGTCTGCCTCAGACGGGTGCGAATGCTGGACTATGCATGTGGAAGATGAATGGAAACTGGGAGTTTTCTACTGCTACTGCTTAAGGACCATCCTTCAAGTGAAGTGTACCGACATTGTCTCAAATTAGACAGTCCTCACTTGCTGCGATAGCATCGCAAAGATATCTTAGGTTAGCCAAGAAAGACGACTGAGATAGTTTTGAAAAGTTCTTCGTCGTCAACTTCGCGAACTTAGAATTACTGTCCTCGACCCGAAACTGTTACCTAATTGGAAACGTCAAAGAGGGGTTTAGCTCAGAATCTGGCTCGACTCAGTCCGTCAGGACATGGAAGTGGTCTTAGGACCTTCGGTACTCGGTCTCCGGCCCTGGCGAAGAGAATGGATTGAAATGTCTAGGTCTCCTGCCACGAATTGTCACGCGCGGAGAAGTAGTGTCCGGGACGACGAATTTGTGTTTCAGAGCATAAAGTCTTAAATCCTAGACACGTCAATTGATCAGACTTGACGAGTTCTTAGTTTCTCCTGCCATCAATATTTCAGGTTATCAGCAGGCCAAAAACATATTTTGACCTCGATCCACCGCTATGGCTGCAGATAACGGTCAGCACACAGCAAATTTTAAAAAAAACAGAGGACGGTGGCTGAACCCCCAACGCATGCGAGAGGTAACAATTTAGCGGAAACATGTTTAGTGACAGTCAAAAAAAGTCTACGTTGTTGGCAAAAAGGAGGTCGTGGTTAGTTTATAAAATTAAGGATTAGCTTAACGGAAATTTGACGGCCCAATGAACGAGTAAAATGAGGATCAGTCTCACAGAGTGAGCTGGAAAGAACGGGTGGACAAGCTTTTCAACCTAGCGTTACCGGATGGATCAATAGAAATAACTTACCTCAAAATAAGTCAGTTAAGACTGTATTATTAGTCTAGTTGACGCCACTGTTCCATATCCTCAATAGCTTTCGTCTATGGTACAAAATAGAGACTAGCACTAACCAGCGCGGTTTTTGGAAAAGGCTTAGTCTTGTGAGTTAACGTTTCGCGCCTCAACAAAATCTAAATTTTTGCTAGCAGTAACCTATTTACTTTTTTTCCAACGGAATAAACGCAGAAAAGCAAAGTCTAGAAGTTCCAGAGATAAACTTTAGCCTGAAAGTTAGGCCACCCTATGGAAAACATCAAACGCCAGTTTGTCACTATCCAAGTCACGACTGTGAGCACCGTAGCACTTTTTAGATGCGTCCCTGTTTATGGTGAGAAACTAAACGCCGAATCGACTTCATTATCTTTACCCTATCTACACATCTACGCGAAGTCGATTAGAAATGCAGAAGCTCAGTGGTCGATGTGACGGTAGTCACCCTCAAAAAATTTCATATACTGTAGCGGAAGCAGGTGCCTTGAACGCCCCAGTCTAATTTCGGTTCCTAGGAAGGGTTTGGCTAACCCATCAGGCGGTAGAGCCTAAAATAGAGTCAAACGTGCAAGATTCATTATCGTGAGGATTATGATAATAGCCAAGTATCGGTCATAGTATATATTCCATCTCACATGTACCAACGACTTGCCTGAATCTGAAAACGACTGACTGTGGAGTTGGGTGATTGCTGATATGGCCTAGGAATTACCTCTGTGGGTGTCATGCATGTACTGGTCTCCGTTTAACTTAGTTAGACTTTACACAGTGGTACAGTTCTTACTCTTATATCCGATGCCTCATACGCCATTGACGTTGGAAAGTGCATTGCGTGATTGTCGTATGAGAGTTAGATGTCAGCCTGCATAGGCGTGGAACCGAATAGATGCTTGTGCGCGTGCACGTAGAGCGATCGCGTAAGGACGATCTAGACTGTGATTTTTCATTATACCTGTTCAAATAGACGAATGTGATGCATTTGTGTCCCAAAGACAATGTAGACAGACGAGGCGTGCTTAAACTGTATCGGCTGGGACTCCAGATACTGGCTTTCTGATCGAAATACTAGAATTCGCAGGTGACCAACCAAGTGTGTGTAACAGCAATGTGGACAACTTGACAATACGTTTAGATTGTTGTTATTGTACATGGTGGAGGCAGAGACTTCAGGCACCTTTTGTCCTAGAGGCGTTCTTGTAGCGACTGACATTAAATTGTTCGACCGGGGAATTACAGAGAAAACAGGGGAATATTGTCCCCGGCAATTATTTGTTGCGGTGTGGTGCCTTAAGCTGTGCGAACAGACCAATCGTGACGTGTTCAAAGGGACTGATATTCGATGGTATTTGTCCACAACATTTCAAAGCAGCGTAGTTAATAATTTGTCCTAACCTTTGTTATTCGATCCGTCACTCATGTTTTCGAATTGACACCGCTTTTGTCGGTTCTGATTGGGTTATGCCCAAGCATTCTGGTTAAGTTTAAAACATGTTAGTGAAGTCTTCAAATGTTAATGGCAGTTTTGTGGCGAATATGTGAATAAGAATGATCCAGCAGCTTAGTTTCTAAGATGTACACCTTCCTTTCGCGAACAAATTAGAAAATTAACGGCAGATGCAATTTGGTTTATGCGTGGCATAAGCTCTGGCTGCTAGACAAAAAAGAGAAACAGGAACGTGTACATGGTAACTCACTGAGGAAAGAAACAGAAAGCAATAATAAACTGCTAGGCAAACTAATCTGATTGAAAGCGTTAAAAAAGCGTACGACGAACCTGCAGAATGGTGCAATCGATTTTCTCACCGTGTTTGTCCCACATGGGATACATTCCAAGCTTAACTGCTATTAGACCGCATCGCTGAGTTTCCAAAGGTAGCCACGGCTTCGGGGTATTTTGCACACTAATGACTGGACTTTGAGTGCCAGACTTCAAACGCTCTTGAAGAAGAAAATCTTTGTTTTCATTCGTGACGTCATCGTCAACGAGGGGATCTGCTTTTTGGTCTACCCAATAGGGTTTTCGTCTATTCATCCATGGATAAATAACCTTTGATATTTTTCCAAGATTCCTTAGTTGGGTAAACGAAACGAAAGCATTCGTATGGCAAACTTTAAGCGCAAAATTGCTAATAACTGTGACCATCACGAGTATGTACTAAGAAAAACGGATAGTACGGCAGCCGTCCACTACATTAAAACCTCTTCATGCAAGCGCCTTATTTCAAAATGTGCCTACATTTCAGCCCAGTAAAACATAAGTGATTAGCCTGCGTCTATCGCACAGAATATCGTTATCATTTTAAGTCATCGATGTATTAAACGCGTGCATCTTCTCGATAGCAACAAATAAGTTACGGTATCTATGGGGCTCTCTTCGCTGTCTTCATTATGTCAAATTTGTACCTTTATTTTCTTAAGGATTGACAATTAAATCTACGTGGTTGCTGCTGACTACAGACGAATAGGAAGGGTGCTCAAACTTTCGTGGCCAAAAATCAAAAGCAACGGCCCCATGTAGCGTCAGTATCGTTGATCTAAGTGCGCGCCGATTTCTTATCCATATCCAATCCCTTGGGGTGGCAACCTACCATTGGTCCTCTTACGCATTCCTTCAACTGTCAAGAAGACATTCAATGAACCACCACTGACCTCGTTACCAGCACTCTCCTGCCCCTGGTGAATTTATGAAGTCTTTTTGTGTCAACACTGGCACCTCGAATACTCTCGTGCAACAGTTGAAGCAGTGAATCTCTCAACTGCGTCCAACCCCCACGCTTTCGACATCCAGACGTGTGTTCATGCACGACGACCTATACCCTGCTCCCATCGTTTTCGCCCGCCAAACGGAGTTCTTTTTCTACTTTGCTAACCGTACGACGGTCCCTACACAGTGCTGACACAAATGGACAAATATTACGTCATTCCGAATTCCGACAAGTGTAATAATGTCTCCATCGCCATACTTAAGCCGGTTTCCCTTGAATGTACTCCGCCGCACGTTTGCCCTTATATTTCAGCTGCACCTTCGCTATCTACCCCATCTGCCTCTCGCAGTCCCACATCACTATCAACATCGCCTACCCATTTCACTCTTCTCATCCACCTCCAGGTGCTCGTTCTGGTAGATATCATTGTTTTCCTGCCATTTATGGTGTAGTTCGTTTCACACTTGTTGTCGAGCGTTTGTTTTTACCGCCAACGTTCTGATGGGGGAAGTATATAGGCCACTGTCCTTTTTTCCTTCTAAAGTGCGTATCTCTGCTACCGGAATTTAGTTCATGTGCATAACATGTACACTTTTTTGAATACATATTCTTCCGTAAACCTTTGTGCACGTGTTAACGTGTTATTGCAACAAGGTGCCTTCTTATTCCTGACTGCTTATAGATTGGAACATGTGCTTGAAAAAAGTCCAAAAACAACCCTTCCCTCTTAAACATCCACACATCGTGTGGTTGGACGAGTGAACCCGTCTAGCACCCCTAACCGAATTCTTTTCCATCATAAATCGATTTTGCTGAAGAGGATAACTGGAACATTCGTGTGTCTGTACCCTCCTTTCCTATGCTAAAGTTTTTACGTTCTCATTTCACTTTTATTTATTGCTATATTTGGAAGTGGTTTAGTTACTATTCCCTTGGGATTTGTGTTTAACCATTATTAATGCGTTTTGCATTTTTTGTAGGCTTAAGATCCTTTAAGCCTCTACAATATGTTAAAAACTGGTCAATTGCAGTTTTTATTTGATTCTCTTAGCGGGAAAAAAACATATTTAAAACTTCGTACTTGCAGTACGCATCTACAAAAGAGCCTGTAGGTAAAATAAATCGAAGTCAAAAACTTCATTTCTAGTAAAGCAACGACTTGGATTGTCAGTAAAACGCAAATGCCTATATTACCGACATGTGGGCAACATCCTACAAAATATAAATAGTAAGCCAGCAGTTGGACAACGGGTGAATATTTTTACAGCTATTTATTCGAGCTAGGTTATTGTCAAACTTAAAAGCGACTAAATAAAGACCAAATAGTGAAACTGCACAATACCTTTTAACCCGAAGAGCAGAAATCGGCGACGAAGAAAGTTGCAACAGATAACAAAACCTACGCAAAACAGCTTCCTAAGTCGAAGCAACTAATGAGGTAAATGACTCCATGTAACCGTTAACCAGTGTGTTTCGTCTTCTTGACTTCTCCGACTGTATAAAACAGTCAGTCGTACGTCAAAACTAATGATAACAATAATCAGAGCAGTACGGTAGTATCAAGGAGAAAAGAAAAGGATAAAAAATGAACAAACCTCAAAAATGTATGCACAAAGGCAAGAAGGAAGAGAGTCGGCCAATTTGCCTGACTCTACACAAGGGAACAGCACTGGTTAGAAAACAATGCCACATAGGGCAAACCCAACCTTAGGGGAGCGTGTATGGGTTAATGGGAGAGGCGGGAACTGTCCCTTGTATGTGATTTCAGTAGGCAGTTCCTGTGGACTTCCACTGGTCTGAAAACACGGGCGCGAAAGAGGGGTGTGATATGAAAAGAGGTGAGGTAAGGGGCAATTGCAAGCGTTTGAGGTCAGCGGTGGCGACCGCTGTAGGCGAACCAGAGGGGGAGGCAACATCGAGTAGCTCTTTAAAAAGTTGTCTCTTGATGCAGTGGGCGGCCGAAAGCATTGTGGAAAAAGGTTTATAAGAGGCGAGGGGGCCGAATGCGTCATGTGGACAATATTCAAGTGCCAGTTGACCGGAGGCCAAGTTGTAACGCCGGTGTGCATTTGGCTGGAAACAAAAGGGTCAATAGGAGCACCATTTTTGGAGGGATGGGGCACGGGCACTCAGTTCCGAGGATGGGAGGAACAGCCTTTCGTAAGAGGGGGACAATTTTGGTGGGTCTGGCAGGGATTCGAAGGGAACGAGCGCGGAGAATTTTGAACGCGTTCACTTGGAAATAACACTGTCCCTGGTACGGAGAAAGGCTGAAAATTAAGGACCTCAGAAGTCGAAGTAGAATAAGATACTTAACCAAAAATGAGTTCCAGCTCAGACCAAAGATTCCTATTGAAGACATTCAGAGGGCACTCTATAAGGATCATGCAAAGTCACTGAAAGAAAAGTCGGCAAAGTCCCTAAAAGGGGCTGAGCATTGCCTTGAGAAACTGGCATGAGTACCGCCACAAATAGGATAGTAAACCCGGATATAAATGAAGCTCTATCTACAACCCACAGCACTATGTCACTAAACAGACACCGTGACTGCAAAATGAATATTGTTTTTAAAAGGGCTCCTACTACAAAGGAAGGAGTTATATGTTTTTCGAACATATTCAAACGACGTCCTTGAGAATGAAGAATGTGTCACTGTGCCAAATGCCTTCCATCTAGGGAGAGCGGATGCTTCAGGTGAGCTGTCATTGCCAAGGCCTCTTAAAATCCTTCTCTGAAATGAAGTTTGGGCTTCACATCTTATTGGATGGAGAGTAGTTCTATAATAATCACACAGAGATATATTTTTCGAATTATGAATCGGCGAAAAGACAATAAATTGTGTTGCCGAGGGCCAAAATAGGTGAGACAGAAGTGGGAAAATGACTCCAAATAAGGAATGGTGTAAAAGTGTCGATAAAGGGTTCGCTGTGATCTTCATCCCAACGTCAAACTCCAGGTGTACCAAGCTGGCACCTTAACAACATGGTCATGACTGACGAAGTGCTGAGATATCATGATAATCAAGTCTGAGAAATCCGTTACTTTCACCTTGGCTGCTCTCTGTGAATGTTAAGGCCGAGATGCAGGACAAGATTCCAGGCACGGAAGTACTTTAACCGACCTGAATCCTGAACCTCCATTCCGTGTTGAATACTGCTCGTGTTGTGTAATGCCCATTTCTATTAAGCCTTCTGTTAGAGGGCACAAAAATCGCCCCATTATTTATTTCTAAAAGAGTTTTGTTCCAAGAACACTGTTATTTGAGGCATCTACAAGTGTTGATACTTTGTAGTTTTGTAGATTACAGAAGGATACTTTTTACTGTTTACCCTTTTAGGATACCGCACATTGAATCTTCCTACTACTCGGAAGCTGCTCAGCCATTCCCAGCGCAACTGTCACCGCAATTTCTCTTTTCATTTCGAGCGGGATTTTGAAGTTGAGTCACATTTCCGTTCCTCTATTACCATGTAAATTCCCTTTTATATACATCTCTTGGCCCAGTACGTACAGTAGCAACCGATATTTATCCTTCGTTGTTTATTTAGGCTACAACAATGAGGTCATCAGCGCTCGACGCTAGGACCGAATCAAAGGAAGTTTAACATGGCTTCATTTTGTACATACTCATGGCAATTTCTCCACGATGTCGACAATTGCAATCTTTGGCCACCTGAACTCTTCGGAAAAATATTTGGCACCTTTGTGAGACCACATCTTGAATACGGAATGCCAGTTTGGACACCGTGGTTAAAGAAAGACATGGAGCTTCTTAAACAAGTGCAACGCAGGGCGAAAAAGATGGTCGATAGTCTCAGGGACTTACCATATCAGGAGAGATTGATAAAACTTGACCTTTTTCCTTTGTCTTACAGGAACGTTCAGTTCAGCCTGCTCTGGACATTCCGGATAATCCGGGGCCACATTTCCTCCCTAAAATTGGAGGATTTCTTCCAATTAGCCACCACTTCTCACCTGCGTGGCCATCCTTACAAGGTCACAAACGAACGCACCCGATTAGACCTCTGAAAATATTTCTTCAGTCAACGTGTGGTCCGGCCTTGGAACTTGCTACCAAGCGAGACGGTTTCCGTTGACACAATTGCGGCATTAAAAAGAAGACTTGATGTGATTTTATTTGACAAAAGGCGACCTTTACAACGCGATTTCCAACTGCCAGCACTGTGAACAATTTTTCTGGCTTTAGACCGTTTTCATTCTTTTCCGTGAAAATTCACTCGAAATTCTGTTATGATATCATATGTGCTATCCCAGACTGCACATTAACTGTAAGAATAACTTTGTTTGCGTTACATTAATAGGGTCCTCAAGGGCATTTCTTGCCTTTTACCCTTAAAATATACATATATATATATATATATATATTAACATAGGTGAAGATACGAGGTCCAGATAAATTATCCTGATCATCATCCCCCAAAGAAGACGAAGAAGAAAACAAGGCGCTGTCGTGGAGGTCGGGCGGTGGTCACACTACCGGGCCGGTTAACGTAGACGCGGTAACGACACACGGACAGGCAACGGATGACACACACGGGCGCCAGCCACCCACAATGGAGGTGCCGCAGCCAATCAACGGACAGAACGAAGTTCAGCGCTCGTGCGTCAGCCATCGTTACAACACCAGATGGTCTGCGCGGCACTCCAACTCTCGGCAAGCAGGAACACACAACTTACCACTCTGATGATGGAAAATAGTGTTTTTCCGAAACGTCAGCACAATTACAGTGTGGTCCACGACAGCGCCTTGTTTTCTTCTTCGCCTTCTTTGGGGGATGATGATCAGGATAATTTATCTGGACCTCGTATCTTCACCTATGTTAATTCATATTATGGGCGCACAGCCCTCCGATCAGCACGCAGATGGGAGACTTTTGCCAAACGAGAGTCATCCACCTACGCCCAGCTGAAGTTCCTGCACCGTTGCCTTGATGAGGATGTCCTGCCGAAATGCCTCCGCTACAGCCTGCCAGTTAAGACCGAACTCTGCCGACGGACAATGGCAGAATTCAAAAAGAAGATGATCAGGGTCTTGATACGAGACTGCCATTCTCGGATCCATAAATACGAACGAGAAATACAACAGCTTTCCTCCACTTGCCGGTCGATGTTTAGCGCGCACGAGCTAAAAACTCTAGAAGCCACAATACTCAATACCGCACAGAGTCACCGACGGCTACGCGACAGCCAACTGCTTCAGAAGTTCGCCAGAATAGGTCCAACAAATCAGTCTCCTGCTGATGGTGCCCTGGTCCATAACCTTTCATCACGTCCTCTCACCCCACAACAGTTGGCAGTCTTATCCTACGACACTAAGTTCAACACGAGAGATGCTCGTCCCGTAGACTTTGTTGCATCTTTCGAATCGGCGCTCCAGAAGTGTGAAGCAAACGAAGAGAGTAAGAACGCCATGCGACAGCAAGTGTCAACTCTCCTCCTCCAGCACAAACCTTTGACGACGATCTCCGAGGCAGAAGTCCGAGAACTTATGCGAATCCGAAAGATGAGGGATATCGTCACCTTGCCAGCCGACAAGGGACGCTCGACGGTTGTCATGGATAAGACTGAGTACACGGCGAAGCTACAAGGTCTGTTGGAGGACAGAAACGCCTACCAGCTTTCGGGAGCGGGAGAGTTCAAGAAACATGTGAACAGCGTTAACAGGGCGATTGAAAAGCTAAAGAAGTCCGGGGCCCTCAAAAGAGGAGAAGCACTGACCGCAAAAGCCACAGACGCCGCGATGGCGCGTTTCTACGGTCTGCCAAAAGTGCATAAACCTGGAGTGCCCCTTCGCCCCATCGTCTCCTTGCGTGGTACTCCGACGTTTGGACTATCGAAGTGGCTCTACAAGCGGTTCCGCTTCCTCACCGAGGATTCCGAATCCACAGTTAAGTCGGCTGAACAGTTTCTGCGGAACATAAGGCATCTAGAAATAGATTCAGACGAGATGATGGTATCGTTTGACGTGGTGTCTCTATTCACCTCTATTCCAACTGGCCTCGCCGTAAGCACTATTGATGAACTACTCGCCGAAAAGTATGAGGACGAGGACCAGCAACTTAAACGACAACACGTCACTGAGCTGTTGGAATTGTGCCTCAGAACTTTCTTCAGCTTCAACAACCAGGTTTATGAACAGACGAAGGGAACACCGATGGGCTCCCCCCTGTCGGGACTTATTGCCGAGGCAGTCCTGCAGAGGCTAGAACGACTAGTCTTCCGGACTTACTGTCCGAAATTCTGGACTAGATACGTTGACGACACCTTTGTCGTAATCAAAATGAACGACGTTCAGAGCTTTAAGACCTTACTGAATTCTATATTCCCTGACATCCAATTTACGATGGAAGAGGAAGATAACGACCGGTTGCCTTTCCTGGATGTGCATGTCAAGAGGACTTCCGAGGGGAGGATAAAAACTACGGTCTATCGGAAGGCAACGAACACCAAACGCATCCTGCAATTCCAAAGTAACTACCCAATCGGTCACAAACGCAGTTGCGTTAGATCTCTATTCCAACGCGTTCAAACGCACTGCAGCGATGAGGACGGGAAAAAGGCGGAGGCGAAATACCTCGATTCCCTGTTCATATCTAACGGTTATCCGCGATCCTTCATACGTGAATGCCGACGAAGGCCCATCCGAAGTCGACCAGACGACGAAAAACCAAAGTTCTGGCTAGCGATCCCCTACGTGAAAAATGTGTCGGAGGCGACAGCTCGACTCCTGAACCCTTTCGGAATTGGGGTGGCCCACAAACCCGATTCAACCATACGGCAGCAGATAATGAGACCTAAGGACCCGCTTCCGGCAACGGAACAATCTGCAGTGGTCTACAGCATACCATGCCAAAATTGCGGTGCAAGGTATGTTGGTGAAACGGGTAAACGCCTCTGCACAAGACTGCATGAACACCAACTTGCAGTCGATCGCGAGGATAAACTGTCACTGGTATACAGCCACATGGACCGGGAGAAGCATAAGTTCGCTTTCGAAAACGCCAAAGTCATCGGCCGATCCAACGACAAGATGACCAGATTGGTGCTTGAAAGTTGGGCATCCGTGGGCACAATCAACAGAAATATTGATTTAAATCCAGCCTATCAGGCCCTCCGGACAAGACTCCAATCAGCCCCGACGAGGCCGCCGCCGCCGGCGCTAGCGAGCGACTTGCAACTTCGTCAACAGTGGCCACCGACGCGGCAGAGGAGGAGAACTAATAGCGACTCCAACGACCGACATGAGTCATCGATCCACCGACGAGCCCAAACATGTGAGCCGGGTCCGCGCTTTGAATGCCAACCGGTCAAGCCACCCGAGTATGGAAGGAGAGCCGATAGTAGCCGGCCAAGTGCACACAATACGCACACAGACCTGATGATGACAACAACAAACGTAGAGGCGACGGGGGATGTAGGAGGACGGGCAGAGAGGGTCCTTCGCCGCGCACACGACCGGGAGGACTCACCTACCCCCCGACGGACACCGGGCCTGGAACGAGGGCTGATCCGCGCATCCGGCTCAGAGGGGAGGTCGGGCGGTGGTCACACTACCGGGCCGGTTAACGTAGACGCGTTAACGACACACGGACAGGCAACGGATGACACACACGGGCGCCAGCCACCCACAATGGAGGTGCTGCAGCCAATCAACGGACAGAACGAAGTTCAGCGCTCGTGCGTCAGCCATCGTTACAACACCAGATGGTCTGCGCGGCACTCCAACTCTCGGCAAGCAGGAACACACAACTTACCACTCTGATGATGGAAAATAGTGTTTTTCCGAAACGTCAGCACAATTACAGTGTGGTCCACGACAGCGCCTTGTTTTCTTCTTCGCCTTCTTTGGGGGATGATGATCAGGATATATATATATATATATATATATATATATATATATAACGCTCGTGGCCTCCCGACGTTGTGTAATTTTTTTGTACCTTATTTTATTTATGGTGAACGCATATTTTATCTTGCTGAAAATTTTGGAATAACATTTCCATAATGAAGTCTATCTTGCTCTCTTTCCTTCTTTTATTTGCACGCACAACCAGGTATCTTCAGTTGTTTTTGAAACATGTCATTCTGATGTGAAGTAAGCTACCCATCAATATAAAAGTGTGCAAAAGTTTCTTTTGTGTAAGTGAATTGTCCCTAATTTTCTGCATTCAAAACGTCCTCCAAAAATTTTGGATGGCGAGTCAGTTAAATCTATCTTCCAGTGCGATGGATTTCACAGACTCTGAGCCCTGTGTCAAGTCTTATCAAGAGGGCGATAGTGCTGGACCTACGGCCCACAACCTTTGAATTCTTCAACCGGCAGCGAGCGACCGAGCAACACCGTTGTGTAATGCAGAAAAGAAAAGTTTACACTGCAATTTTCTCGGCCCATATGCCTTCCGAACTACCTTAACTTCCACTACTGCAGAAAATAATAAAGATTCCCCGTCAACCGCAATCCTCTCCATCGAAGCCCCCTGTAGCCAGTACTATGAACTTCAGCCATACCTTTCCTCATCGCCATCGACCTTCACATCATAGAAAGGCTTGATAGGTCATTTGGAAATCCATTGTTCTGATACTGGCGCAATAGATTTTTCAGTTCTGCATAACGCCTGCCGCATGGGGTGATTCTGCCACACGAGTGTTCATGTCATAGTATTCGGTCATACTATATCATACCACATCTGACCATCCTACACCCTGACCTACACTCTTCCACAGCATCCTCCATAGGTACGAAGTTCGTGCGTCTAACCGCAACTGGTATCACTCTATCCTTGGTCTTAGAGTCCATCGCTGCACCTCCTGAGGCTCTTTAGCCTACAAGCAGAGCAGACGAATTAAACTAGTCCACATGAAGGTGAATACTGTTAATCTTCCTGGCGTCTCTAGCTCTGATCATAGCCTTAACATCTACGACATACTGAGTGGCAGTTTTTTTAAGTTGACGCTGGCGCTCAACTGAGTGTCATTCCTCCTTCAACAGCTGACCGCCGACGCCCAACCCTGGCCTCTTTGATTCGGCCGTCAACACCTCCACAATTGCCACCTTCGGTAGCTACTCTCTCTCTCTCTCATTGGACATCAGCTTTTGACGTCACTTTCCTTGGGTGTTTTTTTGCTGACATGCCCTTTGATCTCATGGTGGACTGCCATCACTTCAATTTACATGACCAGACCACTAAGCTTTCCGCTCACAAACTGTCTGTCTTGGACCCTGATCCAGAGAGCCTGGTTCGGCTGCTTCTCGCCGGGTCCCCTGACCCCAGTCGCCCAAACTGCAGTGCATCTACTCCACCACATAAGGTTATGCATCATATCCGAATAACTAGCTTTCTTGTGTTTTCTAGGCCCCACCGTCTCCAGCCTGTACGTGTCTGCCATTGCAATAGCAGGAGGTTATATATGCTGACGAAGATCTAGTGTCAACAGCTCAAAAATTCACAAATAAAACTCTATTTCCCAACGAGTCTTTTTTCTACATGTATTGTTATTCTCAAAAACTAGACGCGAACTTTGGATGTAGCTGAGTGACACTGAGACTGGTTAATTATCCCCCCGCAGAAAAGTTGACGATTAAGCACCAACGATCAGAATTATCGGGGCTGAATTAAGACATCCACATTGTCTTCTGGATGATTCTGTGTGACCTTTATAATCTTAATCTACAGATTGACGCCGCTTTCTTTGACTGATTGCACAAGCCTTAAATATAAAGTAAAAAATTACTTAAAAGCGTCTCTTGCTAGGGTTTAAAATACAATGTTATCTCAGGTAGTTAGTTGTGGGAATGGGGAGGGGTGGTCGATAAGAGAAGCCTTAATATGAGGGCAGGATTTGATGGAAGAGTCATAGGGAGGGAGGGGGAGGGGATGGAAACAAACAGAGTGCAGATGAACTCAGAAACATTAACAGCTCTATCCTGGGGCACAAGCTCCGCAGCTGGCGTGACCCACAGTTACCTAGCGGCATGCATTCATCCGCACTCTGTCTGTCTCCCTCACCTCCCTCCTCTCTTCCTCCACTAGACTGCTCCGCCAAGCCCAGCCTTCTCTTATGGACCACCCCTCTATTCCCACAACTGACTTGTACGAACAGACGAACACGTTTTCACATGCACTCCCTTCGCATATAAATTTATTTGCCTGACGAGCATTTATCGAAACTTTGCGTACGCTCGCCAAACTAGTCTTCTGAATTCTCTGATGGAATTTTCGCAACTCTAAAAAATCCAAGGATCTCGCGGTTTTAAAGGCACTCAATGGGCTCCTTCTTTCCATGACCAAGTTTGCTGAGGCGAAATTACTGGCCAAGTTCATGGGGACGGTATCGGACGGTATCGGACGGTATCATGGGGACGGTATCGAACGAATACTGGAGAGCACTACAACATACTCATTCCGTTATCACCATCAAAATCCTCAGGCGGTACGCCGAAAGTCAACTAGAAAATGCTAATGCAAAGCTGGATTAACTAGATGTAAGGGTGGCCTAACGAACAGCCTAATCAAGCAGTAGCTTGCAAGGCATAGCCACACTCCAAGCAGGCTATCGATCGGCGTACACGGACGAGCGTACACAAGCCGTCAATCGATCGATAATTTAGAATTTAAACTACAGTCATCCACTGAACCAACAGCCAATGGGACCGGCCACTATTTCAGAAGAGCATCTGATTGGCTCAAGGGACATCGTTTACACACGTTTGTTACCCTAAATTTGTTGCATCTCTGACACTAAAAGACTTCGCTTTCTGCACACTTCCTGTTGTGTTTCCTCTTTGGAGGCTCACATGAGGCATAGTTAGACGGCAAATATTTTGGCATGGGCATCCGTTACAACAATTTGGCGAGGCAATAGCTCGGCCTGGGCATTCAATACAACAATTGAGCGTCACGAGTGCCAACGCGCTGCCGTTCTAGACACCATGACAGACGAAGAATGACACGACTCTATCAACTTTACGCAGACCATAGAAAAAGCGTGGGGACACAAAGAGATCGTCAATCCCACGTCGGGTGCACGTCGGGTGCACGTAAGGAAACCACAATCCGCGCTACTCAAAGATCCAGCTCCGTACGTACACAACTAATTCTCTATGACACTTGATCAAACAGCACTTGAAATATTATCATTGGGTCCTAAATTCTGCATGCCTACTCGAAAGGTAGATCAGTTAGAATTAGAAACCCAGTTTGAGATGATTTAAAGCCCATCTCCGCAGAAGGTGTCCAGCATTTTAAATTTACACTGGTAGACTCTAGTTACCAATATCTGAACAAGAGCCAAACAAACCGAGGATTGCTGATAAAAACACACCTAGAAAGGTTAAAACAGTTGCGACAGAACAAAGACATCCTGGTTACTAGACCTCATGAAGGAACGGGTGTAGTTATACTGAACAGATTGGACTACATAATGAAGATGCAAGAAAATAGGCAAGGTAAAAAAATTGCACGAACGAAGTAGAGACAAAGTTGACCGGCTGCTTAAGAAGACTCCAGACGGGAGATTTCATAAGCGAACGTTACCTCGAAAGTCTCCGACCAGTAGGCACTCACATTCCCTGTTTGTATGGTTGACCAAATATCCATAAGCATGGCCTGCCAGTCCGCCCAATTCCGGACATGCACAATGCACTGTATTATGCGAAAGCGAAGTGGTTAGCAGAAAAGCTCATTCGTTGTTTTTAAATCTGGTTCCAGATATGTCATTAAAAATTATCGCGGTGTTCATAAAACATCTTCTCTAGCTAAACTGTTTGAAAAATTAATCGTCAATAAAATTACAGATTTTTGCACTAGCAATCGAATATTAAATATATCTCAGCATGTTTTTTTTACCAGACCAATCTTGTGAAACATGTCATATGCCTTTTCTTAATCTCCTCACTTCTCTTCGTAACGATCATTTATCTGTGGTGGTCATCTATTTTGATCTAATAAAGGTATTTGATAAAGTACCTCATAGGAGGCTACTAGCCAAACTGGAGGCTATAGGATTTTGTAGTCCTCTTATTGACTTTATTAGATCATTTCTTTCTAATCGAAAACAACAGGTCTTAGTGGGGTCCTCATACTCTACCCCTACCGCTATTTTAAGCGGTGTCCTTCAAGGTACCGTTCTGGGCCCCCTGTTGTTCTTGCTTTATATAAATGATATTTCAACAATAGTTAAACACTCTCAATTGTATATATATGCGGACGACTTGAAATGTGTATACTCCTTCTCTAATTTTATGGCTGAGCGATGCTTAGAACGCATTCATTCGGATTAAGACGTGCGTGGAGCTCCACGTGGCAGATGGAGCTCTCGCCTTCTAAGTGCCAGTTCATGTGTTTTGGGCCTGAAAGGCTGCCACAGCCTATCATTTTTTTAAGCTGCCCCATGACTGAATGTTCTAACATTAAGGACTAAGGTTTAAGTTACACCAATAAATTAGATCTTTCACCTCACGCTGATAGAATTGCAGCAAAAGCTGCTCAGATATGCGGCTTCATCTCTTATAATTTCTACCTACCTGAAATGAAGCCAAGGCTTTATCGAACTTTATCAGAACGTTAAGGGCATAACCAGATTTCGAGAAAAACAGCGGGCTACTTGTTTGGATCTCATTTTCACGAAGGATTCATCCTACATAGATGAAGTGCATTTAAGTGCTCCGTTCGGTAAGAGTGACCATACGACGCTAATGTGGGATAACTCACTCCATACTCAACGGCTGAGGAAAACGGAGGACCAGCCAAACATATGGAAGGCAGATCTCAATTCAATGAAGAATGCACTAATGTCCGTGAATTGGGACTGCCTACTCAAAGGGGATCCGGAGGAGGATTGGAGATCACTCAAGAGGGTTGCATTAGATTTGCTTAAGCGCTTTTGTCCGGTCAAGGTACACAAGACGACTAGTCGTCCTGCCTGGTTGACGAGAGACCTTAACAGGCAACTGAAGAAGAAGAATAGGAAATGGAAGTTATTCAGGAAAACTGGGTCACCAGTACACCTCGAGGAATTCCGACGCCAAAGAAATGCAGTAAAAAATCAATTCGCCAGGCCAGGAAAAACTATGAATCAAGAATCCGCCAACAGGCCAAAGGAAAGCCCAAAATTCTATTCCGCTATATTAACAGTAGATTAAAAAGCAAGGATCCTGTCGCAGTACTTAAGAATGATGATGGCGGAAAAGGTGTTGAGAATGACGAGAAAGCCGAGTACTGAAGCCGGTTCGTTGCCTCGGTATTCACTAGGAAAACTGAGCTTCATTTTGAAAATGCCACCAGTGCTGTTGCAAGTGGTGGTCTAGCACTTCATTCTCTACTATTTCGAACATCTGTAGTTGAGAGGGAGCTGCAGAGCCTCAAAGAAGCAAAGTCATCCGGTCCAGACAATATACCAGTCAAGTTCTTGAAAGAATTGGCAAGCGAACTCTCAGAGCCCCTAGCACATATCTTTCGTTCTTCATTTGAACTAGGAAAACTGCCATCTGAATGGAAAATCACAAATATTTACCCGATATACAAGGGCGGAGCCCGAACGAAGGTCAACAATTACCGGCCCGTCAGCCTAACTTGCATTTGCTGTAAGGTGATGGAAACGATAATTAAGAAGATGACAATGGAGTTCTTGGAGGAGAACAACCTACTGTCAGGGCTCCAACACGGCTTCAGAAAGAACCATTCTTGCCTTTCCAGCCTTCTACTCTCCACTGAGCAGTGGACTCGCGCACTAGATGAAGATGGTAAGGTTGACGTCATCGATACGGACTTCAAGAAGGCATTCGACAGCGTCCCACATAAGCATCTAATGTATAAATTGTCAGAAATTGGCATAAGAGGAAACCTGCTGGCATGGATCACAGATTTTCTCACAGGGCGATCGCAAACTGTGTGCATCGGTGACTCAAAGTCAAACCCTACATCTGTTCTGAGTGGCATCCCTCAAGGCTCTGTCTTAGGGCCACTGCTCTTCCTTATCTATATCAACGACTGTGTCAACGACCTGGGTTGCAGCGCTATCATGTTTGCAGACGACGTCAAACTCTGGAGAGCCATCAGGTCTGACGCCGATAGGAAATCGCTTCAAGAGAGCCTCAACCGACTTAACTGCTGGTCTGCTCGTTGGCTTTTAAACTTGAACATTAGTAAGTGTGTGGTTTTAAGACTCCGTACTAGAAGGACTGATGAGGAGAACGATTCCTTCCAATACCTCCTCGATGGGCACCCGCTTTCAAAATGTGAACGAACAAAAGGATCTCGGTGTTCTAATAAATTCCTCACTTAAACCATCTATCAGTGTGTAAAGGCAGCTAAACGCGCGACACAGGTACTGTTTGCGATTAGGCGGGGATTCATCAACATTGACAAGGAGCTATTCAGGAAAACCTACGGAGCGTTTGTTCGGTCCCACTTGGAGTATGCTGTCCAGGCCTGGCGTCCGTGGTTCAAGAAGGATTACCTGCACCTGGAACAAGTGCAGGTGAGGGCTACGAAGATGGTCAAGAATCTTGGTCATCTGCCTAATGAAGACAGACTGACCGAACTTGATCTTTTCCCTCTCAATTATAGGCAACTCCGCGGGGACCTCATACAAACCTACCATATTGTTAGAGGCCAAGACTGTGCCCTAGAATTTGATGATTTCTTCGAATTGGCTCGGACCGACCATCTGCGAGGTCATCCTTTTAAACTTTAGAGGAAACCGGCCCGTATCGACGAAACGCCTTCTCGCAGAGGGTCATTGGAGCATGGAACGGACTCCCGGAAGATGTGGTCCTCTCGGATACTGTTGACATTTTTAAACACAAACTTGATTCTCATTTGCTGAGAAACTGTGGCAGATATAATGAACAAAGTGTCAGAAGCAGCACCTTGCAACTGGCTTACACTTATCGCTGATGTTAAGCCTACATTTGTACATTTGTATTTTGTACTATTGTTACGGTGGACCTATTATGCGATTTTGGTTATGAATAGGGAGCTCAATAGCGAAAGCCCTCTTCCCTTAATAAAGTGACTGACTTAAAGTGACTATGTATGTGCTTCCTATTCTCGAATACTGTTGTCCATTCTTCGGTCTAATGAACGAATCTAGCCGTTCAAAAATTGAAAGTGTCCAAAGAAGATTCACTTAAAGGGTCCGCTATCCGGCATTTTCAAATACTTCCTACTCAGATAGATTTGAGATAACGAAACTGAAATTTCTTTGGGTCAAAAGACTGGAAGCAGGGTTTTGTCTCCTGTTACGCCTTAATAATAGTTCAAATCTCCCCAAGATTTCTGCCCTTACTCCCGTTACTCGCCCTTACAACCTAAGAAATTCAACGTTGATTATACCTCCTCCTGCTTCGTCCACTTCTAAGCGATCTCTATTTTTTGCTTCTAGGTACAGCTATCTTTGGAATAATTTGCCACTTGATATTCGGGCGTTGACTAGTCTATGTGCATTCAAGCGAAGACTGCACATTTATCTTAACACTGAATCTATTAACCTTTTGTTTTCCTCATCTTTTCTGAGCAACCTTTTCCACGATCCCGAGAAAGGACCATCGGGAATTTAGGATCCCTTCTTGAAACTACCTTCCTCTGACTCGTGTCCCCCTGAATCAGGTCGCAGTCTTGACGGCTCTCGTTTCGCTGGTCATCAACCAACACCAGGGCCTTATATTTGGTCACATCTCAGACATCCCCAACGATGGTCTTGTAGATTTGACGGACTTTTGGATATCATACGGCGGTGCCCATCACGATCATAAACTGGTGGGTTCCTATGTTCCATTATGCCGCACCGATTTGGGAACCCGAGTGTAGTGCCGGGAACCCGTCTATACCAGTAATGTTTTGTTAATACCTATTGTTCTGCCCCACGTTCAGCTTCGACTGAGTTTGCTTCCAAGCTCCCCCCCCCTACTAACAGAGGCAGTGGGTACCAGAATACATAGTCAGAATCTAGATAACGATGTGGCTCATCTGTGTGCCCTTGAATTTCACCTTCCGCATGACACTGCTACATTCATTTTTTTCGAATCTAACAAATTCGCTTCGAAACAGTTATACTCGTCTTATAGCTATAGGCTACGGATGCTGTTTGGTTAACCAATTATTTCTAGTACTTCGTGTTATCGAATTTTTGGTTTATTGATGAGGCCCATCGGGCCTGAAATATACAAATTATTATTTTGCCCTAACTGATATAAATTTAATCAACATCTTCAAGGACTCACTAGACTGGCAGGAGCTTTCCTTCATGAATAGTGTAACAATTCTCGGTGACTTAATGATGGCAATTTTAAATAGCATTTTGGCATTTGTGCCGATAAAAAATGTTAAGCCTTATCCTTCGGACCCCACCGTTCCTCACTTTATTTTGCTTAGACTAAATGAATTGCAAACGCAGTTGTAAGATCAATCTAATAGTTCAGTATCTGTGCACCTCAGAATCGCAGAGAATTTCGATTTGGAGTCTAAGATTCAGCTTGTACGTTAAAAACAGAGATAGTAATGCGCACTCAGCGAGTTAATCTCCAAAATCTATTGCCCAGCTGTTCCATCGTCGGTTCTCCGCTAAACAAGGTCACGAAATCCCCCCTATACTGAATGAAGATAAGACATTTGTGTTAGATGATTCGGACAAGGCTGAACTGTTTAATGCATTCTTTGCAAAGCATCTTACGACGGAATCTGAACCAGTTCAATCGTTTCAGCCATTCTTAGTCAATACTATCAGTACCATTGGTTTCTCCATAGAAGTAATTCGTAAGCACATTATCCGTCTGAAAAACTCGCACTCCTCGGGAACTGACGGTATCCCAAACTCGCTTATCAAGAGAGTGTTGAGCTTACCCCGATTGCTTAGTCATATTTTCTCAACCTATCTTCTTAATGGTTTCTTTCCTGACTCATGAAAGGCATCTATTATTCTTCCATTCTTCAAGTCAGGATCTCGTTCGGACGTAAATAACTACCGAGGTGTTCATTGACCCCGGCCCTAGCCAAACTTTTAGAAAAGATCATTGTTAATCAAATTCTCGATTTTTGTGTAGAAAATAAACTATTAAGCACCTCACCGCATGGATTTCTACCTGGAAGATCATGTAAAACCTGTCACTTGGCATTTCTTAACCTCGTTACTTTACTTCGTAATGAACAGCAATCCGGCATCATTATTTACTTTGACCTCAGTAAAGCTTTTGACAAGGTGCCGCACCGGCGTCTTTTAGTGAAACTGGAAGCCTTAGGCATCAGGCCTCCTCTCCTTGATTTCATTGCCTCCTACCGGTCTTACCACAGCCAGAAATTCTCAGTAGGCAATACTTACATGATGCGGTAGGAATTCGTCATGGGCCCCGCAAGTTCGCGCGAAGCGCACCCAACTTCAAGACGGGAGAGTGGTTATAGGGGAAAGTATGGGTGGGGCACATCAGGGAACAAAACAGAAGGTAAATAGGGCAAAAAATAAAGAAATTTTATATCCCCGCTAAAATTTGTTTTACTGAACTAAAATTTATGCTACAGATTGGTTAATTGCGCGGACAAAATTTAAAAAGAAGCGAAATAAACAAGGAAATATAGCGGAAGTAGGTGATTGGCCTGAAATATGGCGGAAACTGAATATTAAGTTTCAAATTCACATATGATCGGTTCGCCTGATCTGGAAACCGATGCGAAATGGCTAAGGATTCCGGTAGCCGACAGAAGCCTTCCATAGTAGCCAAAATTATGCCAACAATCGGCAGCCAGGCGGATATTTTCAGAATGCAAAGGTAAGAACCAACAGGCCATGTGTTAAGTGCGGTTCAAAGCAAAAAGAACATGATATTAGACTGTGTGAATTATTATGTTGAATTTTATGGAAAAGGGAGAAAAGTTCTGGCTAGCATGCCGTTCAGCGAACCGGCGACCATATGCATTTAATTATTGCGAATCCTCTTGCTATTACAGCGGCACTGTTGCAGATGCAGAAACTAGTACCATACCGAAGGAGACCGTGGATGCCAAGATGAGGACGGATACGGTCATCCGTAGCCACGCGGCGCCGCAGCCTTGTATGCCCTATACGCATCACCTGAGGTAAGCTGATATCAGTGTGAGGGAAGCTTTTGGGGAAAAGCAACAGCGGAAATAATTGTATGTATAACAATCTGTTTATTCTGTAGCCCGGACCTCAGATCACCAAGGTCCAAGCGATTGGATTCAACCACACCATACGGTAAGCTATTTTTCTCGCTTAATTTTCCAGGACTGATGGCTACCCTCCAAGGCAAAGCTCTTCTGCCCACGGGTCTATGGTTCGCGTGCGGTGGTAGGATGACCCTACAAATCCTCACCCAGAATGGCGATGGATAAGTCTTCCGGTGCTTGAAGTGCCACAGGAGGAAGTCAGTGCAGCCCAATTCCATTTTTGGCAGCCAGTTAACATTGCAGAAGTTGGCAAACATGTGCCTGGCATTCGTTGTTGGGAAAACTGTGCAGGAAGCTGCAGCCGTTTGCCGATTAGCCAACGAAGCGGCTGTAAGTTGGTTCGCTATATTGCGAAATTTGTGTTCGAACACCCTAAAAAGGGTAGCTTCCACCGTAGACGGACCGGGTGTGAAGGTGGACATAGATAAGTCTATGATCGCCCGTAGGAAGTACAATCGCGGTAGGACCACAAGGCAACTGGGGGTCCTGGGAATGTACTATACGGGGAAGAAGAGGGCAATCTGTGAGCAGCTAAGCAACCGCTCAGAGCAAAGCTTGTGTTCCATAATAAGGAGGCGGGTAAAACCGGGAAGCGCAATTGCAACAGATTGCTGGAGCAGCTACTGCAACCTCGAAACCATGAAGTACACCCACGATACGGTGAACCAAACGTTAGGATTCGTGAATAGGTACACGAGTATCCACACTCATGCTGTGGAGACATTTTGGAGTCGCCTCAAACGGGGACTAAGGCAATGTGGACCTATCCCAGGGTGGTTAGTGTGGGCCCACGTGAAGGAAATTCAATGCCGCATGTTGTTTAAGTTTCGGAAGAATGCCATTCCTGAAGCCTGGGATATCTTCTGCGGACACATTGCTGAACTGTATTCCGTAAAAATGTCGCAAGGTAAAGGAATTCCTCTCCGGCACCTAACAGCCAACCTGTAGAAGCCAGCCAGCACACTCGGAGACGTCTGGTAAATAACAACCTAGATGCCATGGCCTGCAGTCTGTTGCGGCCGGTGGAAGCCGGTAACAGCACTGGGGAGGAAGAGCGCGGATTCCCAGACCCATCTTACCGCCCACGTAAGTCCCATTAGTAGGAGAAAATTAAAACAAATTTTTAGAAAGAGAAGGGGCTTGGATAATGCCGGTGGATGGACAACATGTGGCGGGTATTGGTCTAAAGGCTAAGAAGGCAGAAGCCTCCCATGGTGAATGTGAACTCAATGGGGGAACGGAAGTGGACCTAGACAGCAGTAACTAAGGTAAGTAACTCGTAAATTATGGTCATGCTTCATGTTGCAGAGCCGAAATCCCGAAGATATGCTTCCCCGGTAGCCATTTGTAGCCGATTGACCGCGGGCAGTGACGGCAGGAAAAGGATGGGACTGCAAAGTCCAATGGAAGGCGAAGGCAAGTAAATGTACGTGAATTATATTTTGTAGAAAAGGCGACAAGAAGGAAGATACTAAGAAGTGGCAAACTGTATGGTAAAGCGGAAGAAACTATCAGGAGGCGTAGAAGAAAATGGAAGTGGATGTTCCCGGAGGAGGACGAAGAATGATGAGGGTCATTGCTGCAACAGGAAGCAGGAAAAGGTAGGACTACTTGACCGTACATGAAATGCAATGCCAAAAAGATAGAGGATTGTCAAGGACCTCGCCACATGCAAACGGGACAGACGACAAGGAGGAAGAAAGAAAAACGCCGACTGTGAATTGTGTATTGACAAATGTTTTTGAATAGTAAAAGGATAGTAAAGTCAAAGGACTTAATTCTACACGGCATGAAAGAGCGCAGGCCGTGGATGGTTCCGCTGGATTCGATGCCTGTGCCCTAGTACGAGGCGTGGAGGAAAAATGCGGTCACCGTATCCGCTTCGTTAACTGCAGAAATTGTGGCAAGACGAATGTGAACGTCGTGCTCAGTAGAACACCTCGCGAACACCTCGGTGGCCGTATTTATGAGGCTGGGACCACGGCAATGTGACCATAGGCCCGTGGCACCGCGCGTCGGCACAGCGGACGTAATGGACGGCAACCAGGCAGCCGGGACTACTTCGGTATTCAACGTAATCTAGATCAGCCAGTGTAGCGATGATGCCGAAGCAGAACAATTACATTCGAGCCTCCCGAACTTTCAACCGTAATAATACCGAATCCAGTTCAGGTTTCCGACGAAACTGGCAGTAACTGCAATGCAAAATTGCTGGTGATAGGGGAAGATTCGCAAGGTCAATGCGCAGGGCGGATTGGGCCCTACGTAACCGTTAAGCAAACGTTCAGGAGAAGGACGCGCGTTTGAAAGTCTACGAAAGCTTTAACTCGAGGCAAATTTCGTGAGGAAACCAACCGCAAGGAAAGGAACCGAAAAACCTTTGCCTTGGCTTCCACGCGATTTAATGTGAACAGACAACCGACAGTGCGGATGGGTAATCAAGGTAGGGCGGGCAACGGGAGATGTGCTATAAAGGTGAACGTCTAACTGAGGCCGCAACCAGCGGCTTTGAACTTGCGCGAGTCCCTCCGTCGAAATGCGGCATGGTAAGGTGGGTCCATGGTGGCCAACCACTATGAAGTAATTAGCTGGCGGTAAATCAAGCAGGAAAGGTAAATTATGCAAATAGCAAAAGAATAGCGAACTGACAGGCCTAAAGCCTGCACGGTAGGTAAGAGTGAAAGGCTGGGGAAGGATCTGCAGGATTTGATGTCTGTGCTCTAGTGCGAGGCTTGCAAGCAACATGCGCCGTACGTAAACGTAATGTGTACGACCAGGAGAAGAAAGTGCAGTATAAAGCCTGCGAAGGATTTAACGCAGTGTAAACTCCGTGAGAAAACCAACTGCAAAGGGAAGGGACCGGAAAACCTTTGCCGTGGCTTCCAGGTGGTTTGATGAGCAAATACATGGGCACGGCGGAAGGATAATATTGGCACGGTGAGTAACGTAAGTTTCGGTTTGAAAGTTGACGTCTAAACCTAGCCACAACCCGCAGGTTTGAACGCATGGGAGCCCCTCCTTTGAAGTGCGGCATGTAAAGGGTGGGCCAAAAAGTAGTCCATCACTATAAGGAAATTAGCTGAGACAACATCAAGCGAGAAAGATAACCGTAAGTCTGCGCCTCCGGATTAGATTGCGGTTGATGCGATGTTTACTGAAGGCGGGAAAAGTCGGTTGACGCAATAGGTTTGGTCATAAACACAAGGCTTGAACGCGTGGTTGTCTCTAAGTCGTAGTGAGGCACGACAGGGTAGGTCCAAACGAGGTATGCAGCTATGAATTAAGTAGCAAGGCTGTGAAAATTAGACAAAGGTCAACCGAAGGCAGCACTTCAAGGGCTAGGGAACGCTTTAATAGGATAGTAGTGAAGGTGGGTAAGGTCGGGAAAACCGTTATTTTGAACGCGTGGACGTTCCTCTGTAGAAATATGTCATAACGGGCGTTGGCAGCGGAAAGACCCCCCCCATATATGCAGTAAAGTACCAAGGAAAGGCCCGCAAACTGTGAACTTGAACGCGTGCTCCCCCCGTGTGGAAGTTGGGCACGACTAGGCAAGTCTAACGTAACGGCCGACCGTGCAGTAGGCAGCCGGCACGACAGTAAGTGGGAAGGATGACCCGAAGACTGTACGTAAGAAGGAGGGAGCGTTTGATGGGATATAGGGGTATAGATAAGGGAAGGCTGGGTGCAGCATGAGGATTAGTCTTAAGCCTTAGCTTTGAACGGGTGGACGTACCTCTGACAAAAGTGTTAGGGTAGCCTTGAACGCGTGGGCTT
>JAYGXS010000006.1:5658854-5683576 GCA_036362985.1 Ligula intestinalis
GCCTCCGCCTTATGTTAGAAGCAAGCCAAACGAAGCCCAACGAGTTCTCCTTCTATAAATAAAGGTAGCCGGCGGCAAAGGCGATAAAGGCTGAGCGGTCGTAAACGGAGGTCCGGCTTTTAAACCATTAGCTTAGATTTGAACGCAATGGCTTGCTCCTGTCAGAGTGTACCTTGTAGGGGTCAACCAAAAGGGACTTAGACCTTACTTTGGAGCCCGTGAGCGTCTCCAAATCAGGTACACAACGAATGAATGAAAATTGGAAGGAAGGTCAAAAATGGTTACTGAAATTTTGCAAGTAGGTGGTAATAATAAATGATCACATGTACAGGGCCCCGGGACGAATCCTCACCCTCGATGCCTCAGCCGATCACGAGTGGCGTTTTTCAAGGCATGGTCCCCTCCTTTTCATTCTTTACATTAATGAAATTTCAACAGTGCTAAACAACCCGGAAATTTTCACTTATGCTGATGACCTTAAGTGTATTGACTCATTTTCTAAGGACACGGCCAGTAGTTGCGTTGATAAAGTTAACGCAGACTTGCGTACCCTCTCAAGTTTGGGCGCCACATGGCAGATGGAGTTTTCTCCATCCAAATTTAGTTTCACGTGTTTTGGTCCAACAAAGCTTCCTGTACCCATTGTCTTCCAAAACAGTCCACTGTTAGAACGATCTACGATAAAGGATTTAGGTCTAACTTACAGAAATAAGCTCGCATTATCACCTCATGCAGATCTAATTTCTGCCAAGGCCGCTCAGATATGTGGGTGTTTATCGCAAAAATTTTTTCCTTCCAGAAATAAAGTTAAATTTATACCGCATGTTTGTTCTCCTTATGCTAGAATACTGCTGTCCCCTTTTTCGTCTTATGAGCACGAGTGACCGTAGTAAGATTGAAAAGGTTTAGCAAGTTTTCACTCGTAAAATATTGTCTCTTTCTGGGTCTAGTATTTCTTATACAGATAGATGTCAGTTAGCAGACATTAAATTTCTTTGGGTTAGAGGACTCGAAGCTGGTATAGGCTTTATATTTCACGTTAACAATAGTCATAATCTCCCACAAATTAACGCTCTAACTCCGGTAGACTGACAGAACACCACTCGTAACTCCTCCATGATAATTTTACCACCTTGAAGCTCCACATCTAACTGTTCTCGTTTTTTTTACCACCAAATATGCTTTTATTTGGAACAATCTTCTACTCGAAATTAGGTTGTCTACTACACTATCGATTTTCAAAGGCAAGTAACGTAAGCATTTGAATTTGGAGGAAACAAAGTCGTTACTGTCTGTTTCCTTTCCAAACACGCAATTATTAGATTTTGAAAAGTGTCCTCCTGGCATTTGAAGCTCTTCCCAGGATACGGTGGTCGCTATTGATGGTTACTGCTCAGATGTTCGTGGACTATGGAGTCTGGTGGGTCGCATCTCTGTGATGTTGCCTTGACTTCCACTGTCTTCTCCTGTTGTCCCGGATGACCCCTTCCTATCTCTCCGCTTTATTATTTTTCCCATGACAATAAGTGTCCCGAACCCTCAATAGCAGGATACCATCAAATCTGCATCACGTTATAACTTGCTACCCCTTAAGGCAGTTTTTTCTCCTACATTTTTTGGAAATCGGTGGCTCGCTGAACTCATCCACCGATGTAGGAGTTTTTTACTGCCCAGGTAATTATTTTATAAGAGTTCGTTGTTAATCTGAACTACTTTTATTTTCTCTTTCTCACGAATGCACTAATTTTGAAATGAAAGGGCCACTTGGGTCTAAAATATTCTTTTTATTTATATTGGTCGCATGAGTCAGCGCCTATCCAAAAGAGCATACACAACTCTATACTGGCTTACATGGTTGACTCCGGACATCATGTGGAGCTAAAAAAAGCTTTCCAAATCGTCAACAAAGTCCCACCAAATTATCCAAAGTCCCTAGAGCAGGGCTTGCTAGCAACAGCAGAAGTGATCGCTATCTCGTTGAGGCTGACGTTGTGTGCACAAACGCACTTTGTACAAGCTCCGCAGCCGGCGTAGGCTACAGTCACTTAGCGGCATGCATTTATCTGTATGTCTGTCTCCCTCCCCTCCCTCCCCGTCTCTCCACTAAACTGCTCGACAAAACCCTTCTTTCATACACAATTTTCTTTCATCGACCACCCCTCCATTCCCACAACTGACTTGTACGAACAGACGGAAAAGTTTTAACATGCACTCCTTTCCCACCTAAATGCATTGGCCTGAGGAAAATTCATCGACAGTATGTGTACGCTCGCCAAACTAGTCTTCTGAATCAATATGCAAAAATATTCGGAGTCCAGTTATAATATTAAATAAATAAATAAATATATTTTATATTTTAGGCCCGGAGGGCCTCGTCGTTGCAAACTTAGTGCTGTGGAAAAATAAATACAAAGTTGATAAATTCTGCTCTCTGTGAAACAACCACATAGGCAGCGGGAGCGTTTAGTTGTGTTGGTAGATTAATTCATTTTCACCAACATATCGTCGTTTTAAAATAGAAGTCAATACTCTCTGAAACGCATGGAGAACTAAGGAGGAAGCAGTGAAAAAAAAATCCTACCATTAAAGCTGAGGCGGAGTTCAGCGAACCCACGCTTAAAAAAACAAAACGTAGGAGAAAAAACTGCTTCAACAAAATTAAGGGGGTTGGTTGAAAGGATTGATTGTAGTGCAAATGAGACAGGACCTTTGATGAGAACGTATGAGGGTTGGAAACGCTTCTTGTAATTGGAAAAATCATATGGCAGCAGAGGCTGTCGTTCACCACTGTAACACCGCCCGACTGGCTTTATGATCAACCATCAGAGAGGTGAGACCGGAGGAGGCCATCGCGGACAACAGGGTCAACAAGAAAGTGAACGGCAGAGGTCACCTGATCATAAACGAAACGCCGGAGATGCGACCTTGTAGAATGCAGAGTCCAGCGACGACATGACGAAAATAGCAGAACCGCCATGAGCATGACTAAAGACCATGAAGCCTATCATCAGGGTTGTAAAACGGAGAATGGAGAAAACGGCAATGATGACTGGACAGAGAAGTGGACGAAACATCGTTTCAAATATCACTCAAAAGAGGAATAAATAGACATATATGAAAAAATGTTATGGAAACATAATCACCTCAGATACCAGGGGGAGCCTTTTCAAAGTCCGAAAGTTGTGTGTTTGGGAAGGAGACGGATAACAAGGACTTCATATCTTCCAAAGTTAAGTGTTGACGTAATTTGACTTTAAAAACTGCTAAGTTAGACGACAGCCTAATTTCAAGGGGAATATTATTCCGGAGGAAGGTCAAGGTCAAGGCGCGCAACTTACCTTTCAAAGCTAAGTAAAATAGATATTTTTATCAGATTTCCTCGTTACTTGGTGAATTAACTAGCTTCATTGTTGTTATTTATTTGCATATCTGACCCTTTAGCAACTGCACATACCGGTAGTTGTCTTTTTTACCGATAGGTCAAAATATACATTTTTATACTGTTTCACCGACATAGCCTCATTTTAGTTCCGGTAGATTCACGGAAAAAGCAAGTAATCTATTGCGTAAATACTGAATAATATCTAAAAATTTGGTACTTTATCAATTTCCAGCAAGAAATAGTTTGTATCACTCGATATACCATAAGAGATAATTTTCACCCTGCGTAGCCTCTTCGGTAATTCAAATTTTCTGTCGCAATTTTGTGCATAACTTTGCTTAGAACATATCCTATCACTCACTTTCTATTCAATATGATACCCAAGCCACAACTGAGACGTAAATTAACCCGGAATACCAATTCTCCTAACGATAAACCCATCTTAAGCATGAAGAAACTTGATCTTGATGCTTTAGACAACTTTAGTAAGCTTTATAACCAATATGCTTGCCTGTTTACGGTCCTTGGTGCCATCTTTAATGTAAAGGTATCTACGCTCACTTCTCAGCAATGTGAGAAACTAGAGCCTTTCGTCAATATGGCGTCTACTGAGACCCATGATCGGCAAAAAAGGAATTTTAATTTTCTTTTGAAAAATGCTTCAAAAGATAAACAACCTATAGATGTTGCTGTTCAGTTTCTTTACTCTTGTGGCTTTAATTTTAAAGTTGCAGAAGATAAAAGACTCTCATCCCGAAGTAAAAACCCACCGATTCTCGTAAAACTTTTTTCGGTGATAGAAGTAGACCTTATACTCTCTCAACATGAGCGGTCAGCCAACTATTTAAAGGAAAATAAACTTTACATATGCAGCGATAAGACGCCTATTGAGCGTCGGGTTTTATCTAAAGTAGCAAATGAGAACACTGGCTCCGGTTCAACAAAACGAAAAGTTGTCTCTGAGGCCGGCCCTCCCGCTCAGGTAAGCCCACATCCCTCTGGGTCAATGTCAGTTTGCCCTGATACTTCTCCCATTCACCTTACTCGTGATTCGAGTGAGATTGTAGCCTCGTCAAGTTGTTCTCCTCCTAAACCAACCACAGCTGTGATAGCTTTAAATTCAGATAAACCTATGAACGCCCCTAGTGAATCTACGTCAGTTTTCAAATTCGGCAATATGATCACCGATAATAACTCGGTATCTAACAAAGACCCAACCGCTCAAGCTAGCGCTTTTCCTATCCCCAAATCTCATCAACATCCCCAAATAATTCAGCCAGCTTATAAAATTAACCGCTTTTCAAAATCAGTCATGCAATTTTCAAAGGCCAATATTCCGATAAATTTTGATATAATGCCTCAAAATCCTATATTTATGCCCCCTCCTGGTTTTCCCATGCCACACTTCAGCCGCCCTTTCTATGGAGCCCCCTCTAATATGCCTTTCTACAATATGCACAGTTCATTTGATAATAATTACTTGACAAACTGTAGACCAGGGCCAATTTGCTTTCCGCCTTTTGTTTCTCCCATGCCGTTTCCCTTTCCGCCACCAAGTTTTCCTTTTTTATAAATACTGGCGAGCGTAACCTGAATCTGAAGGACACGCTCACTAAAGTCTCACTCAATGCGAGATCAGTTGTTAATAAGATGACAGAACTTAAAACAGTAGCATTTGAGCTTGATCCAAATGTGCTCGGTGTCACTGAATCTTGGACACACTCTCTTATTTCTGACTCGACACTCGCCGTAGATACTTATTGTTTGTACAGACAAGACCGCTTGAAAAGCGTGGCGGTGGTTGCCTTCTTTACATAATAATAATAACAATCATAATAATAAGTTGTAGATTTAAGGCCCAATGGGCCTCATCAATAAACCAAAAATTCGATAACACGAAGTACTAGAAATAATTGGTTTAACAAACAGTATCCGTAGTCTATAGCTATAAGACGAGTATAACTGTTTAGAAGCGAATTTTTTAGATTCGAAAAAAATGAATGTAGCAGTGTCATGCGGAAGGTGAAATTCAAGGGCACACAGATGAGCCACATCGTTATCTAGATTCTGACTATGTATTCTGGTACCCACTGCCTCTGTTAGTAGGGGGGGGGGGAGCTTGGAAGCAAACTCAGTCGAAGCTGAACGTGGGGCAGAACAATAGGTATTAACGAAACATTACTGGTATAGACGGGTTCCCGGCACTACACTCGGGTTCCCAAATCGGTGCGGCATAATGGAACATAGGAACCCACCAGTTTATGCTCGTGATGGGCACCGCCGTATGACATCCAAAAGTCCGTCAAATATACAAGACCATCGTTGGGGATGTCTGAGATGTGACCAAATATAAGGCCCTGGTGTTGGTTGATGACCAGCGAAACGAGAGCCGTCAAGACTGCGACCTGATTCAGGGGACACGAGTCAGAGGAATATAGTTTCAAGAAGGGATCCTAAATTCCCGATGGTCCTTTCTCGGGATCGTGGAAAAGGTTGCTCGGAAAAGATGAGGAAAACAAAAGGTTAATAGATTCAGTGTTAAGATAAATGTGCAGTCTTCGCTTGAATGCACATAGACTAGTCAACGCCCGAATATCAAGTGGCAAATTATTCCAAAGATAGCTATACCTAGAAGCAAAAAAAAAAAATCGCTTAGAAGTGGACGAAGCAGGAGGAGGTATAATCAACGTTGAATTTCTTAGGTTGTAAGGGCGAGTAACGGGAGTAAGGGCAGAAATCTTGGGGAGATTTGAACTATTATTAAGGCGTAACAGGAGACAAAACCCTGCTTCCAGTCTTCTGACCCAAAGAAATTTCAGTTTCGTTATCTCAAATCTATCTGAGTAGGAAGTATTTGAAAATGCCGGATAGAGGACCCTTTAAGTGAATCTTCTTTGGACACTTTCAATTTTTGAACGGCTAGATTCGTTCATTAGACCGAAGAATGGACAACAGTATTCGAGAATAGGAAGTACATACATACGATAAAGTCTTAGCTTCATTTCGGGAAGGTAGAAATTATAAGAGATGAAGCTGCATATATGAGTAGCTTTTGCTGTAATTCTATCAGCGTGAGGTGAAAGATCTAATTTATTGGTGTATTTTAAACCTAAGTCCTTAATGTTAGAACATTCAGTCATGGGGCAGCTTAAAAAAATGATAGGCTGTGGCAGCCTTTCAGGCCCAAAACACATGAACTGGCACTTAGAAGGCGAGAGCTCCATCTGCCACGTGGAGCTCCACGCACGTCTCAATCCGAATGAATGCGTTCTAAGCATCGCTCAGCCATAGAATTAGAGAAGGAGTATACACATTTCAAGTCGTCCGCGTATATATACAATTGAGAGTGTTTAACTATTGTTGAAATATCATTTATATAAAGCAAGAACAACAGGGGGCCCAGAACGGTACCTTGAAGGACACCGCTTAAAATAGCGGTAGGGGTAGAGTATGAAAACTCCACTAAGACCTGTTGTTTTCGATTAGAAAGATATGATCTAATAAAGTCAATGAGAGGACTACAAAATCCTATAGCCTCTAGTTTGGCTAGTAGTCTCCTATGAGGTACTTTATCAAATGCCTTACTCAGATCAAAAAAGATGAACACCACAGATAAATGATCGTTACGAAGAGAAATGAGGAGATTAAGAAAAGACATATGACATGTTTCACAAGATCGGTCAGGTAAAAAACCATGCTGAGATATATTTAATATTCGATTGCTAGTGCAAAAATCTGTAATTTTATTGGCGATTAATTTTTCAAACAGTTTAGCTGGGGAATAGTTTAGCTATTAAATCATCCTTTGTACATTTCCCGTATCACCTGAGAATTTCGTCATTTTCTGGAAATTTTTGTCTTATTTCAGTCATCCTGCCACACAATAAAAAGCGATAATTGGATGTGTCTACAATCCTCCCAGTAACTCAAGTAATGTAATGCAGCTGTGTGAAATGTTTGAAAAAGTTGCAGAGACTCAATTTGATGTCAGAATAATTATAGGTGATTTTAATCTGCCAGACATTGACTGGTATGCAAATGCCTGTCCACCAAGATTTCAAAAATCGGTTGACACTATTAACTTTTCAAACATGTCACAACTGGTCAGTTCAGTGACCAGAAATGACAACATATTAGATTTAATTTTTACAAATGATGTCCACCCTCTTTTTATGAATTTTCATCGCGATATTTTCACAAGTGACCATGCCTTAATTCACTGTTGTTCTCCAGTCTCTCTTTCTAAAAAGCCCGATGTAAAATGCAATAACCTCGACTTTGGTAACGTGAACAATGAATTAGTAAATCATTTCGTAAGTACCCTAGATCGGCATAGCATATTTTCAACTAACGATCCCTACTTCTTCCAGGAGCTATTGCAAAACCTTACAGAAAATATTCAGGCTCTTACCCCACTTAAGATTTTTAAATCACATTCACCCTTTTCTACTGTGCCAATGTTTTTCCAACATAGACTTAAGAAATTACAAAAACAACTTAAGGATACGTCTCATAGCTCTTTATCAGTTCACTTAAGAATAGCGCAAATATTTGAATTAGCGCTTAAAATAAGGCTTGCACGAGATAGGCATAGAGAGGCCACAGCATTAAGTGATGCGAATTCTTCCATATACTCCTGTAATCCCCCTGCTGTGTGATTCAAATCTCAGTACCCTTAATTTCTCACCCGCTTGTATTCAAAAAGAAATAAGTCGTCTTAAAAATTCACATTCGGTAGGAACTGATAACATTCCAAACTCACTCATCAAACAATTAAGAGATTTCCCACCCTTACTGAGCAAGTTATTTTCAGTGTTTATTGAGAATGGCTTTTTCCCGGACTACTGGAAAACTTCTATTATAATTCCCGTATTTAAATCTGGTTCCCGATCAGATATTCACAATTATCGCGGTTTTCATAAAACGCCCTCTCTGGCTAAACTCTTTGAAAAACTTATTGCCAAAAAATTACAGATTTCTGCATAAATAATAACATTCTCAGCTCCTCACAGCATGGCTTTTTACCGGACCGATCTTGTGAAACATGCCACATATCTTTTCTAAATCTTCTTACTTCTCTTCCTAATGATCATCTGTCTGTGGTAGTTATCTATTTTGACCTTAGTAAAGCATTTGATAAAGTTCCTCACAGGAGGCTCCTAGCCAAACTAGAGGCTATAGGATTTCGTAGTCCACTTACTGACTCCATCAGATCTTATCTTTCAAATCGACAACAAAAGGTCTTAGTGGGATCCTCATACTCTACTCCTACTGCAATTTTGAGTGGTGTCCTTCAAGGTACCGTGCTAGGTCCTCTGCTCTTTTTTCTTTACATAAATGATATCTCATTGAGTGTTAAACACTCCCAATCTTATATTTATGCAGATGATCTCAAGTGTGTTTACTCCTTCTCTAACTCTACGGCCGCGAGATGCTTAGAACAAATTCATTCTGATCTGCACGCTCTTTCGGCGTGGAGCTCAACATGGCAGATGGAGTTCTCACCTTTTAAGTGCCGATATATGTGCTTTGGGCCTGAAAGGCTGCCACAACCTGTTATTTTTCAAGGTTACCCAATGACTGAATGTTCCAGTATCAAGGACCTAGGATTAAGCTACACCAATAAATTAGACCTTTCTCCTCACGCTGATAGAATTACAGCCAAAGCCGCACAGATTTGCGGCTTTATCTCTTATAATTTCTATCTTCCTGAAATGAAATTAAGACTTTATCGTATGTTCGTGCTTCCCACCTTAGAATACTGTTGCCCCTTTTTCGGTCTCATGAATGAAGGTAGCTGTTCAAAAATTGAACAAATTCAAAAAATTCACGCGAAAACTGCTGTATCCGACAGCTTCTAATACTTGCTACTCAAATAGGTGTCAATTAACAAAACTAAGGTTCCCTTGGGTCAGGAGATTGGAAGCAGGCTTTTATCTCCTTTTTCGGCTTAATAATTGCGCAAATTTACCCAGGACTTCTGTCATTACCCCCGTCAGCCGTCCCTACAACATAAGAAACTCGGTACTTGTTATACCCCCTCCTGCATCTTCCTCATGTAAACTCTCTTTGTCTTTTGCTTCCAGATATAGCTTTCTTTGGAATAACTTGCCAATCGAATTAAGGTCGTTAACTAGACTGTCTGCTTTCAAACAGAGACTGCACATTTATCTTAACACTGACTCTATTAACCTCTCCATGACCCCGAGAAAGGATCCTCGGGAATTTAGGAGATCCGCTTGAAACTATTCTCTTTGCCTCTTGTCCCCCGAGAATCTAGGTGTTTCCATTCACCACCGCTGAATCACACGAAGCCACGCGGAAGTACTCAGTCTAAAATGCGGCAGTTTCGTTGAATACTCGCCTTCATCAGACCACCCACACCTATTTCTGCTCTACTACTATCTTCATTAGCAGTTTTTTTCTCTTGCACACTTTTTGAACATGGAGGCCCGTTGAACACTGTCTCCATTTTCACTGTAAGATTTTTTATTTAACTGCCATAATTTTTCGTTTTTAGTTCAAAATTATCTGCAAAACATTGCTAAATGTTGCCCCAAAAGGACAATTTCTGCTGAAATTATTACGACTTTCTACGTCTACTTGCACATATTGTCAAATTATTTTTTGAATTTTTATTTTTTTCGAAATTAACTTTGTATAGATAGTGCCGTACCGGCGCTGAAAAATATCAATTGCAAATATTTGGAGGCAAAGAAGTGAGAATGGTTCGAAGTGGAGCTAAAGGGAGTGCAATCATCCTAATGGAATTACGAGTGGCATAAGGTCTATCTGCGGGAATGAGGGCGTTGATTTGTGGAAGTTTAAAGGTAGAGTTAACGCGCAAGAGGAAACAGAGACCCGCTTCGAGTCTTCTGACCCAAAGAAATGTCATGTTCGCTAACTGACATCTCTCCGTATAAGAAGTAGTGAATAGAGGAAGAGCGAATATTTTGCGAGTAAATACTCTCTGCACATTTTCAATCTTACCGCGGTCAGAATCATTCACAAGACCAAAGAGGGGACAGCAATATTCTAGGGTGGGTTGAACATACATGCGATTAAGTTTTAACTTTATTTTCAGCAGCAAGAAATTGTGTGATATAAAACCACATATCTGTGCAGCCTTCGCAGATATTCGATTCGCATGAGGCGACAATGCTAGTTTATTTGTGTAGCTTAGACCTAAGTCTTTTATAGTGGATCGTTCTAAAAGTGGAGTATTTTGAAAGACTAGGGGACGGGGAAGCTTGGCGGGACCGAAACACATGAAACTACACTTAAATGGAGAGAATTCCATCTGCCATGTAGCACTCCAACGTGAGAGTGTAAGTAAGTCAACATTTATTTTATCAACACACATACTTGCTGTGTCCTTATAAAATGAGTGAATGCATTTGAGGTCAATGAGATTTGGTTGCAAGGCCAGATTTACGGCCGTGGAGTTAGAGGGTGAGCTGCATTTTAAGTCTCTCTCCATGCTTCACAAGCAAGCTTACAACCAGCTTTTGGTACCAACGTACCCTAAATTTCGTAAGCTGGAGGGCAAACCGATGAAAAGCTTCTTCGTGTCATATACCAATTGAAGCCCTCAGCGGGTTGTCTGAAGATCTTTTTGAAAAGTGAGCATCTTGTTCTGTATAGCAGACACTGTTAAAGTCCTATGGCATAAATTATAAGATGAAGGACATTGCGAACATGAGAAGGCGAATTTTGCACTCGGATCCGTCTGCAATAGCGATGACGACGGCCCTGCAAAATTTGGAAGGAGGCAGTCTTTACGACTCTATATACGGCGACGATGGGCTCGAAGCCGTATGTTTTACGACGCCAGCGCTGAAAAACTTGTTTGCCCAGTATGCATGGCACGTATTAGACTAACCATGCACGGTAAAAGTCATAAAGGACTGTAATGACATGTATGGTTGTCTATGCATGTTACTGGTACCAGGGCAGGGCTAGCCGTCACTACTAGGGCTCGCATCTGTGGGTCAGTCGACATGGTGAAACAAAGCACGGCACGTACAAGACTAACCATGTCCGGTACAAAGTCATCAACGATTCTAATGATACATGCCCTGATTCGTTACCTTTTAGAGTGACCGATGTATGTCGTTATGTATGTCCTGAAGTTACCTTGCCTTCACGGCTTTTTGGGCTATAGATCATTTTGCGCATATTTCCGTATCGGCCAGGTTTGTTATTTTTGGCTTTTTATTTGCTTACATTAGGGTACTGTTTGCTTTTTATTGATGTTTTGATCTACATTGCTCACTTTTTGCATTGCCCTGTTTTTGCTTTTTTTGTTTTACTCTTCTGCTTTTCATTTACGTTTTGGTGTTTTCGGCTGCGTTAATTGCGCGTTGCCACAGGAGAAGCCCTATTTGCGCGGGTCTGCCGATATTTAGTGGGGCAACGCGGAATTAATGCAGCCGAAAACACCAAAAAGTAAATGGAGAGAGGAGTAAAACTAAAAAAAGCAAAAAACAAGGCAATGCAAAAATGAGCAATGGAGATAGAAACATCAATAAAAAGCAAACAGTACCCAAAAAAGCACATCCAGTCCACCAATCACAAAGCAATGGCTGCAGAATTTACTGACCAATCATATTGTAGTACCTGCAACCACAAAAACCAACAAAAATACTTGTGAAAGAATACACGTAGTTCATTGCATTTTTATTACATACGGTACGTAATATGCGTGTTTACTCCTTTCTGATAGCAAAGTACTACCATATACCTAGTTCCAACGCATATTATACGTCTTAACCTCTTCGCGCATCGAACGAAAATTTGGTAAATAAATTTGTATAAAAAGAGCGCCGAGTTAAACAGTTACGACTTGCTGAAGGCTTCCACGTACCTTTCCAGTATATATTTCGTGCACCATAATGAACATGGTACCGTAGTGAAAATCAGAACTTATGCTATTTAGTAAACTATTGCGTGTCGAATTCGGCGCACGTTAACACTGGAAAATTTGCTCGATTTTAGTTCTGTAAGACCCGCTTGGAAGACCTATTTATTCTATTTGATAACTGGAGTAATTGCTTCGGTAAATCGTTGTCTTTCTAAAACTGACTAGTCTGTCATATAGCATCCTCAGCCAGCCATGTAAGCGTCTCAAATAATTTTTCGTTTGAATAAGAGGTGCTTAAATGTTTAAACAGATGCCCCGTCAAGACTCAGAGGTTTTTCATGATTGAAAAAAAAACTTTTTTTGAAAATCCTCGCTGTAGCTGAAATTATTTAGCCCGTAACTCTGCGTTTGGATAGACGAACAGAAATCCATTAAGACTTTACCACTGTTACTGCAGAAATACTGTTTTCAGGCCACTTATCTATGGGGCAATGAGGAGAGAGTGCAAAACGCTACTGACTGAAACCGTCCACTCATCGCCAACGCGTGTTCCCAGCATCTTTGTAGAAGTCTGATAACTTGCTGTTCGAACGATGGCCATCGGTCAGACACGGGCACTATTCCAGTCAGTTTCAAGTTCCGTAGCTACACCCATGCAGCCCAAACTATTAACGCCTTTCTTTGTGCGCAGGCACGCGCAAACTCTGACAATCATTTTATCTTCTTTTACAATCGAAATCAACTCCCATTTGTCATAATTGGGATCTTCACTCGACTATCTGAACAGGTTTCCACATTCTTTCAATGTCGCAGTGGCTAGTCCAGCTGTACGACCTTACAGTTTTGGCGTCAGGGACCAAGTTCTGCAATGATCGTCCATTGCGCCACCTCTGGAAAGTGATAACAGATGCAAAATGTGGTGAGCTGAAGTAGCAACCGCACAAGGAAAACAAAGTGTCAGTGAAACGTGAAAACGCCACCCTATGCACAGAGTGGCTAATTGCGATGTAAGTGACGTTTTTAGTGTCGCTAACTCAACCAAGATCGCGTGCCGGTACACCTTAACTTCCAGGCCAAATGAGCCTACGCAGTGTCGTGTACTGCCCCCGCCCCTTCTCCGGAAGGAGTCAACAATATAATTCTCGGACTGTATTATGAATGGCCTAATGAGGACGCCATCCCTGCTGAAGTCTACTCGTCTCGCGTTGAAATGTATGCCTGGGCTCCATGAGTCAGTTGAGCAAGCCTGAGGAGCTGAGTTCTCTCTTATGTGATCGGAGCTCAGCCCTCTTATTCCATTTCGTCAAAGTGCGAGTATCTATATGCAAAGAAATTTGCAACTAACATTCTCGCGCAATTTTAGATTATGCGTGCATATAGGACGAGACCCAATCGAGCAGTTGTCCAAACCGACAGGATGTTTCAACTGTGCCGGGTTCTTCATTTTTCGTTGGCTTGGTTCGTTTCGCTGCACCGTCCATATTGAGCCCCTATGGCACATAGTGAAACTAGGGGATGCTGACGACCTTTAGAGCCATAATAAAGGTACCTTTTGGCACAACGTTGCGCATGTGCTAGTCTATACCAATCCTAAAGAATAATCGAATAACCAAATGTCTAACTACGCCATTCATCAGGCTTTTGCAAGTTTCCTTCACGGCTTTAATAATGTTGGATTTGCATCTTGGCGCCAGTTGAATGAATCAGCTAAGGCTGATCGTACCGGCCTGATAGTTCCAAACCTTGGCGATGCGCAGAATGTTGTGTCATGGGTTAATGGAGTCGTCGTATATGTATTTTGTGCATGTAGTTTACGAGCTACCTCCCTTAGACGGAGATGGCACCCATCGGAGCTGATGACTGTCGATTTGAAGAATCAATTGTAAACGCTCCGTGGCGTGGCTGCCATCAAGTAGACAAAATGAGGATGAAATCGTTTTCAAGTCGGTGCTGTTTGCAGGTTTTACGATCCTAAACTCATGTTTGGTATCCGACGTAATGCCTCCCTCGCCACAAAGACGTAGTCTGTTATTCATATGTTCAAGTAGTTAGGTTATGAATAGTGGACTGCTTGCACGAGGTAAGACTTTTTGATCACCGTGGTCTGAAAATCACTTTTTGTATGAAATACATTTTTTCGGCTGAAATGGACAGTTTTTACCGGGTTTAACAACAATATGCGAATACCTCAGGGCATCCAAAACATGACTGAAGCGGCTTGGACGCATTGTTCGGTTTTTGCCTTAAATCTGGTCTCTTTTCAGAGAATCAACGCCAAATCTGGTTAAACACAGTTCGTCAATACATATTGAGTATTCGAGAATTCGCCTCGATCACCAGCGAAATGAGTGAGCCGCTGCTGATTGTCAGATACACTGCTGCCGGTCATCACGCGCGTTAGGATAATTTAGCAGCGAGGCAAGGCATGCTCACTGCTGTAAGAAAGTGCAGGCTTAGAGCAGGCCAGTCTCGTAGGCGAACGCAAGGAGGTCGCGGCAATTGAGATTTACTAGCCGATGCCGATTGGCACTGAGAGTAAATCGCAGTTCACAGGGGTTCTTCGCTTGGTGCTCATATTTTAAAATACTTTGATAATGACCAATAATTCAATTTACCCAATTATTGAAACAATTTTGGCCTCGGTCGGATCCGCACTCACATCAGTAGAGAAGGTATTAGTGCAGTCAAAGTTTTACCAATTGAGCTATAAAGACACACCGAGAGCTGTGAATTTAATCACGCTTGGGTCGATTTACCCGCCCAGCCGACTGCTCGTATGAAATCCACCTATGCGGATACAGCAAGCTGATTGCGCAGACGGAACTTCCTAAGCATACACTTGGAATTCACCAAAGTGACTATCAGACACATTTGTTAGGAGGGTTTGACAGATTTTAATAATTCAATTGGGTCATTTGCTTTATTCACATCTACCAAACCCCTTTTAATAAGCAATAAGAAAAAATTAAGGCAGTCTAATCAAGTCTTCTTTGATAATAAATGGCCCATGTTTTCGGGTAATCTTTGTGTGGTACTACCCAACTTCCAACTACTTCATAATAAAATTGTCGATAGCTCTAACTGAAAAAAACAAAATCTGTTGCATGTCCGCGAATATAGGCACTTTTAGGGATGAAGAAAAGTCAAGCGGCTTTCATTTTCCGAGAACCAACGCATAATAGATATCCCAACAACTTGGACAAGGGCAGTTGTAAGTGACTTCGACGTAGCTGATACGATTATTCCACAAACCGAACTTACGCACAAGGAGGCGAAACCGCTCGGAGCATACATGTACTACCGAAGAAGAACCCTTGGATTTTTGAGTCCAAGGGCAAGCTGCACGTTTTTTAAAACTCGTTTGTGTTCGGTGTGCTGTCATGCCTGGTTTTTAACCTAGCCTGCATTTAACTCCTGATTTATTAAACCTTTGTCCACTGTTGTGTATTCGTTCCTTGTTTTCTGTCCTCAGCATTTTATCTGAAGTCCTTATCGCACCGTTTATTCTGGCTGTTGGTTGACCCAGCTCCTTCCCCCGGCTGTCCTTAAATACCCCGGACTCCATAACCATAAAATATTTTGGCAGCAGAGAAAAAACATAGTCCGATGAGATCCTACGCGTTTACATCTATTTCGCTGGCTCTCTTCTTTATATTTGGTTTCGTTTTTAGGCAGTTGGAGTATCCAGGAGTGAGGCGAATCCTTTGATGAACTCACCCAGTCAACTTCCAGTGGCTGTGGATGCACCGCGCTGTGACAGCGAGTTGTCTTGTAGTCTCCAGCCTCTGCGTAGCATCAAAGCCTCTGATACATCGCGGTGGCTGAAAAGGTATCAAGCTGCAGAGGTGACAACATCTGTGAGAGTTGCCTGCAAGCGGAAGTACGCTCCTGAAGTCTGTCCTTTGAATTTGCATGATTTGTGTCATATTTTAGTGATATTACTTTATCTTTTACGTTCCGACCGGTTCTACAAAAGCCCCTTTTCTTAGTTGTTGCACTGAGGCCCACATGGTAGCTGAAATGTACACACCGTGTCAATGACGATGCGAATGTCCTATTTAAGAGTACGGAACTACGTCTTTATTCGGTTTTTACTAGAAAAACAAAAGCTGCGATCACTGAAACAAGAAGTATATGGGCATATCGTTTCAGCCTCTCACTGGAACCCATCAGCAGTGACGCCCACAGATAACGATTATGGGGGCGTCGAGGTGGCTTTCGCGTCGAAAAGGCAAAGGTTTCCCAAAACAGAAGTCAGGGAAGACAAAATAGGTTGAAACAGCCTTCTACTGCGAAAAAAGAGCTTTACAGATAGTTCTGTCAGGCGCGAGTAACCAGCTGTATCTTCAGGCCATTCGTGTCGGTCTGTGTCTGCTCTGTCGGGAAGCCTTGGTTCCTCTGTCGCCTACAGCCAATCGGATGAAATAGCGTGCATTGGTTGGCTTCGAGCTTACGCGCCTGCCGGAAGCGTGAAGTAGACGGGAGTACACAGGCCTCTAGCAGCGATTGACGTAAAGCGTGCGGAAAAGAATGCCATGCGCGAGTATCCAAGGCTTGCAAAGTAAAGACAAGATGAGTCAGTGCAGTGGGGCTGAGCACGGGCTGCCACAGGCGCACAAAAAGTGCATCATTTATAGGGAGCAGTTGTCATAAAACCACGCGTCTATGTAATTAGTAGCACCGGTCGTGCTTGATGTGATGATTGTATGCCAGTCCGCAGCCGCATCCTTACTTACCGTAATGCCATCACCGTTGGGGATTCTTGGTGTGATGATTGCGCGACCAATAGACCCGCTGTAACCGCAAATTTGAGTCGCCCATATCGTCCAAGCGTGGCTTATTGTACTTGTAACGGCATTCACCTCGGGCGGGTTGAGCCGGCATCAGTTTTGACGTTGACTGCATCATGAATCACAGCTGTCCAGGCGCGTCGATCTTGCGCCTGTTCACACGAGAGCACCATCCATTCACGGTTCCACTGGCGTAGGCCGTAGACGCATGGGCCGGAAACTGACGACAGATCCTGCTTGACCGTTGCTGTCCAAGTTTTCAGCTGCCCGCCGCGACGTTTGCGCCAGGTGGGGGGAGGCGTCGCCACAAGCAGGTCACAACTTCGCTGTCCCATATCTTGGCAAATATTTGTTGTAGCCAGGGCCCAATAACCTCGGGTGCACATTTAAAGAGCTCCGGCGGGAGGTCATCCTCACCAGGTGCCTTGTTGTTGCGTAGCCTCAAGAGAATGGAGAAAACTTCCTCTACACTGGGTGGCTCTGTGTTGCACTCATACAGATGGTGGGGATCGTCCGCATTGGGCGACAGGTCAGACATCACAGGGGGATCATGGTTAAGGTGGTCGCAGATATGCTCGCGCCATCTCTCTAACCGGTCATCGATCTTAGTGATTACAGCACCGTTGCGATCCAGTAAAGTCTCGGTGGTGTTCCCCGAACCTCTGCTGGCCTGCTTTAAGAGTCGGTAGAGCTTGTGGGTGTCACCTCTGGAAGCTGCTCGCTCCGTTTCTGTGGCAAAGTCGCTCCAGTAGGCGTTCCTATCGGCTCGGATGGCCCTTGTCGTTTGGCGCCGCAGCTCGCTGTAAGTGGGGGAGCCAGTGAGTCTGGCTAGGCCGGCCTCCTCAGCTAACTCAACCGTGGGTCTAGTGATCCAGTCGCGATGTCGCCGTCGGGTTTTGCCCAGATGGGTGTATGCCAGCTCTGACATCGCGGCCTTCAGGGACTGCCACGCGGGCTCTGGGTCCGCTCGGGCGTCAGGGTACAGGCCGTCGAAACGGTTCTGGAGTGCTAAGTGGAAGGCGTCGCCAGCAGAGGACTTCAGCTTTGCAACATCGATCCGCTGTGGTCGGGAGGGTCTGTGAATAGCTCTCAAACGCAAGCGAAGGGTTGCCCGCTGTAGGACATGGTCCGATGCATGAGCGTTTCCTGTATCAGCACCGCGGTAGGCTCGACAATCCAAGACCGAGCTGGCCCAGCGTGCTCGGACAAGGATGTGATCTATTTGGGCCTGGGTATGCCCGTCATTTGAGTACCAAGTGACAAGGTGGTGGCGCGGATGATCAAAACGGGTGCTTGACACAACGAGGCGGTTAGACGATGCGAAGTTGACAAGGCGCTCACCGTTGGCACACTGCGCTCCGACAGAAAATTTGCCTAGCACATGACGGGTTCCAGCGTCACACACGCCTGGTCGGGCGTTCCAGTCACCGGCAATGACGAGTAGATCGCTTCTTGCGATGCGGTCAACTGTTCGCTGGAGGTTACCGTAGAAGTCATCTTTTATGCTGTCATCAGCAGCCAGAGTAGGCGCATATACCGAGATGATGGAAACGTTGACTGGGGCACTTTTCAAACGGACCCAAGCGATCCGCGGTGAGACAGCCTCCCACTCTAGCAGACTCGAGTGAAATTCATCGGCCAAAGCTATAGCGACACCATACAGTCCAGAGTTGTCGGACACACCACTGTGGTAGAGATGGTACGCAGAGTCAGTTCTTGGTACTTGCAGCAGTTTGTGGCCAGTGCCAGGTAGGCTGACCTCAGAGAGACACGCCACACCAACACGGTATTCAGAAAGGGATTTGGCTGTTAACAGTTGGGCGCCGTCATCCCTCAAAGTTTGAACATTCCAGCCTGCAATTCGCAATCCGGCATCAGCTCGCAGATTTAACACCCGTCCCGCGATGCCAAGAGGATGGGGCGCGTCGGTTCCCGCGGACGCCGTAGCAGAGATCGTATGTTGCGTATAGTTGTGATTCATGAAAGTGTAGAAAGTCAAGAAAGTCGATTCCGTGTTTCGTGGAGAAAAGGGGATTGGCGCTAGGTCCCCGGTCTTGCTCCCCTACTAGAGCCCCCTTAGCCAAGCAAAAGAAAGTTTCCGGCACGCACCAGCGTGGAGGTGGGTTTGGATTCTACGCAATAAACGGTATTACACGATCCACATGGTATTTTATAGACAACTCCTTTCCTGTCTAAATAGCTCACCTTATCCTTAGGAAGTACCAATTTGGTGCCTAATGTCGCTGTTGGTTTATGGGCCACCCGGATGTGATGCTTCCTTAAATGTCTGGCAACAAGTTCAGAGACTTTTGTGATGTAAGGGAGGCTACGCCAGATGTATGAAGTCTGACTGATATTGCCTGAAGCTTATTTCTTTGACGATCGTTGTCTCACACAGTGACATATAAATTCTCGTGGACAGCCATTTTGAGAGAATAATTCATATAGGTAATTCAGTTCTTCCTGGTAGCCTTGTTTTTCTCAGCAATGCGTTTTGGCTCGATTTAACAGACTGTTGACAGTGCTCCTTTTATGAGAGATACGATGGTTGCTCTCATAGTTTAGGAAGACTTCGGCATGCGTTTCCTTGCGATTAACAGTTGTGCGTAATGTTTCATCGAACTGTCGTTGTACTAGGACATCGAGGAACGGGAACTTCGGAAATTTCAAACTTCTAAAGAGCAACACATGCAATTCTGCAAAGACCAACTACTCTTGGAATTATTTGAACCCCTTAGCGCCACGATTGTCAATACCTCTACACTCGAACGACAAAAGAAGAAAAGTTTGTTGGACAAAAAATGGTCTTCCATCTCCCAAACATCCAACAAAAACCAGAAAGCGTCAACGAGAGTCGTAAACCTGTCATCAAGAAACCTTACAACAGCAGATTAAAATATACTTTCGAAAGGAATGAATTACAATTACTCTGATTCCAATCGCCTAGACGTTCTTGCGAACTTGAAATCTATCATGTCAACAGCAAACCTTACCGAAAACGAACAATTTACGATCCGAAATAATTATGTGAATGCTCAGAAAGACCGAAATCAATTTTCAGTACTATCACGCAACGAAAAGAAGGCTTTAAAGGCCCTGAAATCCGACAACAAAATCATTGTCCTCCCCGCAGACAAAGGAGGTGCAACTGCTATTTTGAATAAAGGTGACTAAAACAATAAGATGCTATCATTGTTAGAGGATGCATCAACCTACAAGCCTCTTTCGACATACCCTATAAAGACGCAAGCCTCAAATATCGACAAAGCAGTGAAACGTCTGGAGGGATTGAAACAAATACCATGTGACCTTATCAAGACATTGAAACAAACTGAACCAACAATTGCTGGGATTTATGGATCACCTAATGTGCATAAACCGGAAGTCCATTTACGACCGGTAGTATCACTAATCGGATCGCCAAATTACAAAATTCAAAATGGTCATTCCACCAGCTCCAACCGCTCACCTATTGTGGCTTATTGTGTAACCCAAGCGACATATAAACGCATAATACGGAAGGTGGCTTGACAGCAGACCGAGGAACCATGACTCAAGCAGTTCGTTGCTCACGCGATTGTCGATCGCTGGTGTGAACACTTCGAGCACCTACTCAACTTTGACGAACAACCCATCACACCCTCCCTCCCCTCCACTGCGGAGTTTCAATCCTCCTCTGCCTACGCAGTGTCGTGTGACATCCCTTCCGAAGACGAAGTTACCGATGCAATGCAGAGGCTACGCAACAACAAGGCGTGCGGAGAGGACGGTATTCCCGCAGAAATCTTCAAGTCCTGTGTTGACACCCTGGCTCCTCGGCTCCATGAGGTGATTGTACAGACGTGGCGAGAAGAGACCGTTCCCGATGACTGGGGCTCAGGTATCCTTGTACCTGACCACAAGAAGGGGGATAAGACAAGCTGCAAAGATCTTCGCTGTTGTTCTTCTCAGGCGCTTCCAGTTTGTACGTGACTCCAGGACACAACCCAACCAAGCCGGATTCTGAGCTGGGCGTAGATGTGCGGATCAAATATTCACACTGGGGTGCACTCTAGAATTCCGCCATAGCTACCAGCAACCGATGGCCGTTTGCTTCGTCGACTTTGCCGCCGCATTCGGTTCCATCCATCGTGAGTCCCTGTGGCGAATAATGGAACTGGATGGAATGCCGACCAAACTCATTGCGATGATTAAGGCCTACTACCTGTCTACCACCGCACGAGTCCTGGTCCACAACAATCTCTCTCAGTCGTTCGATATCCGGTCTGGTGTCCGACAGGGCTGCGTCCTTTCGCCCATTCTGTTTAACTATGTCATTGAATAGATTCTCGGCAAGGCCCTTCATGAAGAGGACGGTGTTGAGCTTGCATCCGGACGCCGACTTACTGATCTTGACTACGCCGATAATATTGCGCTGTTAGCCTCAAACTTTGATGGTCTACAGCCAGTAGTGTCGCGCTTAAATAAGATCGCTATTTCGGTAGGCATGCCCATCAATTCCGGAAAGACGAAGTTGTTCTCGAGCTGCATCCCTGACCAGGAGAAGGCACCCCTGGGGATTAATGACCATCAACTTGAAGAAGTAGACAGCTTTAAATACCTCGGGGCGAGGCTGCTACCGAATGGGCAGAGCAAGGACGATATTGTCTTTCGTATCGATGCTGCTCGCTGGGTTTTCTCAATCCTTCGAAAGCGTCTATGGATCCGACGTGACATCTCCATCGCCACGAAGATTCGTGTATACCGTGCATCCATTTTGTCAGTCCTCCTCTATGGATGTGAATACTGGGCTGTGCGCGCTGAAGATGAGCGAAGACTGGAGGTCTTTGACCACCAGTGCCTGAGGAGGATCCTGCGAGTTAAGTATAGCAACTTCATGTCAAATGAGACAGTCCGCATCCGCTGCGATCGTATCACGAGGATATCTCAGGCCATTCAAGAAAGGCGACTGAGGTGGTTTGGACACGTTCTCCGTCGTCCACCCCACGAGCTTTGCTATGCTGCCCTCGACCCACCGCCGCTGTCTATCTGGAAACGTCGAAGAGGAGGGCAACTGAAGACTTGGCTCGACAGCGTCCGTCAAGACATGGAAGCAGTTCTTGGACCTTCTATCTTCGGCCTCCATGCTGGAGAAGGGACTGGGTGGAGCTTTCGAGATCCAGAAGACGAAGATGCGATCACTGGAACAAGAGTTTTATTTGCCTGACGTTTCGGATTCCGTCGGAAATCCTTAGTCATAGGTAATCGTAAACAGGTCTGAGACATGCGCAGATCCGCTGCCGCCAATCGCCACGCATGGAGAGGTACCGTTAATGACATCATTGAGGCCGGCTAGATCAGGCATGATCACAGCCGTAACAAGTACAAGTAAATATTTTCACCTCTTACAATAATTTCGGCTAACGTAATTAACTACACAAGGAGGGCGTGGATGACGAACCGTCAGCTTCCGAGTAATCGTCACACGCAGGCTCGACAATGGTAATAAAAATATCGCAGTAGCTTAAGTTAATGAGAGAAGAAACTTGCCGCTGCGGTCTTCATGTATAGAAAGCGAAGAAGTGGGACGCCGGGTGGGAGAAATAGTATATTCGGTACCGAGGTAGTGATGAACAGGTAAGAAGAAGTTTTCAGCTGGAAGAACGCGCAACCGCAACCCAGAGGGCGGTGTCCGAAGTGTGAGGTCGCGGGGTTCATCACAGCATCCACAGGGTGGTCGTTTGTGAATCAACCAAAAGTAAGTGATTGCTAACTATTTAAGCATGTGATGCCATGGCAACGGCGTCCTATAGTTTGTGTACTCCTTCTGCCCCCACCACCGTTATCCGCGACTCTCTGATGATTGTTTCGAGTCAGAACTCGAAACATCAGGCCAGTAAACTTATTACTCCAGCTGCTTTCTGAAACTCGCCCGTGGGCTTCTATCGGGTATTTTTGTCTATATAAGCTGGCTGAGAACCTTTTTCTCTCTTTTTTTGCTGCTCCTATATGATTCAGTTGCGAGTTGTTCATCTCCACGGTTAGTCCCCCAGAGTTTCTGCTACCGTTCTTCTTCGAATATAGCTAATTCTGTGTGTGAGGCCTCTAAGTTCGTGGAGAGTAAGGACATGGAGGCTCTTTGTTTCCGAAATCATTCCCGATATTCTCATCTAAATACAATCGGTATCTGCCAAATGATTGCGTACTGTGTGTTAGGATGGTAGCCTGACCAAAGGCTAGCAACCTTGTCGGCTCTCCTAAGGTGTCAAGCCTGCCACTGACCGCCACAATGATTCATTTGTTCAATAGCGTTCGCTGGGCTAGCCCCAAGCAATGGCCTTAGACCGGACGCGGACGCGCACCCCAATGCAGTGTTAGGATCATTCCTATCAAGCGGCCCGGGTGAACTCTCAGGTCACGTACGGTCTGCTGCACAGAAAGCTGCAGGCAGCCAATGCGGCCAATCATCCGACAAGAGAACGCGCAGACAATCTATTATAAGTCACTGTCACCCCTGACAGAGAGAGTTGCAACCGCGGACGCGTAGCGACGCCAGTCCGCTCTCAGTGCCGGGCTTGCCCCGAGGCGGGACAAAGAGAGTTGCAACAGCGAACGCTATTGAACAAAGGAATCATTGTGGTGGTCAGCGGCAGCCTCGACGCCTTAGGAGAGCCGACAAGGTTGCTAGTCTTTGGTCTGGCTACCATCCTTACACCCCTAGCCCCAGCACTCTGTCTTACGGGGCCGGTGTTAATAAGGGGTTTGCTGGTGGGGAAATAGGGTAGACAGTGAAGGAAAGTTGTAGAAGTAATTTTATGATGGTGAACCACATTTGTGGTTTTAATTAGCGCGGCATCGATGAGGGGGTGCAGATTTGTGGTGAAATGCTGGAATGCGGGAATAATCTTTACTACCTACTCTATCTTTTTTAGGTGTTTATCCTAATGGTCACAAATTTACGCTTGGCTGTTTATTCAACTACCCTTTTATTTAATAAATGATGTTTTTTGCTAATTTTTTTCGATTTACGCCCTCTTCTACCGAGGAGTTTATTAGTTTTACTGATACATTCCAAAATTAGTACGGTATTCCGGTCCTTACCAGCATGGATAACCCTCGCATTAGCTTGATGATGATGATGATGATGATACTAATTGTTAGGATGACCGAGCACGTCATCCAGACAGACAGACATTCCGAGGTCACGTTGGAACAAAGGCACGCGAACAGGCCAGTCTGGCGCATAGAGAACGAGCCAAGTCACGCGACCTTCAAAGGGCGGACATTAGGCCAGGACAAAGGAGGCATGCGTGAGCGAGTCTGCCCCGGGGCCGAGTTGTTGCTATCAATGGGGTTACGCTGAGGACAGATGCACAGGCGTGCGTAAGCGAGCGCGCGCACGACGACAATGGAGAGCCAATGGGGAGCAATGACGACTGCCCCCTAAATAGCGAGGCTGCGATCAAAACGGGACACTTCTGTTGAGTACGCTGCCAAGACGAGACCGACCACAGAAGACAAGCCGTTGGACACACAGGAAACAGAGTTGATGTACTAGTACACCTGACAGTAAAGTACTAGCTGTTATCCTGTTGTGCCGTCTCTTCCTAATATGTACTGGGGGACATAACCAGTGTTGACACAGGAACAAAATAGGTTACAACAATGATGATGATGATGATGATGATGATGATGATGATGATGATGA
>JAYGXS010000006.1:5683586-5855426 GCA_036362985.1 Ligula intestinalis
GATGATGATGCTGAAAACGAGGAAGCGTCCAAAGCATCGGTCTTGTACGGCTGGTGGATGATGGCAACTCAATTATAAATGGCCACTTCAATCTGATTTACCCTCTTGGGAACCAATAACTAGCCCCCTTCGCTGCGTTTCCTATTTTAGGGCCCAACCTGAGCCTAGCGGAGACATCTTCATGGGGTCTACCTCATCGCTCGAAGTTCTTCCATCGTCGCAGAAGCTCCGCAAATCACATTCTACGCCACTGCCCATGTATCCGTACCACTACTCCAGCCCCTCCATGTGGCTAGCCTCTAAGGTGGACGCGTACCAGAAAGACGAAGAACTGACTTGCGAGCTCTCTGCACGCCTGGAAAGAGTCCTGTCAGATAAATAGACTTACCAGATCTCATTCACTCTCTCTCATGATTTTACAGCTGGATTTATTTATTTTTATTTTGTTTCTTCCTTTTTGTCTCTCGTAAGTAGCTTTACACGTCGTTTAACCTCTAATATGTCATATTTACTTGCTTTTTGTGCTAATAAATACGCTCTTTAAATGGCCGTCATCTTCTTTTAGGTTCGTTTTACAATTTATGCTTAATTTTGCCTGGCGAACCTTATAATTTATGTCAAAAAGCTGTGCACAGCCTTCAAGGGGAAATGCTGTTGTTTATGTTTTGTTTGTTTAGGATAAATGACTTATTAGGGGAGCGACTGTTGGCTGCATGTGTCTGGGCTCCGAACAGTGCTTCGCCAGTCTCCCTGCGATGGATTTTCAAGTGAGAGCGGGTGATCGCAATGACGACAGTTTTGGATAAAGCCCACGTTGCTGGCGATGTTCTGAGGTCATTGACCGTGGGGCGGATGGGTTGGGCGTGTCGAGTTTTCAGGCAATACTCAAGGCCGATTAGTGTCCGGAACGACCGGTGACAATGTGCTAGCTAGGGTAAGCTGTGGATGCTTGCGCCAGCACCACTTAGGCCCCTTGGCTCTTCACCTTGACAGTTGTTATTCCGTTTTCTTCGAAGAAGACTGCTCAATTTGTACGGCAGTGCACCACACGTGCTTACCTTGCTGGGATAGGAATTGAATAGGCTGATTGTAGGGCACTTTTCAATCTGGCTACGGAACATACTCGTCCCACAGGTAGTCTTATAGCGACTTGTGATAAATGATGAACTGGAACCGGCTTCATAATATATTACAAGTCGCTATGTGACTGCCCGTGATGGCTCCAAGGCAAAAGGGGCCACCATGTTCCATAACCAGACCTGTAAGCCTTCTTTCCGATCGCACCCGACAAAGCAACGGCCCCGTAGCTCAATTGCGTGGGTCCGAATCTCCGATGGTCCGAACCTGTGTTTGGGTATGGCTGGCTGATGACCTCTACTAATCCAGAGATTGGCATTCCGGCCTCCTTTGTCTTTGTCAGTTCTACTTGCTTAGGTCGACCGGAAATGGAAACAGGAACCGGTCATAATACAGGCAGCTTTACCCTCAATTCCCCATAAATTAGGGTTCTTGTTGAGTTATGGTCAAAGTAACAATTGGGATTACGGTGCAGGTTTAGTTTAACGCTAGGACGTGGAAGTTTTTTTGCAGTTTAGCGCAAAGCCACTTACATTGCACGGAGCACGATGGGCGTTCCCGTGTCAGGTCGGGCTGAGGGGGGGGGAGGAGGCTTATAAGTAATTTCGATACCCTGATCGAGTTCTCCGTGTTGGTTTTGTAAATGCTTGAGGCAAGTATTCGAGGTGTCTGTGTAGTAGTCTTTGTCTGCGGGTAAGCGTTACCAAATCGCCTAGAACAGGTGCTGCCCTCACGAACTGGCTGCTGCATTGAAGTCGTATCTGCCTCAGTGTGACGCGGATCCTGAGGGTTCCGTTTTTTTTATCTAGCGTCTCAGTGTTTGATATTCTTTCCCACCATTGCACCTGGCGTATTCGTTGGAGATGGCTGATGTGAAAAGGGATACGTCTTCAGACTTTGCCGTCATAATTACTCCACGTCTCAGCTCCATGCGACAGCGTTGTCAGGGCAACAGTCCTGGGTATTCTACATTTTGTATTGAGCAATATACCTCAACGGTTACGGATAAATTGAGTTATTTGACTGCCGCATGGGGTGTCGGCAGCTGATAAGCTCGACAACAGAAGTTTTCCCAAATCTCAGAAACCATGGAAGGTTGGCCAGCGTTTACTGTGAGAAGAAGCTTAACAGGAGCAGGTCTTACCCGTAGTCTCGCCACGCCACTTGTCGTTGCGTGCTGTGTTCGCACGCAGGATTACAGGAAGCCTGTCAGGACCTGTCACTTGTCACCTGCAGTTAATCTGTGAAATGCTGCACATTTATTGAGCTTTTGCGAGGCTAGGGCCAAGACTCGCGCGACAGCAAGCGACTGTGAACGTGAGGTGAGCCGTTTTCCCGGCGAATCGAACAGGAGCGTGAGGGGGCAAGAATCGAGAACGCAAGGCTTGGCAGGCAAAGTCAGAATGTACTTGTTACGTCTGTGATCATGCCTAATGTAGCCGGCTTCAATGATCTGGAAAGCTCCACTCAGTCTCTTCTACAGCGATGGAGACCGAAGATAGAAGGTCCAAGAACTGCTTCCATGTCTTGACGGACGCTGTCGAGCCAAGTCTTCAGTTGTCCTCTTCTTCGACGTTTCCAGGTAGATTGTGGCGGTGGGTCGAGGGCAGCATAGCAAAGCTCGTGGGGCGGACGACGGAGAACGTGTCCAAACCACCTCAGTCGTCTTTCTTGAATGGCCTGAGATATCCTCGTGATACGATCGCAGCGGATGCAGACTGTCTCATTTGAGATGAAGTCGCTATACTTAACTCGCAGGATCATCCTCAGGCACCGGTGGTCAAGGACCTCCAGTCTTCGTTTATCTTCAGCGCGCATAGTCCACCATTCACATCCATAGAGGAGGACTGACTGGCTGGATGCATTGTATACACGAATCTTCGTGGCGAGAATATGCCGCATCGGATACATAGGCGCTTTCGAAATATTGAGAAAATCTAGCGAGCCGCGTCCAAAGTTTGATAGTGCGGGGGTCATCACAGCATGATGATGTGTGAGTCAACCACGAAAAATGATGTCCAAGACCGGATTGGGGGCAGGCAGACACTAGTACACGCGCACGTGCTAGCGGTCGCGAGAGGCGAGCTTTGCGCACGTAGTGGGGTCACCACAAAACCACGTTGATTGACGTATCGGTTACTGACCACCAAGAGATAATCGCATCAAATACGAATTCCAGCTATCAATACGGGCGCTGCTAATTATGTAAGCATGAGGTGTCATGTGGAGCCTGCTTAGTTCGCAGCTAACCTTCGTTGAAAGTTGTTCCACTGTCCGCCACCTGTGGACGCGCCAGGTAGCCAGCAGCTAGGCTAATGGGTAACCCGCCTTCCTAGTAATCAGGATGAGTCAACGTGGTGGTGTTGGTCACAGATTGCCTGTGCGCACCATCTTCGAATAGCTGTAATCTGGCTCTAATGGCAGTATTTTAGATTCATCTTCGGGGTCATTAGCCCACAGCCTTAAATAGAACTATGCATGTGACGGCACACATCAGTCAGTTGGATCAAAATGGGGGTGGGAGGGGGGGGGGCGGGAAACGCTGATCAGACATGGAAAACTATACTCTCCCTCTGCTGCAGGTGGCCTCGCCTTGAATTACGGGAAGTGGCCACTTCCGTATCAAAATGTTAACCGGAAAACATGCAGTCATAACTATACTTCCTACCGTAGACCTCTAAACACTTTATCAGCTGGTATAAGTCAGTATCTTTGGAGAAAATGATAGGAGCTATTAAAAGTTGTATTGAAATGGTACGGTAAACACTAGTTAAGTTCCAAAAATTGTTACGGGGTCGTATTGGTATGCCAAAGCACAAAAGCAATAAAGAAATATGAATGGTACAAAAATATAAAGCTTTGCGAAATAGCAGCGTGCCACACGTTTCGCCTCAAATAACTTTATTGTAAATGAGCTGTGTATTTAAATCAAGAGAGTAGTATGTTTATAGGCATATATTTTGGTACACTTCCTATCTGTCTGATGATGACCTGGTGAGCCAGTGTCGAAAATTCACCCAGGAAACAACATTTTCCCCAAAGAACTTGTTCTGACGAATAGGCATTTATGTTATCTTTCAGGTAAAGCTTTTGGAGTTAGCACACCATCACCTGCAGTATGGCGGTTGTCAATATTAAAGTATTCAACTGGATTATTTACCTATATACTTGCCAAGGACTGACCTACAAGTCGGCAATTTCGAAGTACCGATTGTTAGCAAAAATTTTTTACCAAGTAGGAGTCTGCACATGACTGTGCTTTCGCGGTAAACTTCCTCTTACAGGCTTACTGTTCTTGCATTATTTTTCTTCCCCTTCACTCTCATTACAGCTTAAGTCGCTTAAGTGTGCACGGTTCCTCGAGACCTTCTATGGCTCAGTGTGGCACTGGCGCCCTACTGGATTCCTGCACTCTGATGCGGGAGACGTCGACACCGTCCTCGTAGCTCCACTTGGTCCCAGAAGTGGCCTCGAACTCCCTCCGTACCTGGATCTCACGCATAGTGTCCGCTCTGTTTCGCGACTCGATGTGCCCACCCTGCGCGGACGGCCCCTTCGACGGGCTGAGTTTGCCGCCAGCACGGCTGCTGCCGCCGCAAATCTGTCCCGCCACAGTCGAGATACCGTCCGCAATCGTTTAATCCAGGCGCATCTCTATCAGTTTGCGCTCCGCTCCTGTCTAGGAGACTTGTGTCAGCAGACGACCTCCAACGCCTCCGGCTGCTTGCTTGACGTTGCCTGTGGGGCTTTAGTGCCCTTTGGCTGTGACGAGATGGCAGCTAAACTGCAAGCCAGTGGCTGGCTCCTACTGGGTCTCGATATACTCCTACCGTCATCAGCAAGGTGCCATTATGCCCGCGAGCAATACATCCGTTGTAATCTTAACAGTCTCAGCGACTTACCCATACGCAGTGGGATAGCGGACTTTGTTGTCTCAATCTCCTTTCTACAGTGGTTGCTCGCGGCCTCACCTTCGCCTTCCTCGTTCTCCCAACCCCCCTCCATTCACTCATTCATCAACGAGATGGTCCGACTCCTTTGCCCCGTTGGGGGCTACGGAATGCTGCAGTTCTATCCAACTTGCTCTCGGGACCTCGATGTGGTATGTGAGGCGTTGCTGCATGCCTCTCCTGGCCTTCGAGGTTGTCGTATGCGTGCTAGGCCTTTGCCGCAGAGGGGCCATAAGATATTTGTATATTTCGTGCGCTGACGATTTTTTATCTAGGCGCCTGTATGTAGGCAATTGACAGTCTTTATTACTAAATGTCTTTCACCCTCTATTTTGTCTCCTATCTGAGCAATTTATTGGGCTGGCAACCTATGACCTTCGTGATGCATTCTCGTGAATTTCAAACATCTCTATCAGTTGTGCTCATTGTTGGAAATAGGCCTGAACCTTTGAATAGCCTATTTGTAACGCAGCTTACAGATAATTTTTGTTATATACAGAGTCATAAAAAGGATGAATACCTGAATAACTTAATTGCACGTATGAAATATTATGCGAGGCCTTCTCCTGTACAACCAAAAATGTAATCAATGGGCTTGACTATTTCATCCTGGCTTAGGTTTTATTGTCTGAGTTTTGTCCCGTTATTTGAAGCAGCAATAAGGCTTATTTGCAAAGCACATCTTCGGCGCCGTCGAAAACCCCGGAAGGCAGGAAAAAACCTACAAGAAGCCCTTGTTTTTGCAGTCACTCTTGGCTTTGTTGTGCATTTTGCTTGGTCAGTAGTGTACGAAATAAGGAGTTTGTTTTGAATGAAAAAAATTTGACTTCAAATGTACAATACTAGCAAAACATGAAATAAAATAGCCATACATTATACGTGTTACTGTTTCATAGTAAGAATGATTTGGGGCTGGAAAAACTGTCATTTCCTTTAACTGAGGTAGATTTAGCCGCGGTCAGTTTGAAGGTGAAATGATCAGCTGAGGGCATCGCATCACCCGTTTGTATGGATTTGATCGATACGGAGACTACAATCTTCGTCCATCGGCAGAATTTCGATAAAAAGACGGAACGTTGCAGATGTCTGGGGTGGGTTGAGGCAGCTGGAATCTGATTGCGAAGAACCATCATCATTCAAGTGTGACGGCAGAATGCACTTGGCCTTTCTTTTGTCGTCTATCCAGCCAAAGTGAGATAGAAATTTTGCTTAAACAGTAGTCCGAAAACTTAAGAGAGAAAGGAATTAGAATGACGAAAATAGCTGACTTTTGGGGAAGTAGATTCAGAAGTGCGGTTGACGTTATTTTACAAGACTAGATTGTTTATTGGGGTGACAGGTAGGACACCAAAGCCAGAATGTAGACAGAAGCACGAGAAAATCCATACCCAGGACAATGAAGACGAAGAACAGCAGGTTATTTCATCGTTAACTGATTGCTTATAGCATCTCTAACCTGAAGCGCTTGCTGAGTTCTTGATTAAAAAACCTAGAATGAATACGGAAATTTCAAATCAACTCCGAATAACGGACTTCACCCCAATGCTGATTTAATATCGGGTCTGATATGTCCTGTTCTGATCGTAAGAGTCTTTATTCAGGTTAACACAGACAGCGAAATCCTTAGCTTTTCCAATACAGCCTGTTTACGAAGCTCTAGCCTTCTAGAATACTCCTGGCTCAATAGTATGCGAACGCTGTTCTGGCCCGCCATTGATTGATAGTTTGCCGCGCTGTGTGAGTGGTAGTTACGCATGCCCTCTACTCGAAAGTTTCCCAATCTGCTTGAACGGTCATCGCGTGTGCACCCTATTCGATAATTCCTTGCGCTGTGTGAGCGGTCGTTAGCATTCGCCGTTTGCCTGTGCGCATGACTCCAGGCCTGGGCTCTGATTGCATGGCCGCTGGCGTCCCTACAATAGGGTCGTGGGAAGCCTACTCACTATTCTACACCAGCGAACTCGTGTACTCCAATAATGACGACCAACGCTTCGAGCCACAATCTTCCCATATCACTTCTTTGTACCCTTTATGATGGAAAGACAGGCTCTGGCCATTAATAGTCATTCATGTTTTCACTTAGAGGATATACGACGTTCGAAACGGGGCTGTGCAACCCTCATGTGTTGAGCGGAATAACAAATGGGCAAGACACTAGACATTGGCCTCTCCGGTACAAGTCCTCTTGAAGTGTTAAGGGAACAAATACAGAGCGTGTTCTTACTGCGTCTGTCCAAAGAAAAATCCATTTAAAGTATGCAGTAAATTATCGATGGATTGACAAGGCTGATCCAGCACGCTTATCTTGCGTTATATGCGTCATATAGGAAGCATGTAGACCCATGCCATTCTCAAGTACGGTTTAAATCGCGGGTTTTCGTACAGTCACCGGGGGCTCCATGTGCCTGACAAACACTATAGAATGAGGCTCTAGCATCGCTCACGTGAAACACGAGGGTGATAGTCAAACACAGGGACAGATATTAACATATGGCGTTCATTTTCGCCAAAGGGTTACTTACAACCTTGTTATCTGTACCTCTTTACCTTTCTACCGCTGTATATCCTCGTCAAAAGGTGGCCATTTGTCATACACAGATATAAATTTCCCAGGCGCCTGCAGCCCACTTAATCATCTCGTCTACAGCACATATCAGCTCAAGTTTTCAATGAGCTCACAGAACAACTGGCACTCCCGCGCACCATGATCCTCAAAAGTTCTAAGGAGGAGAGTACTCAGCCTACCGACGGAGCCCCTATCTATAAACGAGGAGACAGCCACGCCCCATATCATTAGACCAGTAAATCTCACAAGAAGTTGTCAAGAAAACTAATGGGAAAATAATAAATATTGATCTGTCTGGCTTCTGCCTGGAAAGACTTGTTAAGTTCGCATTAATATTGACTTAGAAGCGGTCCATCCTGTCTCCGTAACCTGCTATCATTCATGGAGAACTGGCCGAAGTCATTGGCAATGGATCCATCCATCGGTCGATTCGATATACATTGCATACAGCAAGGCCTTTGACAGGGTTCCACATAGAAGACTTATATCGAAGCTGCATCAGATAGATGTGCACGGCGAATTAATGAAATGGTTAGCCAAATTTCTTACAGGCAGACGTCAACATATTCATTTAATGGCGCTAACTCGGAATAAGAATCTGCTCAGAATGGTGCTCTGCAAGGGTGCATTCTTGGTCTCATTCTGTTTTCGACATAAGTGAATAAATGTTATGATTTCCTCCACTGTGAGCAAGTAATGTTCATTAATGATCTGAAATTATGGGGTTCAGTCGAAAGTTCGGAGGATACGCGAACCTTACAAAAGAAAAAAGTGTCACTTGCAAAGTTGGTGTGATGAGTGGCTACTGAACCTTAATTTCAACAAATGCTGCAGCCTGCTTTGATATGTGCGGCCTTGCGTCCAATCTCTCTTAGTCTTTCTAATTATTGAATTGAAATGACGCTCTGACCCCAATTTGAAAACGATTATTTTATTTCAGGACGCCTTCTCGTAAAAGCAAACGAGCTAAGGGATCAAGATGCGTGCATGATGACCACTATCAACCCATGGAGTCACTGTGCCAAAATTACAAAAAGGCTATGGACATCCTGAAAATCATCAGAAGATCTTGCTTCTCTTATGACGAGGATCGTTTTGGGCACGTATTTAGAACATTTATCCCGCCAGTGTAAAAACATTGCGTTCTGCCGTAGTACTACTGGATGTAGCGGGATTACTGTCAACGGACAATCAAACTAGTCAGCCGATTGGACTGCCTACCCTGTATGTAAGTAAGTACAAGAAGTAGCTCTGAGGGTTGCCTAAAAGCCTCAAGCATTTTCTTAAGCCTTATAGGCAATACAGGGGGGTGGTTATCATGGAAGTAAACTGTGGTCGTCAGAGGCCTGATATTTTAAATTTCTAAAAACGACAAACAGCAAAAATACAGAATGACGAATCATTACGCCAAACACGCCATACAGGCCAACTCCTTTTCTCATCAGGTGATTGAAAACTATAGCAAACTACCTTAAAAGAAATTTTGCACTATCTTGACTTGATGGCCGTATATTTAGTAGACATCAATGCTTATAATAATAATAATAATAAGGTTTATTTGTAAAGCACATCTTTGGCGCCGTCAAAAACCCCGGAAGGCAGGAAAAAACCTAACCCAAACCCCTTCTTTCGCAGTGGGAGTTCAGACCATGTCACAGTTGTTAGTGAACTAGAACTGGAGGCGGATAAAACATTTTCCCAAAAGTATCGTATTTATCATGATTTCCGATCAGCAAACACGGCTGACCTACTGGCACATCTAAACGCTCTCGACTGGTCTGAATTTTTCCAATGTTTGGATGTAAATGTTTGTACCGATGCACTGTACAAAGTGTTGGATCCACTCATCCTCCACTTTGTCCCCCGTAAGAAAGTAATGCATGTCAAGGATGAAGTGTACCTTCCTCTGTCTTTCCGTCGTAGGCTGCGTAAACTCTCTCGTCGTTTGCATCGGCTGAACGACACTTCCGTTCTGCCCTTGATCACACTGATCTTTGAGCAGGCTAAGAAGCTCTCCGAAGAAAAACAGATAGCCGATGAGGCTCACTTCGCTGAAAACCCTTCCCTTAATGTTGCGAAACTCTTTTCGCGTACAGTAAAAGCGCAAATGAAAACGCAGCACCCCATACTTAGAGATGCTTTAGGAAACCCCATAGCTGACGCTAAGCTGACCGCCGATAGCTTCAATGCGTTCCTATCCAAAACGTTTAGTGAAAGCTCGTTCGCTGCACCTCCGGTTATCCAGGCTTGGACGGGTGCCATACTCGAAACCATAAGTTTTACCGTCTGGGATGTGACTGTAGCCATTCGTCGTTATCGTCAATCCTATAGTCCAGGACCAGATGGCGTCCCAGTTAGCCTTCTAAAAGCTGAAGCGAATGATATCTTTCCGTCAATTCTTTGTAAGGTATTTAATCTTGCTCTTGAGAGCGAAACCTTTCCTTCGTTGTGGAAGGAATCGCACATAATGCCTATTCGCAAGCACGGCCGATCGACATCATTCGACAACTTTAGGCCAATAAATACACTTCCCGCAGCATCGAAGATCTTGGAGACCTTAATCAAAGAAAAGATGATGCGTCACTTGACAGAGAACAACCTGCTCAGTACAGCTCAACATGGCTTTCTCGAGAAACGATCTTGTGACACCTGCCAGCTCTCTTTCTTTGATTATGTGCTGCAATCTAGAGACAGCGGTTTTGCCACTTATAGCGTCTATTTTGATTTTACTAAGGCCTTTGATCGGGTCGATCATAACCTCCTCCTTCTGAAACTGGCCTCCTTCGGCATAGGTAGCAAGCCTCTGAACTTCATATCTTCCTATTTGGATGCTCGCACACAACGAGTAAAAATTTCCAATGTTATCTCCAACCCCACGCATGTGAGGAGTGGAGTTATACAGGGTAGTGTACTGGGTCCGCTCCTATTTTGCCTTTTTGTCAACGACGTTTCAGATTGTTTTCAGTATGGCAGACCCTTCATGTACGCTGATGATTTAAAAGTCGCTTATCGATATAAACCGGCAGATCGCAACATCGTGCTCGAGCTGATAAAAAAGGATCTTCAGGCCTTCGCCCAGTGGTGTTGCACATGGCGCCTCACCCTTTCATGGCACAAATGTTCCGTTATGGTTGTTGGCGACGATCATCAACCGGAATTAAGCATTGACGGCCACGAACTAAATGTTCCAGCAGTTATCAAGGATTTGGGCATATCCTACTCTAATAGTCTCAATTTGTCAGAGCACTGTGCCCTGATAGTCTCGAAAGCACGCCGAACCACCGGATTTATCCTTAGAAATTTTAAGACTATCAATGTTAGAACTAGCCTTTATAATATGTACGTGAGACCTAGTCTTGAATACTGCTCGCCTCTGTTCAGTCTTCTGCGCACCAGTGAACGGAAGAAAATAGAATCGGTGCAGCACTTCTTCACTAGAAGAGTTTTCACTACAGAACACCGTAACTTAACCTACCAACAAAGGTGCGAACTTATAAAGCTGGATCCCCTATGGCTTCGTCGATTGCAGAAAGGTCTATTTTTACTGTTTAAACTTTTGAATGGTCAAACCTTTAATCCTCTTAGTACAATAAGGCAGCTTGAGCACTCTCGACGCGCCAGTCATCGAGACGTATTTTTATTTCTTCCTATGGCACGCACAGTTAAGTACCGGCAATTCTTTGCAGTAAATGCCATATCAATCTGGAATAAGCTGCCCAAAAGTATTAAAACCCAGCAAAACTACCCTATGTTTAAGAGAGCTGTAACTAGTTTTCTACATTCAGGACAACTTTCACGAATTTTGGGTGCTGACTCGGTGGAATCTCTCTTTCACTCTGATGGCGTTCGTGGACTTTGAACCCCGCCAGGCTTCACTGCTGAAGATAATGCGGCTGAAGCAGCGACCCACAGTCTGCTAACCCTTCAGCCGATAGCTCGCAACTTTTGCCGACAACCATTGAAGAAAGACTGAGAACACTGTGTTCTTGTGCCAACCCTCTCCGTCTGGAACTAATGTTTTTAAACGATATGAAACAGTTCTCCTGCTGATGAGTCAACTCAGCTTACAGCTGTACATTTATTCCGTTTGTATCATACCTTTGAAGGCAGGTTTTTTTCACTTGAAACAAACTCCTAATCTCGCCCAGTATTGACGAAACAAAAAACCTGAAACAAAACCAATACTGGCTGCAACATAAGGAGTTTGTTTTAGGTTTTTTCCGGTCTTCGAGGTGTTGGAAGGCGCCCAAGAGGTGCATTACCAACTCTTTACAATTGCCTGTAAACTGGCATAATAAACATATTATTATTATTTGTTTTGGTCTTTTGCTAGGTCAATAGTGTGCGAAATAAGGAGTTTGTTTTAAGTGAAAAAAACCTGACTTCTAGGAAGAAAATCTAGAAAAACATGAAATAAAATATCTATACATTGTAGGTGTTACGGTTTTATAGTAAGAATACTTGGGGTCTGGAAAAAACTGTTATGTCCTTTAAATGAGGTATACTTAGCCGCGGTCAGTTTGAAGGTGAAAAAAATCAGCTGAGGATATGGCGTCTACCATATGCATGGGTCTGCTCGATACGGAGATTACAATCGGTGTCCAGTGGCACAAGTTTGCTAATTAGATGGGACGTTGCAGATGTCTGAGGTGGGTCGAGGCAGCTGCGAAGCACCATCGTCATTCAAGTGTATCGGCAGAAGACATTCGGCCTTTCGTTTGTCGAATATCTAAGTGAGATTGAGATTTACATCATTAGTATTTATACTTCTGATACAATATAAATGGAAACAATATCTATTTTAGTATAGTTGAAGAGAAAATTATTTTCTTTCATAATAATTTTTTATAAACATTTAGATATTAGTAGAGGAATATTGGAATAGATAAATTGTTCTTAGTTTTTGTTTTTTTATTTTTATTTAAGGATTGGAAAAGGATGCAAGGCACAATTTTGCTTAAGCTTTGATTTTATCAGCGTTGGAAACCGTCGACTGGAAAGCTTCCAGCATTTGCCAGTTTTCTCCAAAATGTTCGGGAACTCTCCTGGACCGTTAGATCCCTTTTGGTCCGAATTGGACGTCAAAGAACTGGTTATTAAAGTGTCCTATTTTGTTCAGAAATATATGTGTCATGTCATTTGATAATAACTGTTTGGTCTTTCTTCTAAATTCGGCTAAACTGTGGCTTTTGCGAATATCGTTGGGTAGGGCATTCCATATGATCGCATATCTTATGGTGTAGAAATTTGATCGCTGGGCCGTCCTAGCTTTAGCGTTATGAATTGTATGTTGGTTGTTTCTAGTGGGACGGGAACCGTTTTGATTTGTTAACATATTATTGCTAAGGATGTTCTGATTATGTGTCACTTTAAATAGGAAAGTTAAACCATTTTGGAGTCACCTTTGCCAGAGGGGTTTAAGGCATGCCTTATTACTTCATAATGTATGCATGCTTTGTCTAAATGTATCTGTAAATGGTGTTTTCAAAGGCTCCACCTAGCACCCTCATATATAATAAATTAGATAGAATATGTGGCTTTTGGTGGAGTCGGCAATTGGGGCTGCATTTTTACGCTCCAAGTTTTCTTAACTGAACTGCGGTTTTATTCTAGTATATGAGGTCGAGGGCGACGCCAGAACATTCCAGAAGTAAAAGACAGACAGTGCATAACAACCACATGCCCATTAACCCCGCAAGCGCATTCGCCGAACACTACAGCTCACCAGTCGTTCACAGTTGTCGTCTCTAGGGCGCGAACGCGTTAAAATATAGAAAGTTTTAACTTTATTTAAGGCGATACGCCTATAACAGCGGCTTAGGTTAATAGGTAAAAGCCTTGCTACTGCGATCTTAGGCTCCTGTGTCATGGGGGCAGAGAAGAAGACAGATGTCACAAGAGCAGAATAGTGCATTCTGCACAGATGTAGTGGATAACAGAAAGGAGGACGTTGACGGTGGGAAAAGTACACGACCACCCGCAAGAGGGTCACGTACAAAGTGTGAAAACACTACAGGCCGATTGTGTCGGCGTTGAACGTGATTTGCACGATCAGGTCGGGGGAGATACTGGTGCGTGCGTACTTCCCAGCAGCCACGAGCGTTGAATGTGGATGAACCTCATTAAAGACTCCAAACTTTTCTTCGTGTCAAGTAAATTTCATACGATATCATTCTTCTGCTTCCCATGATCGTCAGCCAAACTAGCTTGACCGGTACACACACGAATCCCATTCTAGTTTAGTGACATAGTTTTACGCTGCATAGCAGTTAGCCAATTAGCACATCAATGAAATTATGTCATCCCTGACAAGGCCAATTTGTGATAAACGGCGTTATGATAAAGAAATTAATATATATTTTCCATCTTATATGACAAGAGGGCACTGTCTAAAACGACCTTTAGTATATACAACGCTAAACACTCGTGCCCTAGCCATCGAACAAAATGCCAGCTGGTGAAAACTATAAATTCATACAAGCGGGTCACGCTGGCAAGACCTACACTTGGAGTAAGACGTGCAGAAGAACAGCAGTAAATTTTCCAGTGAACGTTTTGCTAGGACGACCATGTAAACACAAACCCTCTTTGTGAACTCACTTTTACATCTGAATTACATCTTGAATGTTAAAACCCATCCAGAAAATACCTAATGCACATGTGAACGAAGTAATCCGACATGAAAAATCGTTTTCTGAAAGTACAACAGCCTTCTTGAATTTTGGATTCCAACTCAGTAGAATATATCGTCAGGTGTGGTGCATTCCTTGGTCTTTGAGTCCTACGCCAGTTACCATTTCGAGGGAAAGGTTTCTGACTGCAGGCTACCAAGGATAAAATTCCTCAGCCTATAAAAAAAAACCTGTTAAATCATACCCCTTTTGATCATAAAAAAATGCTGGTTCCATAAAAGGCAGTGTAACTTGTGAGCATCCACTGCTTTTTTCTGTGACTCTTCCCCGATCCGAGCTAGCAAAAATTCACGGGGGGCAGACTTTTCTCCAGAATATCCCAAAATACTCAATAAACCGAGTAAATGTAAACTGCACTCATGAGTTCTTTGCTGCTAGTGCGAAACTTTGGCATCTTTTTTTTGCAATGTTATGAACAGTGGCATTAACAAAAATTATTACTATCATTAAAAAACAAGTGTGATGTCAAGTCAAGCGAATCCTATATATTATTTATATCAAAATTAATTGGGTGTTTTGTTATGTGAAAAGTCCCCTTTGCATCATGGTTTAGTATGAATTTAATAAAAAGACTTTTTGTGTAGCCAAAAATTGTTCGCATTCATATTTGTTTTAATAAAGCAATTTACATTTATGTCCTAATTGTGGGTTTTTAAGCCCGTCAATGATTTATCTTCAGAAGTTTTCTCTATTAATTCTGTTGAAATGGATTTTTATGTTGATTTCTGCTTATACGACAAACTCATGTGATCCGGAAGCTTCAATTGTTATTGAAAGTCCCAGAAACATCTCGACAGTCGTGGGAAATGATGCTTATTTTATTTGTTGTGGAGGAAATAAGTGGACTTACGAAAGTGACCGAGGTTTTGCGGGAAGAGAAATTGGTCCACACCCACAATCAAAACACCCCAATGACTTAAAAAAGGATAGGTTCTTGTATGACTCTAATCAGAAATATCAACAAAAGCCGAAACCACAGGTCGAAACTACTGTCTACCAAATGAGAGACGACCGAGGAAGACTAGTCCTTCGGGTTGATAATGCTAGTATCCGAGACTCGGGTGTTTATCGCTGTCACGGCAAGAAAGGATTTTTGGATGTAGTCCTCAGCGTACATCCCCAAGAACACTTTACCATCGGAAAACATGGTCTTCCAATAATTCCTCACGCAGCTGGAATGATAAAACATTACAAAATGTTTTCATCCGATAACTCAGAAAAGGTAAGCATAATTCAGATATCAGTTTATGTTGCTTATTCCAATTACTGAACAATTTATATTGGAATGCATTCTAGACACCTTTGGTAGTTAGAGACAGAGTACTCCGGACAACTGAATGCGCTTAAATATATTTGCGTCGTATGTCAGGATGCATATATAAATGCACACATAAGCTATCTACTTTTGCATTGAATAGAAATTCAGCATAAACATTTGGAAGGGTGCTGCCGGCAACAGTGATAATATATGACTGCAGTCTCATTGCATATACAGTTCAACGGTTGATGGACGCTAACTAAGACGAACGACAGAAGTTTTCGAAAGCTGCTCGCTCTACAGCAACTATGACAAAGAGTGTGCAGTGTAACGGACTATAGCCGACGTGGACAAAGTCACCATTACTGAGAAAGTTTGTAAGGCACGATCGAGGCGTCTCCATTATTGACTTTGTGTTCCTCGATACATCTGGGATAGTGGTCCTCTTAAAAGCACGGACCGTATCAAAGAGCTCCTTAATAGCAGTATGGCGCAACGACCGATCTACGCAAAAATCTCGGAGGGCTTCAACGAGTAATTAATTAGGTGCAACATTGGTGTCATCAACTTTTCGATTGTCTCTATCTAGTACGCTGTCAGAAACCTTTACTACGCACGGGAAGGAATATCTGTCGTGAGTACATGCATATCCACTTCGGGGTCTTCAGTTTCAGGAGCATTGGAGGTTGACGGAAGCATTGCAACTTCATCTCGAAAAGCCTCCAGATATGCCCACTTTCTGCGCTGCATGCGCTTATACATAGTGCTCTGGTATAATCCGTAGTATGATCGCTGCATATTCACTATCCACCTATGCACACTTCAGGAACCTTACCAGCGAGTATTAATAGGCCGGCTCTTATAGTCAATGATTAAACAATTATATTATGAGAAACGTAAATAAAGTTTCAATAAAAATTCGTATCTGGACAAACAATGATAGATATGATCGCAAATTCAAAAGGGTGGTTATTACGCGACAGAACGCACGGCAGGTCAGGGCCAAAAATGACCACCTTCTTGGGAAGTTAAAACAAAACCCTTGGTTTATTAAACGTCCATGAGATCGATGTCTTCTTTCAAATAATACTTTTCAAACCTACTTATTTTCAATTTTAACATCTTTTTGACATAAAGTTATGCCTAAAAATTGCTTAAATTGCGTTTCTACCACGACCGATGAAAATAAACAGCAATGACAAAAGTTAAGGTAACTGACTGATTTATATGCCTTAACCTTCTACCCGGACCGCCACGTATTCCTTCGTCGCCACCCCCGTCCAATCCGGGTATTGTGCTAGCAGGGTATCGAAAATATTGCAACATTTTTTAAAGACACCGAATCTGCATTTTACAGATAGAAATAGATGTGTGATCATCTGACCAATTGAGTTTGGATGGAAAGATAAATTTCAAATTGTAAAAACATATAGTTCGAGTCAGTGAAATATTGGGCGATTCCCTTGAATAGGTCAACAGACTGGAGCAGGCCACATATGAATTCTATAGCATTTCTTGTGGTCAACCAATTGCTTTCTAGTTCGAAGAAACTTGCTTTATTTTGGTCCTTACTTTAAGGTATATGCACCTTTAAGTGGTCGCCAAGTGCAGTTTAGAGGCAAGATTCATTAAAACTTTTGTCTCTACGTCAAACACCATCAATTTAAGCTGATTCTGAAGCCTACGCTATTTAAGAAAGGGTTTCAGGGGACGCAACTTTGTTATTTCCTCGGTAGAATGGGTTATGCGTCAAGTCCTGCTACGTCAGATATCTTATGCTATTGCCGTAGTTCGATTAGGTATTTGTGCTCATCGGTACCTACCAATCGTGGTTTTTTTCGTAGATATATTTTTTTTCACATTATATGCCTAAGCGATATTAAACTGAAATTTTAATTTTCGTCTAAATTTACTCGTTATGTATTTGGAGTGCCCGCAAAAATCATAATTTTCTTCAACGCGTTTCTATTATCACCCATTGTTATTAATGTTTTGAATTTTAAACAATTTTCGAATTTTATATCGCTAAAGCGACATCGATTTATCAGAACCTTAAATATTTGTCTTTTTCCATCAGTCAAACCACATTGTAGTAGTTGATCGTAGCAAACGTTTAATTGTTACTTTTACGAAAAATATGAACTTCACTGTGCCCAGAAAGTTTTGAGAATGTTTTAAATTGAACGTGTTAACATTAGATCCGAAAAAGTACACTATGACTAAGTGTTATCAGTAATATAGGACACTTTAAGCTTCTCTGGGGAAGTTGAGTAAGTTTCAAGTATAGTTTTGCAGAACTAATAGTGATTGACAGTCCATTTTCGTTAAGAAATTCAGTTAATTTGGCTTATCTCGATTTTTATCACAACATTCCTTACAAAATATCGGTGTATTGTAGCGTTTTGGTACTTTTTAATTGATTTCCATAGATCATACTTCACTGTCCACTGACCAAAGCTCAAACGGTTGTGGCCTGGGAATGGCGCGAACCTATACCACCCGACTCACAAGTCGCTCGAAGTCTTCCCTCGGACGCAAGTCCCAGCTTTACAGTGTCTTATTCGGAGCCGGGGATTTACAGCAACGGAAACGTTGAGATTGGTCCCGACCTCCTCTGGGTACGCGTTCTTGACCCCTTCTCCCCTGAGGCTCCTAGAAAGCTATGGTGCAAATTTCGCATGGAATCTCTATGGAAAAAGAAGGTTCGTGATTACTTAACGCCCTCTTACATCGTTAAATATTACCCCTAACACATAAATTCTCCTATTTGTCAGTAGATAATAGCCTTTGGAACTTATTATGTAGTAAAATCAAAATGTAGAGAGACTTTTGACGGGTTATACAAACACGTAACTAGAGTCTTCTGCAATTTTCATATTTTCCGATGCTCTGAATCCCTACGTACCGCTTTTGATGCGTCAGTTGTCACTGAGAAATATTAGTACCGACTGAACTTAGTTTTGAGAGGGTAATCTCTCTTCTTGGAGACGATTAAAAGACCAGAACACCGCGCGACGTGAAAAGTCCCTTTTCGGGTAGCTGTATGGGTTTAGGCAGGATGTTAGTGAAAGGCTTCAGGCCCAATGCTCTTTCGACGCATAAGCTGTATTCCGGAAGCTCTGCTCTCTGTCGCCATGTCCATCACACTTGCAGCTGAAAGCGGTCATTGAGACTTGGGGGAAGAAATTATGCTCTTTCTGCTTAAAAATGTTCGAAATCTTAGTACCTGTAAATTGACTATTGCAGTTACTTTTATAAAACAAACGGTTTAAATGACCCAAATTAACGCCATTTGTTAACATAAAAATCTTCTTCGATGATTGTTTAGATAAAAGAAGCAACATAAAAATTACCTGTTGTCGACCAATTTAACAGGCTCTTGTTTTACACGACTCATAAAAAACAATTTTTTTATTTATTTTTAGGGTCGTTAAACCAGAGATATGGTCTATTATAAGCCAGTTGATGTGTTGTGTTGCAGGGGTTTCTCTGGTTTTCATTATCTGTATAGTTTATACAATCACATTTAAGCAGCATTGTTATGCATAGCTGAAAGCAGCAAGGTAACTTGCAGACTAAAACAGTTTCCGAGAGTTTTTAAATTTGATTTTGCCTCTATTCATCATATCGTGGTTAGGATAGACATTCGGGGAGACGTTACTTTTGTATAAATAAATTAATTATGCATATAAATTTCGACTAATCATGATTAACTGACAAATAATTGTGGAATTATAGGTAGCGAAAGGTTTTAATTTCTTCATACTTTTTAATCCGAAACTTCAAATAGCAAATGTCTTGATGCAAACTATTATATCTTATTAAAGTAAATCGTAATTAGTTTCGGGTATCATTTTGTCTATTCACTTATGTGTAGCCGTCTCATATTACTCGACCCCTTCAAAATCCGGCCGTTTGTGTGTTCTTTCCAGATTCATCATGATGTCCAGTAGACACCTGTAGAGCAACTCTATTTGCATCCTCTTTAGTCTATCCAAAACCGACGACGGTCACTTTGTCCAAATCTCTGTTCTTGTAAATGTGCTTCGTTCTCACGATCTTTCTGTGAACAGTTGCAAACAACTATCGAACAAGCCGAATCTCTTTTCTTCTTTCACCACACTTCATTCAGATTCTGAAGCTGACGTTAGGCGACGACTTCATAGGTGCACTCCCGAGTGGCGGCTTCGGCAAAACTGAGCGTCAGCAACGAATACATATTGGGCAGGTTGTTGAACTTGTTTTTAGACTAGAGGTCAGTAAAATATGACGCAAGCCGCGCACAGTTATCACTTCTCGCAATAATTACGGCCTTATCAAATCTGAATGCGTGGCCGAGTCTGAGCCGCGACTTTAGAATTCGCGTCATTTTTCTGCACTGCTGTCACGCGTTTGGCAATTCATGGGCATGAGAGCACTTGTTATTTGGGACAAACATCCGCTATTTGACGGATTTTCTCATTTTTGTTTTACCAAAAATCATCTGCTCACTCTTACGAACTAGATGAAAATTAAATGCATGTATTTTTTTCGAAACAGTCACTCGACCCCTCGTACTACGAAATCGATTGGGAGCTCTATGATCCCATCAATGTGCAACTGAAGATGCTCAATTCATCCGAAAAGGAGTTTTATGATCACCTGGGTAGTGCAGAGCCTAGCATCGATTACTCCGACCTCTATGACAGTCTGGGCATGGAGAAGGAACGCTCCTCTCTGCGTGATCGTATGGAGTTGCGCTCACAGCCCAAACTCATCGAGGGATACCCGGCCAAATTGGCCTGTGTATTTCGGCCCATCCCCACAGTCAATAGCGTGCGACCGGCTCAGGTGGCCTCCTGGTTTCGTGGAGACCGGTCCCTGCCGCAGCCGCCCTTCCATGTCAACAACTCCAATGTGGCCACTGAGGGCATCTCGGTGATCTCGGTGCGCGCCTATACCATCTCCTCGGAGGCCGCGCGGGGATCCGGTGACAAAAACATTGCTACGCTGCCCTTTGAGAACATCACCTGCGTAGTCAGCAGCTGTGTCAATGAAGCGCACAATTATACCGTCACCTCCAACGCCAGGTGGGTAGGCCATGTTTCTCTCGCTGTTTGTCCTATGAGAATGCGGGTTTACTCTAAACCAACTATCTTTATTATAATCTTGCCGCAGGCCTACATACTCGCCGTCCAACAACGCCTCATTCGAGTCCCCAAAGGAAAGCACAATAGCAATGGCGCAAAATTGGAAGTGCAAGTAGTACAACGTATTTAAAGATAAAAATGCGTATGTCCAAGGTCGGACTGCAATCGGACCAATCAGATTGCGTCCTTGAAGGGTCAGCATGTCAACTAGCTTTCCGGCTTACCCTATTGGTTGAGCAGAGTATTAATCCCGTCGACAGCTTGTGTGATATCAGTACGCACATGGCTAATGGGCCGATTGATTGCGTGGCAAGGAACGAGTGATTAAGTAGGCGCGCAAGCGATTCGGTTTGGGCTGCTTCTAACAATCTGAACTGTTTGGCCGGATTGATACTAATTAAAAGTAAAATCACTTAATTAAAAGTACGTAAGCTAAACTGACTTCAAATAAAAAATAATATAAAACTGAAATAAAAATAGTTAACGTTATAATGAAATGAAAACCAAAATAAAAACTGAGCTTGTACATAAATAAGTTAAATGAACCAAAAAGAATAAACTAACGTGAAGTTTTGCGTATGTAACTTAAAGGTAAGCGCGGCGCTTCGCGCCTCAAGCCAGTCTAATCTTGCTCCAGGAACGTAAGTTGGAAGGGAGGTAATTTGAAGTACACGAACTTCTAACCATCAATTTTTGTTCAGAAATCTCGAGAAACGCAATAAACTATGCAGTAAAAGAAAGTAAAATAGGTTCAAAATTTTCACACCCAATAAACTATAAGTACGTAAGAAATGCAAGTGAATTCCTGCGTTTTTATTTATGGCACGCTATCTTTTGCGAAAAAGTAAGATTATTTAAACATTTTCTGGCATTCAGCAATACTTTAGTGCAAGACGGTGGCTTGCACATGCGAGAATCAGTTTATTATGACAGCGAGCTGGCGATGTATGTGCTGTAACCTTTCAGTAACCTTAGATCAGCCAATTGGGGCTGACAGGGCTAAACAACACATGATAGCCTGCTACACCGGATCTTGTCCACTTACTTTAGGCCAGTTTTTTGCAGCAGGGAGGGAGACGTCGGTGACAGCAGTGCCAAAGAGGTCAAATTAAGAAGCAGACATAACAGATTGAATTTCGGTTAAGAAGAAGAAGAAGATTACTGGGACAATACTTTTATTCGCGTGACGTTTCGAAATATTGTGCGGATGCTTCATCATAGGCATCAACATTCCTCACAGTAGCAGAAACGGGTGATAAGTGCATAGACAGTTGCAGTACTAGAAGAAGTCGTTACGTTCACCGGAATTGTAATTTTATTCATCTGAGCTTTCGGGCTCTTGCGGGAGTCCATCGTCAGAGATAAACCGTCAACGAAAAGCGAGCAACAATTTAAGGGGGCCGGAACCAAGTAAATGCTATAGAGGGAGGGAGTGTAGATAGGGCGAAGAGTAGGGTCGGGGGGGAGGGGAGCAGGAGTAGGCGAGGGGAGAGGAGAAGGAGGGGGAGGGGGAGGTGAAGGCGGGCGCCAACTCAGTGCACCGGTTCACTGAGTTGTCATCCGAGGCCCAGGCTTCAATTAACTCTCGTGCGGTCTTGCTGTCGGCTTGAGCAACCAATCTTGCGGCTGCGAAGTTACATTAGTGGCCCGTATCATAGGTGTGGGCCGCCACTTGCGACTCTGCGTCACCCTGTCTAACAGCTAGCTTTTGTTCGTACATGCGCGAACCAAGCATTCTTCCTGTCTGTCCGGTATTTTTCGGGGACAGTTTAGACGTGCTTTGCGATTCACTACGCCCGACTGCTCACTGGGACTTAATCGGTTCTTTATTTTCATGATCCGGATGCGCATGGTGGCTTTGGGACGGTGCGCAATTCCGACGCCTAGCCCCGCAGCAATGCGCTTTGTCGCTTCCGACACATCCTTGATGTATGGCAGCGCATGGCATATCGTAGGCGTTGGGCCTGGTCTGGTCCTCGGACGGCGGGCACGCCGGCAACAGTAAATGAAGGCCCTCGGATAGCTATTCCGCATAAATTGGTTGCGGAGATATCGGGCCTCCCGTGCTTTGACCTCAGGGTTACTGCAGTGAGTCTGAATTCTTTTGAACAACGTTCTCACACAGCTTCGTTTGTGAGCCACTGGATGGTTGCTGTGAAAGTTAAGAAGTTATGTGGTGTTTGTCGCCTTCCTGCAAGCCGTTGTTTCGATCACGCCGTTGGAAGTTCACATGACGAGTACATCAGTACTTATAGAACACAGTCATTACTGCACAATTATGACAAGTAACAATAACTGACCTCTTATGCGTTAATTGATTGATGATCGGCATACGGGGCGGGGCCTGATGAACTTGTATTACGCGTGGAGATTAGTGACCCATCTGGTTCCCCCGGTGTCGGCGTAAGACGATGCGGTGGCCTATGCGTTTGCCCAAGTGGTGATTTGCGTTGGTCAAATTGAGCCTCAGCACTGAATATGGATTGGGCAGGTCTTTACACTTGTTTATGGACTGAGCCCCATGAACCATGACTTACGTAATTATCTACTCACTCGATTGTCACCTCTTGCGAGAATTTTGTCCCCATTAAATTTTAATGTGTGGCCGAGTCCCGTCGAATAAGCTGCAACATGAGAATTCGCGTCATTTCGCTGCACTTCTGCCACGTGTTTGGCAATTCGCTCTTTGAGAAGTCTGCCAGTTTCTAGTTGCTTTGTTCGCAACTGCACCAGATCCTATAGACGACTCCAGGTGTTTCATGTCGTAGCTGTGGGTCTTTCGGTTTCATTATCTGACGTCTTATGGTTGCCTCCGACCTGTGTGCGACTCCGATTCCAAGTGATACCGACGACCTCCTGGAAGTTTTTGAAGTGCGGGATCGCTCGCCAGAATGTTTTGTCGGTGCGATTTTGTTGCTCATTTCGCTTGTGCATATACCGGTCGCCAAAGTTGCGCGGGTAGCCGGTTTTCTCTTATCACCCGTCAAGGACATTGTATTATAGCAGCTTTGTCTTCTGGTTCACTGCAGTGTGTCTCAACACGCCGATGAAGCAACTGCGGTTGTGGCTGACGGAGTGGTTGCCGTTGAATTTCAGAAATTGCATCGCGTTTGCGCTTTGGCCTATAGGTCACCACAACCTTTGCTACAGGCGAGAGCATAAAGGCAGGCCAACTAGGTGTTTCCTTCCTTTTCCATATTTAATTGTATATTCGGGAAGACGCTGTTCAGAAGTTCTTTGAGCATCTAATCCTGTTCGCTTACGACGAAGGTAGCGTCCAAATACCGCGCACAGGGAAGATTTATCCCACCAGAAGAGGCAGTATCCCGTTGATAGGACATTACATCCCAAGAGATCCGACGACATCGATCCATGTGTGGTAGGTCCTGTGAATGATGGTGGCTCTTGGAATTGGCATTGTTAACATTTACTATTGGAGCATAGACTTCGCACCGTTTGCGCTAATATTTTGGCCAAATGAACGGCCTCAGTCAAATCACATTGCCACACAGTCTTGTCTTTGGCGCGTATGCGGGGAAAGGCCTTGATTAATGTCAGTTGATTCCCAAGTTATACACAAACTAGTCGGTATTTGCCTTTGGCAACTTTTACCACAAGAAGGCACGCTTAAAGTGAACCGCAAGCACGCGATCTCTTCCTTCTATTTTGCGTCAAATCTGAGGTACAAAGACTGGAACGAAAAAAATGAAGTAATGTATATTTGTTCTCTAATTTTTAACCATCTCTCCCTTTACGAACGCAAAGAAGAGATAAAAATTGATATTTTTGGCCTTTTTGCCTATTACCACTTAGTCTGTACAGCTATCACGTAAATACCTCTCACTCGTCAAGCGTCTTCAGTCTAAAAGGGAAAAATTCATCACTTTTTTCTTGATCTTTCAGTCCAAATTTGATATTTTATCAAAATACTTTGCCTAAGATGGATGGACGCTGTTAAGAGCAAACACAAATTCTACAGAAATACTTGTCTAGTAGGATTTGCATTTTAGTGTATGTGTGACAGGACGAAAAGACAGCATTAACCAAAAAAATCTACGTTAAACAATAGGAACGGTTTAAAGCAAGTTGGACGGCATAAAGGACGGGGATACACTTAATTACAGGCGTTTCATGAAGCAAAAGATTGATATTAAAGTCCATTTAGGTGTTCTTAATTTAAAATGCGCTTTACCGCAGAAAACAAAGAAATCCGCGAAGGAGAAGGCTTATTTGATTTTCAATGAGGTATGGTACAAGGAACGTCACTGGCAAACAGTTAGCTTTGCGGAAAATATTTCAGGAGGAGAAGGTATTCCTCTTCCTTAACCATAGGAATTATTATAACTCAAAGCTCGAGTGTAGCTTTAACCCTATCCTTAAAACATGGTGATGCACGTTCAACGAGCGTTACCAGAACTCACTTGTCCCGCTTTGTGTTGGGGCTCAACCTTGAGCCCCCTAAGGAGGCGCACAGTCGTTAGTAGTGTAGGCCGATAGCAGATGTGAATATATATATTCCCGATATAGTACCAGCGAGACCGTTGACTCGTACCTCAACTGTTAGGACGTTCGCCCTGATGGAAGAGATCGCGAGTTCAAAACTTGGCAGAAAAGGCCCTCCTAGTGTCCCCTGTCTTTGCTGGTAATATCCTTCTGCCTATATCCTAGTCACCTAGCGGTGAAGGCTCGAGAGGGAGCTCTAATGGAAATATGTGGGGACGAGTGGGTCCTCTGATAGATCGGTGTACGCGTCTATGCCACTGTATATTCCGGATCTAGTACCAGTGAGACCGTTGACTCGTAGCTCAACTGTTAGGACGTTCATCCTGACGGAGGAGATCGCGAGTTCAAATCTCGGTGTGACAGCAATTTCAGTGGCCACACTGGGGTTGGGTATCAATAGCCGATGACGCCCAACAAGGCAGAAAAGGCCCTCCTAGTGTCCCCTGTATTTACTTGTTATATCCTTCTGCATATATATGTCGATTAAGTGAAACAGACGAAGACAGAGGAGACCGCTGTGCTCCAAGGCTCAATTTAAAACTTTCATAAACAGTCGGATACCGACTTATGATATATATGTTGATAAGGCAGATGATATCACTTGTGGATGACGAATAATAAGTCAGAAAAAGGCATTCCGTCATCATTTGTCTTTGTCGGTTCCACTTTATCACATATATTTTCAGATTTTGTAGGATACTTGGTGAATCAGCCCTTCTTTGCAGAAATAAATGGCCGAGTGGCAAGATTTGTTAAAACCTTAATATAAACTATTTGCTGGACTGTAAGCACTTCAGTTGAAAAAAAAAGTCGGGATTCAATGAACCCGAATATGAACAAGGCAAAGGTTACGAGATTAGCAGAATTTATTGACGTCATAAAATTTCATGGCGGCTTATTCAACTGCAGACGGTCGTTGCTTATTTAAACTGTCCAATTAAGTGTCAGAGTCGAAGGGTGAAAAATGATAGGAGAGAGGAGGAGAGAGATATTCGTCACAGCATGACAGTTCATGTTCATGAACGCCTGTAGGATTTGTTTACAGGGAGAGAGAAGGGATTGGGACAGAGTGGCATTCAGGCCTAAGAGGGACGAGAAGAAGTGACGGGAAGGAGTTTATCGATCACTACCACGGCAATGCGAGATTGATCACATGATCAAGCTGCTTGCAGGGTTCTGGTTTTCTTCTTCGTATTGCAGCGGCCTCTGCAAATCGTAAGAGGCGCCCGGTCGTCGCCCGAAGTACGACCGAATAGGTTTACGTGTGCTTAAGAAGCAGGATAAACAATCGAGCCATAAAATGACTTGAAGATCATAAGCATAGCCGCTTGCTCCAAATTTATGAAAAAAACTCTTTAAAATGGCATATACTAATGTGCAGATATAGGATTACATATTCATACTTTCAAATCGCATGCATTAGATGGAATTACTTGTCCCGAAATGTGACTGGTGGACTGCATTAAGTTGCCGTCAAATAATCTAACATTAACGAACAGCTATTATCATTTGGTATAACTGGGTAGCCCGGGTTCACTGTTTGCGTGCACACAATCCTGCAGAATGGACAGATGTTTAGTGTCGCTTGTTTGCACCAGCGTAGCCTACCGTGACAGGCGATAATTTGATAAAATTCAAAAAGTAGGTAACATGCAAACAAGTTGGTGATAACTGTTGTGTGAATAAATGCAGACCAAAATCACAAAAACCCCATCAATTCAATTAGTATGCTGAAGGCAATAATCACATAAGTTCACAAGCCTGAATTTGCAACGGACAATAAGTAAGGGTGCATGTTATCTTGCGAGTGTCAGCGACTCGAATTAGCACAGCACGCAGAGCGCAATTAGGAGCTGTGCCTTTCTAAGTCGTTAGTTCAGGCCCGTGGTGACTACTCGTAAACTACGCACATCATTAATCCGTTTAGTGTTGCGTGCAAAAGCTTTGCTCCGAAACTTCTGCCAATGCCTTTGTGAACGTCTAGGCCGACGTTACCCGCACCTCCAACCCCTGCCCGAAAATTCATTCCGTGGCCCAAACAGTTAGGGACTGCAATTATTCGAAACAAGCGCGAATTGCAGTTTGTGAAACGCCTGCAATAAGCAGTAGCCCTGAAATGTACCTCTTAGCCGCCGTCCGTACTTTATGCGTTTTGGCAGAGTCAGTTATTGAAGCTTGAACGCACCTGTTTACGTTGAAGCTGCCATCTAGAATTTGTAGTATTTAAAGCCTAGTAGTGGGGACATTTAACTTAAAAAATATAGCATTGGTTGGCATTGGATGTGTGAAATTTTGACTAGTGATGTGGATTGCATTTTAAGTGTGGCAATAAAACGCCACAGTTCCGTAATCAGTCACTCTGCGGCCTAATATTTACCACGACAACGTACAATAACCCACCAAACAACCAGCAATTTGCTTGAAAATAATTCCTGTCATGGGCACTTATATTCTCCTATTGCTTCTGCCAATGTTTCTCATGAGGGATTTCGAAACGTCAGGCGAATAAAATTATTGTCCTAGCGAGTACATCTTCTCACGTATTTATTTCATGTCCCAATCAGACTCCAAACTCAGCAACAGTTATAACTGGGATTCTGCTGTTACCCCTTTTCGTAGCTTATTGCTCCAGGCAGAATTACGCATTACACAGAAGAAAGTAGAATACAAGTCTTCCGCTGACGTCATTCTGTCACAATTTGCTCACAACCTTATAAAATACAGAGTGTCCCAAAAATAAAACACATTTTAAATAATTGTAAACTTGCTGTTTATCATAATTTATTATTTCAAAAATGGAAAAATATTTACAAGTATCATTTTATTGTTTTTTTTTCACTGCATGTTCTCGCATTATGCAACGATCTCATTGGAAAGGGTATACCTTAACATTATTCCATGCTCTTAACGACGATGCTCTAGACAGAAGAGCATGGTATCAGAGTGGTATTCAAAACAATGTCTGGAGCACAGTCGAAGTGAATTTGAGATCATGCTCTGAAAAAAACAATCGAATGATACTTGACACGGGTTCAAATCTCGGGGATGCCAACCCTCGAAATTGGGTATGGCTGGCTGATGAGGGCTAATAAGTCAGAAATGGCTCTTCCGGCCTCCCTTTGCTTTGTCGGATCCACTTCATCATATCACCTGCACACCATGTGCCGGTCTGGAGGGTTTGCGTTGCAAGTTCCTGGGCAAAGCGGAAATTAATTATTCCCCTACCAGATCGGTGAAAGCACATTCATACTTATATATATTTTTACATTTTTGAAACAATAAAATTATTATTAACACCAAGTTAACGATTATTTAAATGTGTTTACATTTTTCCGGACACCCTGCATATATCTCGATTGTCAACTATGGCCCTAAAGCAATTAGCCCCCTCAGTTCGAAATGCAATACGATATCCATATGTTGATAAAATTTTCTTGGTTCGTCACTTCTGTAGAAACGACACTTGTGCTCGCGTTGTACGCTCGTAACTCACACGTTGTGTCATTGCTTAGCCTGTACGTGAAGTACTTCTTGTTTGTGATTATTCTACAGCAGTTGATTATCTTCGACTCAAATGTTCAATGAAATTTCGAGTCTGAACCGAAAAAGGCATAACGCGTTCACTTTACTTCATGTCACGCACACTATAATTTCTGAAAATATTTCCTTACTTACTTGTAGTTCCATTAGACTGCCTACTCAGCGATAGTGACAACCAGGGTTTCGACCTTTTGCGTCTATGCGAAGCTTATTGTTCTGAAACGCGTCGAAAAAAAACTACCATGCAAGTCTGCTACTGTTGTCACACTGGTTGATGTCGCAATGTATCCACTGCATAATATATAATATATCCAGCTTGTCAAATATAAGTCTAAAGTCCTTACCTGCCCTGTTTGCTAAATATTCCAAACAACTGGACACTGTTGCATTTTTTTGACTGGTTCTAAGTGTGTCCAAAAAAGTAAACTACCATAAAACCTGGAAGACAAAGACCATATATTACTACGAGACATTTGTTTGAACATTGAACGGTCAGGAAAGAGAATATAGAAGTAAAAGGAGGTTATATGTAATGCACTCCTAGAGGCAGTTCAATTCGGAGGATGGAGAAACTTTTCGTTATTTTCAAACACTGTGTTTTCAAAAAATAAAATTGCAGCTCTTAATTGGCATTGCCAAGCGATATAAATGTAAGAGCACACTGAAGCATGATGATTTGGGGTTGGTGGCACTAAAAACTCACCGCTTCAGCTTCTCTGAAAAAATATGCTGACGTTAATTTACTTGGCCAAATTTTAAATAATCTCGCCCCATTCGGCGGGATTTCAACCCGTATACTAGGGAAGGATTTCACGCGAGGCCAATGCTCTATCAGTTGAGCTACAAATGCCGTGCATAGCACCGTGAATTTAATCTCACTTGGATTAATTTTGCCCATCCAACTTTACCGCTCGTATGGAATCCACCAATACAGAACGGCAAGCTGACTGTCCGAGTACATTTGCTACCATTAATTTGGTAGGTAACGGAGAATGTGGCATAAACTTCGGAAAACAGGCGTTGTTCGCCCGACATTTCGACTTCCCACATAAAGCCATCTTCCAAGACCGTCAGAGAGACGGCCTGATAAAAACACAGAGGCAAGTGAATTCACAGAATTCAATTACTATGCCAGCACGTGCACGCCCAAAGCTGGAACGCTGATTGCCCTAATGTTGTCATGGGTGGAGTCTTTTGCTGAGAGTAAAGACTCGGCTAGGCAACATTAGTTTAAGTAATGCACCTCATATAGCCCTAGTCGCAGAATTTGTCCTATGGAAACGGTGCGTATAGGGACCTTATGAATGGGAAATTAGGATAAGCAGTGAAATATTTTGTTTACACCCGCACGTGTGGTCGTGACCTCCTGCCGCATTTCGTGGAAGGCGATTAAGGTCGCGGAAGCGCGTCACCCTTTTCTTTGTTCTGGCTGCCCAAACATCCATCCTGGCTAGCGGGCTCACCCCTGCCCTTATTCTGATTGGCCAGCATTCAGCCTATTACATTTACCCCACACCATCTACACCGTGGTGTCAGAATGACTTTGCACTTGAACTGTGCCTTCGTCCTCAGTACACGTCCTGCCTCAGACAGTCCCCTGTTTTGTCTAAGTGACATTCTGCCTACAAACAGCCTTCAGTTTTACCTACATTACATTCGTCCTGCCTACAAACTGCCTTCTGTTCTCACTACATAACAAAATAAACTTTAAAAACTGCTATATGCACTTTTATGGCAGATTTGTTAAAAATCCTGAAAAAAAAACAGAAATGGTGGTTAGAAGATCGTCCACTTCAAATTACCTGCGGTCCAACTTACCGTTCTGGAATTAGATTAGTATAGTCTCCGGCGCGTAGCGCTGCGCGCACTTTCAATTTTTTACGCAGAACAACTCACGCCTGGTAATGTGGGAAACGAATTCAACTACATTTTTCCACTTTCCACTTACTTCCACACATTTTGCTCCACTGCCCATCCTATTTCCTCACATCTAAACCACCGTTTGCGTAGGACAAAATTCTAGGACTACGGCTATATGAGGTGCGCTACTACTTTTGTTTTCGGCTATAGTGCCTCTGGGAAGAGCAGGTGAATTTACGGGATTCAATTACTATGCCAACATACGCCTACGATGCCTGCCTGCCTACCTACACACCCGAAGCCGGAGTTAAGAGAGAACAGTCGGCTTTATTGTCTCTGGAAACGGCAGTTGTCTCTGCCTGTCTTCTAATTTTGATAAGACAAAATTTTAGAGTGACATATGGAGATAGGAATTCAGTGTGTTTGTGCTCGTACGGGTTGAAAAACATAGATCTAAGAAGCTCATGGTTCAGGCGTTTTTTATTACGGAGGAGAAGGTCAGCTCCATCGAGCCTGAAGGTCTGACCATGTCCCAGCGAATGATCTGCAGTCATAGTTCCTCAGTGCTGCAGCGTGTTTTACTGGTTACTTCAACCGTAGGAGAAGAGGCATTTCTGGTTCAGTTCCTGTTCAGTTCCTGTTGTCATGACCTCAATAGTACGTTTAACTCTTCCCGCAGTCATACTGTCATACCTTTATTTCAGACTCGGGATAGTAGCAGCCATCTCCGTGGGCAACCAAATGTGAGACAGAGAAATAATTTCCCACTACTCTAGTAAAGGTGACTTTATGCTATGTTCCAAGGGGTATATATTTCCACGGTTTTGACCGAAAAGTTACATTTACTCTTAAGCCTGACCACATTCTGGTATGTAGCGTAAAGCTGCCCACAAAATACGAGTAGCCGTGCCTTACTGCACAAACAGATAGATATTCTACCAAAACTCACTGTTCTTTCTATAGGTACGAAACAAATGTTTCCATGTGAAATGACCGTGTAGTTACATGCGTCAGAAATGCGTCTGAGTCTATCTGCGCATGTCTCAGACGGTTCTATGATTGAGAATTCTCGAGGGAATCCGAAACGTCAGGAAAATAAACCTCTTGTTCCAGTGATTGCTTTTTATTCGTCTTCTTCTGAATACCGTGAATCATGACCCGTAGTGAATTCCTAAACATATGTCTATCCCCAATCTGCCTGAATTTCAGCCTAGGGCCTCATATATTATTCTACATTCCTTATACGTTATAAACTGTAGCCGCTGAAGACCATGCAACGCTTATTATGAAATTTTCCTGGACTTTTGGCATGTATTTGAAAACACTATTGTGATTCATTCAGTTTATTGAATTCTGATAAAGCCTTTTACTTAGTTAAATCGTCATTTTAGTTTGGTTTATTAAGCGAAATAACCATTTCTTTTGGGAAATTGGGAGTAGGCTCATACAGAAGGAATTTCTTACGCTATTACGAAAGAATGAACCAAACCGCACGTTAAAGTTGATAATACAATGAAGGAACTTCAAAAAAATAAAATTGGTACAGAAGATATTCCTTCCAGAACTGGAAAAATTTATAAAATTGTTCAAATTGAAGTAAAACCCAGTTAAATAAATCAAAATTTGTTTGCAATAACATTTAACATATGTGTTTAAGAAATATTGTTCACCTATCTGGTTAAGTTTCTTTGTAAAAACGCATAAACAGAATAGTTTTTTTTGAATGCAGCAATGAACGTCAAATGCCATGCAACAAAAACCAAATGTCTAACTTGTTTTCGTTGATTTAACACAAATAATGCTTTATTTAATGTAAGTCGTGACGAAAAATAACCTTTTGTATACTTTACAATCCTCTTTTACTTTATTTAGAAACGGAACAGACGAAAAAAATAATAAGTACTTCAAAAAATGGCAATGTATATGGTCAGTTTTTTTTAATTCGCCAATATATATCTGAAAGTGGCATTAATCTACTTATGCGGAAGGTAAATCATTATAAAAACAAAAGAAAGTTCTTTTATTTTCAGTCAAATTGAATTGTTTATCTTCAGAAAAATTAAAGAAATTCTCAAATTTCATTGTGACATTGCGTTGGAGAAATTTAATATTCACAGAAGTTCGTCAGCCGAATATCTAATCAAGGCAACTTCCTAGAGGTAACCTTTTACGGAAAGTTTTAATTAATCTTAGGAATCGTTGCTGCAGAGTTATACTGCTGACATGATTTACTCCTAACAATGTGGTTTGCTGTTTTGAGGCATTTCTACAAAGAAGCAACATGATCACCATTCTAAGAACTTATGTCCAATAACACTTTCTTTCGGTAAATACTCTTTATATATACCTTATTTTAAAGGTTTTGGTGTGAATGTCGAACAGATGCGCAAATTATGAATTGGTTGGTGAAGGTAGTAAAAACAAGCAATTTGATGGCACACTTTTTTGATGACATTCAATAAATACGTAACCGGTAAGAACAGACTTTACAGAATATTTTGACTTAAGAAAAATTCTTTTACTGTATTGGAAGAAGTTGCTTCAAGTTTTCAACTTAAAACAATATCTAAATTTATTGTTCTAATTAAGACCCCTTTCTTCCGTCTCTGGATCCACGAAATTATCGAGAAAATGTTATATTCCTTTACGAACACTTAGTAATTCCTATAATTATTTTAAGTACTGAATAGGCCTTATGCTGTTCATTATTATTTCTATGGTTTCCTAAATACATTCACACTGGTATCGGAGTAATGATCAAACTTATACAAATTAAGGAAATTTACGTGATCAACGGCGACCACTGTAGTATTCATAATATAATATGAATGAATGCAGGTGTTTCACCGATCTAGTCAAGGAAAAATTAAGTTCCGCTTTGCCTAGGAGCTCACAACACAAACCCTCAATGACCGTCACATGCTGACTAAGTTGAGATGATGAAGTGGATCCAACAAAGCAAAGGGAGACCGGAATGGCCATTTCTGGCTTATAAGCCGTCATCAGCTAATAAGGCAGAAATGGCCATTCCGGTCTCCCTTTGCTTTAACGGATCCACTTAATTGTATCAACTTAGTCACTATGTGACGGTCATTGAGGGTTTGCGTTGCGAGCTTCTTGGCAAAGTGGAACATAATTGTTCCTTGACTCAATTGGTGAAACACCTGCATTCATTTATCATATTCCAGATCACAACCAACAAAGCAGGGGACCCGTGGACTAGAGGTTGTGTCCTGAACACAATGACCGAAGGTCCTCGGTTCAAATCTCGGGGATGCGAACCTTCGAGATTGGATATGAATGGCTGATAAGGGCTAATAAGCCAGAAATGGCCATTCCGGGCTCCCTTTGCTCTGCCGGATCCACTTTGTAATATAATATATTATTGAAGTCGAATACGTTTTCGATTTCAACATACAATACGGCCTAAAATTCGTGTAACATGCCGACATATGCGAAAGATTGATACTCTTTCGCTAATCGGCATTGAGTAATGTTGTATTACTGATTATCGTGTGGTCTGTCCTGAGGTCATTTCAGTCCTTATGGGATGGCAGCTTTTTAAAGAGCTTCATTCTGACGGCTAAAAAAACGTATGTAATATAAAAAAGGCTACTTAAGTAGTACGCATTTTCATCATTGATGTTGACTGCCTTTATACATTCAAATATACCTTATGAACGATTCCTCAAACTTTTTGTTTGTTTTGTTTGTTTTTGTTTGTTTGCTATTAAATAACTCCTTCTTTAAATCTAACATGCAAAGAAAAGGTGTGTCAGATTGAGTAAAATTTCAAATGTTATCAATTTTAAAATCTACTGGCCGCTGAATTTGAGGTTTGCAATCTGCGCGCTGTGAACATCCTGTTGAAGAAGAAGTCTGCTTTTGCATACGGTTTAAGGAAGAAGTCATCTAGTTCTCATAAAATGTCGCAATAGATGTATAGCATATTGTACTTATTATTGGCACCATTAATCAAGTGACAGATTTGATGTATCTTGAATGAACACCCCACAATCGTAAAAAAGCTAATAATTGTAAACATAAGTAGAACCAAAAGATGTCTCTTCTGTAGGTATTAAATTTGAAATAGGCGTAATTTTGCTACCAAACAGGACAATAAATAGGTTTTTTTCATTTTTTCATAAAATGGATTAAAATGTATGAATGCAGTCAAAATAAAGGAGAAGAATACTTACTATTTAAGCAGCCAATATTTACAGTGCATAAGACTTGTTAGCGGTCAGAAGGATGCTCTTTAATAAGACTATATCCTACTGTGAATTAAATGACTTTAGAATAGCCTAAAAATTGATCAGTATTTCAACCTTACTTAATGCCAATTGGCGAAAGAGTATAAATCTATACACATGTCAACATGTTACAAGAATTTAAGGCCCTACTGTGAATTGCTTGGAATTCCTTTATTTCAATATATATTAGATAGAAAATGCATATAATATAACAAATATAATATAAGATAAATATTATACTAACTACCCGGAATGTAGCATAAGTTCTCATTTGTTATATTAAACATATTATTATATGATAGATATATCCGCCCGTGATTACTCTTAGTCTGGCAAAATAGCCAGCAAATGTTTCATGAATTTGGTTGGTGAAACCGTTATTTTATATATTTCACGGCAGGCGTCTGCTTATTGTAAAGAATCGGTTGGTGGTGACCAACTCACCTTATAGCATACCCGAATTATTTTTAGAATTGTAATTATGATAAACAGGAATACGCTTGACATAAGAATGATGCCCGTGAAATATGTTAATCTATAAATTATATTATAGAAAAATGTATAAAATGATCACATAATACCCGCTTTCTCTTTCTAACTAATTGTATTTGTATTGTCACGCATAGCATCTGAGTGCTTTTGAAAATCTACCTGATGTCAGGTCCACGGACGTCTATGTTTAATTGCTCGTGCATGGTGAATAATTCGAGAGAAGCAAAGGAAAAATGTTTTACCTAGATAACGAGCGATTTTTGAGGTATGCCGAGAGCCGATGGAAAGTAAGGAGATTATCAGCATCGCCTTAATTCTACCCAGACAATAGCTCGTAGAATTTAATTTTATTACGCTATTGCATATAATCGAAAATCAATATACAGTACGCACCAGAATTCGTGCAACATGCCAAAATATGCGAAAGATTGATACTCTTTCGCTAATCGGCATGAAATCAGGTTGTGAGACTGATGAACATTAAGTCTATTTTGCAATTATTTCAGCCATGATGGGATGCGAGCTTTCTATTGAGCTTCGTTCTGATCACTAACGAACCGTATGTTCTGCGAAAAGTAACTATGTTAATAGTATGTTTTTTATCATTCATTTTGCCTGTCTTTATAAATTATTATTTATCTGAAAATGTAAACGAAAAAATTTTCTGTACTTGTTTGGTAGAACATCACGCCTTCTTTAAATTTTATACTTAAAAAGGGTATTTTTCGGTTTCATGACAAATTTTTAGGCATGAGCTTTTTAACGATTGTGAGATGTTTATTCATAATACATCGTATTAGTAAATTCACTAATGCTGCCTATAGTGTACGAAGCATGTTCCACGCCTATTGCGACATTTTATGAAAGCTATGTGACTGCTTTCTCAAACTGTATGCGAAAAGTTACTTTTCCATGAACAGGACGTAACAATTGTGCAGTTTGGAAACCTCGAATTTGAGTGCAGCAGTCAGTATGTTTCAAAACTATTCAGTAATTTGGGATTTTTCAAATCAAAAATAGCATTTTTAAGTATAGTATTTAAAGAAGGCGTAATTTTCTACCAAAGGAGTACAATAAAGATTTTTTTCGTCCATACTTTCCATTAAATATATTTGAATTTATGAAGACAGTAAAAATCTATGATAAAAATGCATAATATTTACAGAGTTAATTTTCGCAGTACATACGTTTTGTTAGTGGAAAGAACGAAGCTCATTAGAAAGCTCGCATCTTATCATGGCCGCAATAACTTAAAAATAGAATATACGATAATTCGTATCACAACCTGAGTCAGTTTCGATTACGAAAGAGTACCAACCTTTCACATATGTCAGCGTGTTGCACGAATTCTGGCGCGTACTGTAGATCCAAGTGTGATTAAAGTCACAGCTCCCTTTGGGGTCTGGACAACTTAGTTGGCTAGAAAGTTTGTTGCATTAGAGCTTTTCCTTGTGGGCGTTTATTTTAATCCCATTGAGGCCACCGAAGTTTTCACTATTGGATGTAGAAGAGGTTTCTGTCAAACGTTTGAAGTACTCTCAAAACTGCAAACTAGTTCTTTTTCATAGAGCTAATGCAATTGTTATTTAGAAAGCAAATTATCTACGCGGTAAAAAAAACGGTAGTCAAACCAAGACAGAAAGAGCACAGACAAGTTGCTTGCACTCTTGAGACCCGAATTACTGGCCACCGAAACCTCAAATTTCCACGCGGCTTCAGTTGCCTTTAAAGGCTGTTTTTATCTCTCTCGGCCACAGCCTGTTCATGCTGTGTCGGGTAAAATGAAGAGCTAACAGAGGCTTGTGTGAGTTTTTCGAGTGGGCCTTTTAAAAATTGTCGCGACTACCGCGCTTTCTTCTTTATGCTATGTACTCCAGCACGGCTGAGAAAGAAAATGGCCAGCCGTAGGTTTTGACCGCTATTTGGTCAGATCAGTAAGGGCTAGAGGTTGGGTGGGTTTTTCGAGTCATGGTTAATGCACATTTGATGCTGCTTTACTCTATTATTGTTCACTTATCAGTTTATATCTTTAAAAAATGGAAAAAAGCCTATTTATAACTATACACATAAGCTCCTTTTGGTATGCAGGCAAGTGGATGTTACTGTAATTTAAAGACAGTTATGAATGTTACAGAGAACATTGGCACTCGTATATCCTGCAGCTTTTAATATACTCTTTGCAATTTGTAAATGTATATAGTGACTGACAGATGACCACCGATTTGTCGATGCCCATGGTATGCCCCGCAAAAGTGTGATGTAAGGACAGCAATTATAGTAAATTTACATTGTAACTTACCATACTAACAGGCTACGTACTTGCCAAAAGGTCCAGACACGTGTTTCGCCGGTATTCTGCCGCTGCTTGACACAGCTGCTAGGGGTCCGGCTCATCATTGGGTCCCCCGCTTTCCCCATCTGCTTTCTGGTTGATATACCGGTTTAGAAAGTTCAGGTTTTTAATCTTCGGATTAATATCAATTTATGCTACTGAAGACTGTCCTGTGGCAGCAGGTGTATATTTCATTGCGGTTGACGGGTTTCAACACAAATTTACACATACAATTTCGATCTACGCCTATAGACCTTATATATACTGATACATACCGCGATCAGAAATTAATTTCTCCGAAGATTATAAGCCTGATATTTTAGTAAAATTAGACTTTTAATGTATCTACTTCACTTCCTTATCCCTCACGCAACTGGGCCTGAGGTCGAGACTTAGTCAAAACATCAAGTGTTAACATAAAAAAGGCATAAAATTTGACTGAATATGCGGCTCGCGTTTTATGGTCAAATGTGCAACTCATCAAATTTCAGAGAGTTTTTTTGGTAAACGAACACAAAACATCTAACCATTGAAAGAATTTTGTAAATATCATATTTTGAGATAAGTCTCCGTGATGGAAGGAAGCTTAAAATGCAGACAATTCAATATAAGTCTTATCTGAAACCAGTTTATAGATCAATATAGCCTCTTCTTGGAAAATAAACTCATTTTTGGAAATGCTTATAGGTTCTAAGGGAAATGTTTTACAGGTTTCGAAGGGGTACAGTGCAGAGTTTCCGTAGATGAAGGAGGATTTGACAGTTTTGTACGTTTTTGTACGAGTGAGGTCTATTTTCCACTTATGCATCCATTGGCTATCGGTAGAAACAAGTATTATCCCTATAGCTTCAAAAAGTAATGTGCGCAAAGATTTGAAATCCAGATATCGTACCGTTTTCATCATCCCCTAAAGAAAACGAAGAAAAAGGTTCAAGGATATGGACCCGGGTTATATTTATAGTGACGTTTCGGACACTCGTTCGGATCCATCGTCAGAGTAACGTACTGGTTGTTCCTGCTTGCCGGGACTGTTTCGGCCTTGCTGCATGCCTGGTATTATATCGATGCTCGACGCACGAACTTTGACCTGCTTTTTCGCTGCTGACTGTCCGCGAGATTGACCGCTAGGGGGCTCGCGTGATATTTGTCCCTTTTGCGGCTGTCGGAATTGTTGGCAAGTCAGTGCTTATACTGGCCTGTCCCTCGTCCACCGGTGGACTAATTACTTGTTGCTGCCCGCATGAGTTCCTGTCAACCTCGTGGGCTCGGAGGTGGGGTAGCGTTCCACGCTGGTCACCCGGTCCCTGGCCGACCCCACTCCTATCCTCCTCTGGTCTCAGTTGTATCCCATGCTGGCACACTTACCAGAGACATAGACCTTCATCCTACCTACCAGGCGGTAAGCAAACGGCTCCAGTCAGTTTGAACAAGGCCAACAGGTTGGCAAAACAAACCAAAGCATGGAAAGAGTTGAGGCAAACAGGAACAATCACCACGTTACACTGACGATGGAAAAAGCGAATGTCCGAAACGTTAGTCTCAATATAATTCGGTCCATGTCCTTAAACCCTCTTCTTCGTTTTCTTTGGGGGATGAGGAAAATGATAATTTAAATAAAATATATCGACAGCCAGCATAAGAACTGAGCAATTGAAAAGTACGTTTAAATAATTTGAAGATCACTGGGCTGGGAATTCTGATAAATTCAGGTTGTGGAACCTCACATTACTATTATCTGACGGCGTAGACTAATAAATAACCTAGTAGCCGTTACGCTTCTTTTGATAATGACCTAAGTGGAAAGTGCCCCCTAAGGAGACCACGTGATAGATTTGGGTACCTGATTAGCTGAGCATTGGCGGCGCGGAGCGTCGTGGCACGCGTAGAGGCGGCCTTGACCGCACCAGCCGTCTGCGCCTGATCCCGCCTCCGGTTTTTGTGACGGTGGACACGGATGGGGAACTAAAGCTAGCAATATAGATGCGACGCAATACTTCTTTCACTAGAACCCAGCACAGGTCACCGTTCCGGTAAGACTTTGCTGTGGAGCATATAGACAGCATTTACGGTCGATCTGTCGTCGTCCTGGTGGGCCGAAATCCAATCAGGTTATTTGACATTTTCTTTCCGCACAATGCCTTCGGGCTATGTCAGAGACCGTCAGATATCGTCAGGGCAGCAGTGACCATCACTGCCTCTGTTGTGTGCGACAAACTGCTGGAGGCCTTGAAATATAATGCTTCGTTCATTTTTTTTAATTTGCGAAAATTCCCATTGTAAAGAACAAAAGAAAATTTTGCGAGCATACGTTTGCTCAAGATAAATTCTCTTCAAGTCTGCGCACTTATGTTGCAATGGAATAAATAAACCGTGCTGGTTGGTGGAAAGATGTAGTGCTGTTTTCGTCAGGTATGACGGGAGGAATGGACGGCACAATGTCAGTGTCTAGGCGGACTGGTGGCCAAGACGATGATAAGGTGCGTGCGGTTGAATTGGGGACTTTTTCCGTCTCTGGAGAGGGGAGGGTCGTTCATTCATTCTGTGAACTCCATCTTGTAGTTTGTGACAACAGTCGAAATTAAAAGTTTTATGGAATTTGTCCGAAGGCAATGGCTTAAGTTATAATGATCAGGCACTTGTTTGACAAGAAATGTTTTTCAGTATTTTACTGAGTCCCGTTTCAGGCCTTTTTTAATGAGACAGGAGCAAGAAGAATATTTCGTCTTTTGGACGCCAGTTGTTAGCACGTATTCTGGCTTCGGTTGATTTCCGTTTCAAACAAAACTTTTTGAATGAGTGAGTGGTTTTTGCCAACTTAGTTTGACATATATAATGCTGGTAAAAAAGTTTGTAAAAAATCAAACAATGTGACTAGAAGTCGGCAAAACTTGTTGCTGCACAGTCGTCGACATGAATTCAGGCAATGTGATTTATTATGCCAGGATAGCAGCGCATTCTGTCCACTTCCGGCTTAATTGACAGCGTTGGGCCACTGTTTCATCACGAGTCCTCTTTAAGGTTCCTATCTGCTGGCATTAAATTGGTCGATTATAAAGATGCCTGAATCAATACACGATGAAGCTCCAGTGAGATGGTTGGGCGAATTAATGGCTTTTAGGGGTTTTAATGGCTGCAACTTAGTTCTTTGATGCTGAAATAAATTTGCCTGCTGGTCATAAAACGTCCCTAAAATAGTATATTTTCAGTCCACGTATATATTTTAAACGACTACGATAGTATCTGGACCTTAAAGCAGGATAAAACGAGACCATTGATTACTCCAGTGCTCTGTTCCACAAAAAATCACTTCGAGGTGAGTAGCCAGAAGTAATCAATATATGAGGCGCACTCATTTTTCGAGCAAATCGAAAACTTTTAAGTGCGCCTTATCGCTTAGAAAATAGAGTATAATATTGCTGAATCTAAACGCTAGGTCTGTCTTCTTTAAATAAAATTCCGTTTGACACAATTAAGGTTGCTGAAAGACTATGCTAGTATCGATCTAACTATAATATGGCTAACAAAAAAACTATTTGCTGTAAAAAGCTGTAAAAGGTCTGACCTAGTTTAATAGAAGGCGAAAATCTACGCTACATAGCTTAAGTGCTTAGATTGTTTTTATTCTGTTAATTCTTATCCGACTTGATGAATAGGAGCTTTAGGAATCGTTATAATGCTTCCATACTAGTCATTGTACTTGTTCACCGTGCTAAAATTTTCACTGAATTAAAATTTATTTTTAATGAGCTTTTAATTTAAATATGTGGCGTTCGCGGCTAGACCCTAGTAGTATGCTTCATACAAAAATCCTTCTTTGAACTTCTTTAAGCAATCTCTACCTTATAGCCAACATAATAATGTTAAGTCTTTAAAATTGGACCATATACAAGGCAGCAAAATGTTATTGAATAGTGTGTGGCCTGTGGTGGGGCCCTATTTGGGGCTGGGGACGACTGGCTGACGATGGCTAATGGACCAGAAATGGTCAGCTTACTATCCCTTGATTTGCCAGTACCACTATCGCCTTAAGGCAGAACGAGACGAGTGAGCTGTGTAAGCAGTTGGTGAGCGTTCACCATCACATTTTGAAAACTTGTTTGTGCACGGTATCTTTTTGGAAAGATTAGGAACAACGCTGCTGATCCGGCTTGTCCCTGAAACTAAATGGTAATGTGTAGAGGGTAGCAGAATATCAGAGCCCTTGAAACTTCTTTCAAGCAGTAAGGAAATGTTAAAAAACAAACACATTTACATGGACTTAAGGGTTTAATCTTCAAAATAAATTTGCATTCTTCGGTAATATATGTTAATTCATTTGAAACACAGTAAAAATATTCTCAAACGTACGCTAGAGTTAGTCTGGTCTCGATTCAGCATTCAGTACTTTATTAAAGCCGATGCATAATTTCAAATGTCCCATTAGGCACTTGCTTCCTTAAACTGCTGCATAGAATATGCCTGCAATATCCGTATTGCCAATAGCGGAGAATATACTAGTATCAGGTAGCAGTTCAGGAGAAGATGCGATCACTGGAACAAACTATTTTTTCCTGACGTTTCGGATTCCCTCGGGAATCCTTCATCATAGGTGATGATAATACAGTCATGGTCATGCGCAGATAAGGTGGAGACATGCACAGGCTGCACGGTATTTATAGGTCATAGTGGTCATCCGCGTGTGTGTGATAATTGCTCACTTCTGTAACCACCGCTTGGGTCTTAATTGGTGCAGTACTGGCTTGACACTTCGCGATCGCCTCACTAATTGCCACAGTTTGTTTGTCAGCGTCGAATGCGGGCTTGATAATCGCAGGGCAATTATGCGCGCTGTCATCGGAGATGATGCTGCGCCCAGTCGTTCCCACGTGACTGATTCTGTTGCTCAGGTAATGTCTCATTACACCGTATGGGAACGCCAATTCGTTGCGTTTGTTAATGGACTGGGGGCCTGAGAACAATGACTCAAGCAGCTTGCGGTTTAGGCAGTTGTCCCCTCTTGCGAGGATGTCGGCCTCATCAAACTTGAAAATATGGCCGGGTCCCGTCGAGTGAGCTGCAACCTGGGAGTTGGCGTCTTTCTTTCTCACCGCCGCTGCATGCTCGGCCATTCGCGTCCGGAGTAATCTCCCGGTTTCTCTAACGTAGTTGCTTTGTTCACAACTGCACCAAATCCGGTAAACGACTCCAGCCGTTTCCTGTTATGGCAGTGGGACTTTCGGTCTCATGACCCGACGCCTGATGGTAGCTTCTGGTCTGTGCGCAACTCCAATTCCAAGCGGGCTGAGTAGACGGCTGACCGTTTCCGATACATTCCTCACGTACGGAAGAACTCGCTTAACTTTTGGGTCAGTTGGATGTGGCTTCTTCTCTCGTTTGGGTATGCATTGGTTGACAAAGTTACGCGGGTATCCATTCGCTCTCAGTACCCGCCGAATATGTTTTAATTCATCAACCTTGTCTTCCGCTTCGCTGCGATGCGTCTCAACACGCCGGTAAAGCGCCCGTGCGCAGCTGCGTTTGTGACCAATTGGGTGGTTGCTGTTGCAGTTAAGGACTTGCATAGTGTTGGTTGCTTTCCTGAAGACTTTAGTTTTTAGGTCACCACCGTCTTTGTGGCAAACGAGAACATCCGGGAAGGCCAGCTGGTTGTTATCTTCTTCCTCCATCGTAAATTGAATGACCGGGAAGACGGCGTTAAGACGTTCCTTTAATGTCAGCACCTGATCCCGCTCAATAACGAAGAAGGTGTCGTTCACATACCGAGTCCAGAATTTCGGTCTGTAGTGTCGGAAAACCAGCGATTCCAACCGGTGCAGCACCGTCTCTGCTATGAGTCCGGAAATAGGCGAAACCATAGGTGTACCCTTCACCGGCTCGTACATAGTTCCGTTGAAGCGAATCCGAAACGTCAGGGAAAAAGTCGTTGTTCCAGTGATCACATCTTCTTCTTCTTCTTCTGGCTATCCGTAATCCTAGTGTTTCATATATTTTCATTTCCATTTTGCGTCAAGCACGTAATTCAGACGATAGATATGTTGAAATTGGCCCTGTTCCCATTTCTTTCTTATCTAGAATGCATTTGAACAAATAGGCATTATTGGATTATTTCGAAAATGCCAGGTTTACTGAAAGAAAAGTATCAATGTGAAAGACTCGTTACTATATTCCTCTTACGCCTATCCATTACATTATTAGTCAAATCTGGTCTTAGTGATTACCTTCAACCAACATTTTGCGCTATTGTATGTGAAAACATTACCTACTTGAACTTATTTTACTTCTCATTTAAACTAGTTAATATCAACAGACCGCTTTTCAAACTTACTGTTGATCTAGTAAATTAAGGCGATGAAAAAGAAGTTGTTTTCAGTTATTGAAAAAGCTAAGTTCGCACAAACGTGCCCTGCTTGTGATTTTTTCAAGTGCCATCGTTTTGAGTTACTGCTCGCTCTCTAGTGCAACATTTATATTAATGTTTACGTAGGCGATTTTATATTTTGCAGATGCAATAACATGCGAAATCTTATAAGTTTGATTTATCTAATATTGCGCATTCCAGCTGCTGAGGGATATAAAAATGGACACATGATTACTAAGTTAACAAGTAATTGCATCTATCTGCTACGTGGATATTTTATTAATCAGAGAAATCATTTTTTGAAATTATTAGTTACATGGTTTGGAGTTGGGTATTTAAAACATGACCTTTTAGGTTCAGAACCGAATTCTCTATGAAAATTGGCCTCGAAGACAGTCAACTTCTGTAGAGTAACCACGCAATGCCCATTCTACAAACGAGTAGTACTAAAAGTAATCTGTGTTTCATATGGCAACTATGTTATACCGTACTCTCGGTTAAAATACAACCTAAATGTTCAGAAACGTGTTTATCTATGTATACGTGCATATTGTGAAAAGCCGTTCATAAACTATCACGTTTTATCTTGGGGTTACACGTATTTTCGAGAACTCTAGGAAGCCACTTGGTCATACCGATAATAGCTGAGAGCAAACAGTGATCAAAAAACATCCTAGCACTCAAGAGCTAGAATAGAATACTGAGCAGGCACAATTTCCGGACCCAAAGTATTTGGAATAAAACTCAAATTGCTTCCCATGTGCAATGGTTTCAACATCGACGCATGAGCAGGCATTCTAGCAGTTGTAGTTAAAAATACGCAGTAGTCTGAGAGTGGTGATTGCGGGGTTTATTAATGGAAACACTAGATAGGGCCATTTCCACAGCGCAATTCCCGAGCAAATTACATCTACTGAAATGATGGCTTAGCTTGGATAGCTTTTCACATATGCGCAAAACATATTTATCAGTGCATTATATGCGGCTACTTAAGAGTGGAACAAATATTTCTCTCACCATGAAATCAGCTATCCTGTCCTGGCTTTAATTCTTGAAAAGTGGTTGCTACTGGAACAGACAGAAAAATAATAAGTATTTTCAAAAATGGTCATATGTGTGGCCTGTTTCTTCTGCATTCGCACGCTTACTACGGATTGTGGAATAAATACCTTAAGCGAAAAGTAAGCCGTTATAAAGAGAAAGGTACGTTCTTTCATCTCCAGTTAATTTTTTATCATTTTTCTTCAGGTAAATTAAAGAAATTGTCAAAAGTCTCCAATTTCACTGTAACATTACCTTGGAAAATGTAAATACATGCAAAAGTTCGTCAGCTAAATGTCCAATAAAAACACTTTTTAAAGAGGTAACCTATTATGGAAGGTTTTTTGATTAATCTTAGGAATAAAAATATGCGTGGTATCTGGCAGGCTCTACAAGGTGGTTTGCTGCTTTGAAGCATTTTCTAATTTGACCTACATAGCCATCTGCATAGGAAATAATATCCAAAAGCTCGTTTCTTCGGTAAATGCTGTTTAGTTATATCTTGTTTTAAAGTTTTTGATGTAAACGTCAAGCATAACTGCAATTAATCAACTTATCAATGAAGACACCGAAAACGAGCGAAATGAAGAGAGACTTTATTCCACGGTATTCAATAACTAGTAATCCATTTACTACCATTTTTACAAAATATTTTGACTAAGGGAAAGTGGTTGCTTTAAGTTTTAAACTTAACAAACTATTTAAATTTAGTGTTCTTATTTATAGCTATTTTTGACGTCCCTACGTCCTGCGAATTATCGAGAAAATTTTATTTTTCGTGACAAACACTTAGTACTTCTTATAGTTCTTTTAAGTAATTAATATGCCTAATGCTGCTCATTATTATTCACAAGTATTCGTTAATGCAATCTCGCTCGTACGGGAGGGATAATCAAATATTTACAAGCATAAGCAAGTTGCTTCCAGGACTCGCAATACTGTATATGCTGCAAAATTTACAGCAAAATATTTAAGGATATAGATTCGCTACTTTAAAAGTGTAAACAGGTCGATGCCTATGCAGCATCCGTGGTTTACTTAGCGTTTAAGACCCATGTGGCGCGTATACGGTCCTGAAAATATCTGCGAAAGGTTGATAATACCACAAAGAGACATCAAGGAGGGCTATAATACTAGTTATCATGCAACCTTATCTCATGAAATTTCAATCACATCAGGATGTCGGTGTTTTGACGAGTTTTTGTTTTTGACCACTTACGAAAAGTGTGCTCTTTAAAAAGGGGCTTTTTACGTAGCATGCATTTAACTCATTGGTTTTGACGGACTTTATAAATTCAAATATACTTGATAGAAAATAAATTGGCGATCATACGTCCGTTCTCGATAAATTCTCAGGAGACACTTACATTTTTATGGTATTTAACTAAGTAAGCTATACGAGTTGGTAGAAAAATATAGAGGTTGGCAGTGTAGGTGAGAAGCTGTAAGCCGTGCGAGTTGATAAGCTGCAGGCTGTCGGATCCGCGGCTTTTGGCCATGGTAACCGCGACGCTGTGACGAAGTTCTTTTGGGCGCACAGGACCGATCGGTGTAGCCTAATGGTGGCTGCTTCTGCCGTAGCCAACAGAGGCTGTCGAAGGAATTTCGAATAGCGTGAGGGCATCTCATAGATCACTCAAAAGGCCTCCTTAGCATCCATGCGATGGTTTGAGTCTACCAGATGCGCTAGAATAGAGCTGTTTCCAACCTTTAGTTGGCCCTTCGCTAACCACGCTGGAATGAGTTCTCGCATGCTTTTGGACAAACACCGGCTCGTTTGGCCACAATATCCTGCTATTTAAAATTCCTTGGACAGCATCTTTTGGCTACGTCAGAAGCGGCCGCCATCAGACTACACCGATCGGTCCTGTGCGCCTAAAAGAACTTTGTCACGGCGCCGCAGTTAACATAGCCAAAAGCCGCTAATGCAATAGCCTGCAGCATATTACCTCACACAGCTAACAGTATCCCCTAACACTGATGAAATTTTTGAGCCCAATTCCCTCCTTCCATTTCCTCTGAGAATCGCACTACTTTTTGTACCAAATAGATGTTTGTTGGCCTATTTATCTTCTGGGCTTTTCAATGGCAATTTTCGCACATGTATTTTAGATAAAAATTTACAAATGCATTCTTTCTTATACTCATCACGTAATGAACTAGCGCGGAAGCCCGCCTTCGCCTTGGGCTTCCTTACATGTTGTTGACCCTTAGGTAGGCAAACCGCATATAAGAACTTCTTAAAATGATTATGACCAGTTAATTTCAGCTTTATTTGTGCATAGTTATGATGCAGAACCTGTGGCGCTGCCAGAAATGGATAAGCGTTGGGTAGGGGAAGACGGTAAAAAAAATCCTCAGGCATTTTCCATAAGTCAAGTTTCGAATGCCGCTTTGCGGGATTTTAAGGAGAAAAACTGTCCAGTGTGAGGCTGGGGCCGGGAGGGGATGGAGGCGATGGGTGTATGTAAATCGGATGTCCTGCTGCTGAAAGTATTGGAATCATGTCAGGAGGAGGCCATCGCGGTTGATTGATACCCTAATGGTCACATGAGGGGAAGATCGCAATGGGTACGAGAACATGGCCGAATACCGAAGTTGAGCCCATCGTACACCCTTGCTGGTTACCGGGTCTGCCGACCAGATATCGAAGCACGGGAGCCCAACGATCGTCAGCAGTTATTCTAAGCAAACGAAGTACTTAAAAGTAGCGAGCCGTATTGTTTTTACAGGAAATTTCTGCCAGAGAAGTTTGGTGGCAAACCTTACTTGCTGCCGAGCGGCAATGTAATTTGTCTAGCATAATTGCAAAGAACATCTTTTTTCATGCTTTTCCAACTGCATCACAAACGGGTCCACAGGTAGCATTAAAATATGAGCGAGTAAATAAGTATGTATGCGGTGGATAGTGGTAAATGTGGGCATTAAGGGAGCAGAATTTTGAAACTAAACAGTAGTGAGAAATACGGGATCATGAGAAGGCAGGAAATAAGGATCAATATGCACAGTAAGGAGATGGAAGGTAGATTCGTCAGACTAACGCTTCTGGGTTAACGAAATTTCTCGTAACGCCGTTGGCTGCCAATACGATCAAATTGGTTTTCGAGCCAACCCGAGATATCGCAACGTAGAGCTGACCGTGAAAAAAGCACGATTCTTCAATGTGAATTCCAGCGAACCTGAACGTTTGACCTTGGGACTTGTTGATGGACATGGTGAAGCAAACCTTCACGGGAAATTAAAATCGTCGGAAATTAAACGGAGTGTCAGATGGCACGATAGGAATTCGGGGGATAAAAGCAGTCTCCCCTTTTGCACAGCCGGTCATAATTGTGGCCTCTCTAAGGTATGATATCAGTCGCTTGACAATTAGCCTAGTGCCATTGCACAGCCGCGGTGCATCAATAGTTCTCGTCAGCATAATTGGCGCGCCAAACTTTAAAACCAGTTTTTGCGATGGAACGCCAGATATTCCCAAGCTGTTCAGGAATTCAACTGGATAATTTACACAGTCGGAAAGATCAACCGTCGTATCGAATGATTTGTACAGTTTTTCCTCACCCGGAAGAAGATGGCTAATTCTGTCGTTAATTTATTTGACGAATTTGTTGGTTGGAGTCAGAATTCCTCGTTTGCATAGCCATTCTGTGTCGGTAAAGTTAATTTGTAGATCAGGGAAAACTTTGTCTCGAAGATTTTCGTCAGTGCTCAGAAAATTTGCAACCAAACTAATAGGGATGTTTCCGGTAGCATCGCTGTCAATTTTCCCTTCGCCAATCTTCAAGATGATGGTGGAGAATCCGTCGTTTTCATGGGCATTGTGGTGGAAAACTCTCATATTGGTCGTGAGTTTGAATGTCTTCACCGTTGACCATAGCGGGGAATATTTTAGGCAGAATTTTACCTGGTCACCCCTGGTACCCCTTTGAATCACCGGTAGTGTCTGGCGGAAATCACCAGATAAAACCATTGTGATGCCACCAAACGGAATGTTTTTTCCTGTGACATCACGCAGCATTCTGTCTAACGCTTCCAGTGCAATTCTGTTGGCCATGGTACACTCATCCCAAATTATAGATGAGCATCGTTTCAACAATTCAGATGATCCACTACCTCTGCTTATGTGGCATGTGGCAGTACCATCATCAGGTAACCTTAGAGGAAGCTTGAAGGTACTGTGAGCAGTTTGGCCACCGGGAAGTAATGTCGCTGCTATACCAGCCGATGAAACAGCCAAAAAATTTTGCTTTCTTTGCGCAGCTCAGCCAAAAGCAGCTGAATGCCGAACGTTTTGCCAGTTCCACCGGGCGCATCCAAAAAGAAAACGTGGTTGCCATTACTGCGGTTATGGACACTGTCAATAATAGTGTTGAATGCGTGAAGTTGATTGACCAGCATCCTTGGTTTTTGAAGAGCCACGTATGCTGCCAGCTCGGTAACATTGAAGGAAAGTTCCCGCTGAATTTCAGTTGGAAGCTGATTCCCAATACTCCTGTCAAAAGGAGGAAATCCAAGTTGCTCTTCACCTATTTCAACCAAGGTGTTTTCAATGTGAATGAGTGCCATGTTGTAGATGGCGGCATTGAAGTCTACGGGAAGATGGGCATTTTGCAACTGTAGTTGATGTTGGTAGTCTTCTGACATATCAGTTCTGTACTTTAACCATAGATCATGGGGGCAGTTCAACTCACAACTTCTGATCAACAACGCAAGCAGTCGTCGTAATGGAAAAGGAGCGTTAGCAACGACAGCTTCAGCAATGGTGTTCTCCCACTGATTATCATATTGAAGCAGACCACGCCTCGCACAGGCTTCTCTGTAGGTAGAACACAGAAAACCATCAATATTCCTAAGATCTTCAAACGTTGTTGGACCTTTAACTTCATGGAGTAGCATTCGTAAGTAGAAGCATGCTTGTTGAGAGGGGTGAACAGTGTAAATTCTGCCCATTTTCACATCATACTTGATGCCCGGATGTCCGTCAACTGGGATACCTACCTTTCCTCGGGCCATTTTGTTTCGATTTCAGATGTAGTATGAAGGGACCTGAATATACAAAAGTGTCTGGGCAAACGAATCTTGCTGGCACAATTTGAAGAAAGCAGTCAAAGCTGTATCTTTAGGATTCTGAAGCTGATCCAAGAGGAATACTTCCGTAAAGTTAATCCGTTGGCCATTTTCCAGGTGGACGCTTAAGTGTTCAATGGCCAGAAAACGGTTATGGATATCACAACCAAAGATTCTCCAGAATGCCTCATTGCTGCTGATGTATCTGCCCATTTCATACTGGGTAATCTCATCATTTTTGTTACGGTGGTTGAGAGAGTACATGGTGGCATCGGATCCTTTGTTGATGTACTTGTAGACGTACTTGATGGACTTCGCTGAGTGGCAAAATTCAACGTTGATGTGGGCGTTGAATACTTTTGACAGTAAGGGGCAATACGGCACAATCCAACGGTTATCAATTACCACACCACCGTTTTGCCTTTGATTGATAACTGCTTCGAATCCGCCAATCTCAGGTTTTCGCCTTCTACATAGAGGGAAACCATCCCCATCAGTCTGATTTGTATCTAGAAATCGTCTGGGATATCTCTTGGTACATTTCCCAACCTTCATAGAAGGGCTGTTAGGATTTATCTGACCGCATGGGCCATTCACCATTTGAGTTTTGATCGTTTCAAACAGGACAGGGTCAACGGATTGGTCAGGCAACTCTGCGCATATAAATTTGTCGACAAGGAAGAGTGCAATTTTTCCTTCAGCCAGACCAAAATGTGAGCGTGGGGCAATCCTCTCTTTTGCCACTCAACAGTGTACATGTGACACTGAACATCACCGAAAATTTTGAATTTTGTGATGATTCTCATCATGGTTTTCAAATTAAGCTGGAATACTCGCGCGGACAAATCATGGCGATCCTGTGGCTTTTGACCGGGGAACAACTCATGAGTAATTTCAGGCCACGATGGGTTGCAGGTAAACGTAATGAATAGATCCGGGCGACCATAATGCCTAACGTAAACCAACGCATCTTGGGTTTTCTCATGCATGTAGTGAGCAGACCCAGTGTGGCTTGACGGAAAGATGAAAAGTTGACCACGACTAGCACCATTACCACCATTAGAAAGGATATTATCTCTAAGGTGGATGTAGTTGTCCACGCGAAGTTCTTTCTGGTGTGTGCGGAAATAGTAAAGGCGTTCTGTTTCCATTTTGGCAAACATATCAACAGCAAATTGCAGGAACAACGTTTTGAATCGACAAAGTAGGTTGAAAGTTCGTTCCCGAATCATAAAGTGATGTGAGTAGAAGGCTTTACAACTAACTGTTTTACGGGTGCCAATTTGAGGTATACCGAAGCGATAACCGTTTTCACCATTAACATGCATGAGAGGGTATTGTGAGGCGATGTATGAACGGTGTTTCTCGTATATCCTTTGCAACCTATCGTCCCTCCTTCGCAAGACAATATCCCTGTTGCCGTGCTGCGTTTCTGAAATAATGACGGCCAACTCGTTGCATGCGGGAGCATTAAATCTTCGTTGGTGTTCTCCACGAGGACGTTTATCGGCATCTTTGACAATAGTGAAGTCAATGAAAGCGTGCATCTCCAGGGCGGACTTGAAACTGTTAACGTACCTGTTGCGCTGGTGTAGCATGTCTTGAAGGGACAGTATTATGTGATGCTTTAAGCCTGGCTACACTCGGGATCGGCTTTGAGCCTGTAGGTTGATGTCTTCTATGAAATATATTTGTAGAAATTTTGGCTAGCCATCAGGAGAAGGTAGTAACGATCCAATCCGGTGGCAAACTTTGCCTTCCACCTTAAAGGTAGGCATAAGTCCAACCTCACAAACAAGGTTGGCACCGAAGGAGGTCATTTGAAACGCACCGTTGTATTTCCGTATATTCGAAAGAAAATTTTTCGAGTCGTCGGTGTTACCAGAAAGCAATGTTTGAAGTATTTCTGGTGGTGGGGGGAAGTTATTCAGTAGAACTTTGCCGTTTGAACAGCACATGCCGATCATCTCACCAGTCCATTTTTATGCCTAACAATGTCCGCAACCTTCTACCATCTTCCCAATGGAAGCATTTAAATCTTCCGCATAACCAAGACTTGGGTTGTAATTAAGTGAGGCTTTGTCCCACACTTGAGCATTTATGGAAGCAACCGACGGGTCAGAGTCGCCAAACCGTATGGGAATTGGTTGCAAACTGGAGTTTCCAGCATCGTTTGGGCGTTGATCCGCTCTCTGTGATGCTTGCATATTCAGACGTGCACTTCTACGTCTGGGTAATTCGTTTTGCCGACGTTGCGAATCTCTTAACCTACCTAGCTCTCTCCTTCGCAGGGTTTGGACCTCGGTTTCTTGGGAGAAGTTAATTTGATGGCGAATCGCGTCTTCTTTGCAGCATTTGATCTTCGGTTTCTTGGGGGCGTCGATATCGCTGACGTATGGCATTAGTCTCCAGGCGAAGCTGTCTCTCTGCCTGTGTTTCTTGCGAACGTCTATTAACATTGGCAAGTCTCTTCTGTTCCTTCGTTTGAACTTGTGTTCTCGCGGCTGCTCGAACGCCTTTTCTACCTAATGAGGTAGAACCTACAAATAGGTTATTATTTTGAACGGAATAACATAAGGTAGCAAAGAAGTAATTTTACAACGTTACCTTCAGGCACCAGCCCATCATCGTTTGTCGAGTTGTTTGTGTTTAGAACATGCCTGACGTCATCACTGTTGTCCATAATTTTAGTTTGTAAGGGTTTGATTGAAAGAGAAGGGATTTATATGGTAGGCCATTCAACCTAACCTAAGAGCTAGCCGCATTGTTGTGGAGGCCGCGACAACTTACGCGTAAGTAAAGGGGGAGGTCCAAGTGATAGTAGGTCAAGGGGTTTACGCTCAACTCATCCAGTAGTAACAAAAGGGTAAGAGAGAGAGAGGTGTGAAGGGATTATGGGCATCAGATTCCAGTCATAATTGGGGACCAGCGAAATGGGGGTGGGGGGAGGGGGTGAGAGGGGAATGAGTCCGACAATTAATGTTGTCCCGTGGTCATCGTCTCAAGTTTTGTTTGGAGGTGTGAGGACGCAAGGTGTCGACCTCTTGAGACGGTGTCGGTGGCGTTTGGAGGCTTGGTTTACGGTGAGTGAATTTGAAGCAGCTGTGCAAACACGGTTATAGCCCTTGCTACATTGGCGGGTGGTGACCTTTCAAGCGGCCGCAACGACCTGGAAGCGATGACCCCTTCCCCAACCTCGCCCACCCCCCAGTGGCGTATTCACATCCGCAATTCACGTCGGGCGTCACTTGAATCTTTGAAGCATGCTGTTCCCGGAGAGAACTTGAAGATGGTTATAGCTGTAAGATGTAATAGTACCATAACTTTCGGGAGAGCTCCTCAGTTACAACCCCTCATTGCATTGAGGCCCACGAATGAGAAAACACGAAATTGAAACTATACGGAAAGGTCATACGTCCTAGTCAGATAGAGAAAGAAGGTTAAAACCAAATTGGAGGAAGAAAACAGGGAATTGAGTTGTTGGGAATATTGGGCTGGGGAATGTGCGAATCTGGGGCCTGTGGTTACCAAGGTAAGGCAAGGTTAACCACGTGCTCCATCTGTTTGCAGAGGTCCGGTTTAAAGCGTCTAATATAAGCAGCTTCCAGGTAACACAAGATTCGAGATGTTCGTGCTCGAAAAAGAACTCGGAAAGAAGTTGCAGGATCTACCGAATGACCAGTGTCCAGTAGGTGTTCAGTGATAGAGGAATGGGGAAAATGGTTTTCTTGCTTAAATAACCAGCTAGGTAGATGTTCCTTGGCTCTGGTTGCCAATTTTCTTTGCGTACGCCCTATATACTTGCATCCACAAGTGCAAATGAATTCGTAAACGCAATTAGAGGTGGCGTGCAAAGAAAAGGCATCCTTGACACAAGGAGTCGGCAGGGGCTTTGTTGGAATGCAAAATATTAGTTCTGCGGCGTAATTGGTTCTTTCTATGGTCTTGAGTAAGCGCCTCTTGATAGTGTTTAGGACGTTACCCCCCTTGAAGGGCAAGGATATAAATACTGGCTTCTTAGGGGCTAATTGTTCACTCATTTTTGGTCGTAGATGTTTACGATGTTTGTCTATAAACTGAGGCGGATATCCACGTTTCAGTAAAATAGCTTTTAAAAAACCTAATTCTACGTCAAAAGTATCCGCAGAACAGATTTTTCTCGTCCTCTGGAAAAGGCTACAAACCAGGTTACGTTTTCATTGAATGGGAACAAAACTTAAAAATGTAAGTACTGACCTTTCCAGGTTTTCGTGTGGAAGACTCTCCGTGAAATGGAGCCATATGTTTGTCTGGACAAGTAGACGTCAAGGAAGGAAAGTCGGTTTGTCACGTTCCAGTTGCATAGTAAATTTTATCTTCGGATGTAGGCTGTTCATATTGGACAGCAATTCCTCGGTTTCTTTCAGGTTCTCCACGATCGTAAAAACATCGTCTACATATCGTCTGTAGATTGTTGTGTGGTTCAATTCTGCGAGTACTTTTCCTTCCAGATGGCCCATAAATATGTCTGCAAATGTTGGTCCGAGTGGACTACCCATTGTGACTCCGTCAATTTGTCTATACAGTTGGCCACTGAATGGAAATTGGACATTTTTAGTACAACGCGCAAGGTTGAATGAGGGAGCGACGTAGAGACTGGCACGCACAGGCGACCGAGAACGTGTGCCGACGAAGTGATCGTGGTACTAACATGCGCGCGTCGAAGGCGCACAAGGCGTGTCAACCTGACTTCGGCGACCAATGATAACGGAGACACACACAGAGACAGTCACCGATTTTATTAAGTAGACAGATACAGATACAGATTTCGTTTTTTTTCAAATTTTCCATTTAAATGTTGGGTATATTTCGAGTTAAAAAAAGGCTCTTAGGTGTCGAATAAGTTTCAAACTCACTGACTGTTCGCAATTAATTTAATGTTTCCAAACTGTGTACTGTGTGCAGGCTGCATAAGGAAAAGTTCGTTTTTGCCTACGGTGTGAAAAAGAAGTCATATAGGTTGCAGTAGGTGTGAACCATACTGTCTACCTTATAGGCAACATTAATAAATTAACGGATGCTGAGTCTTCAGAATGAATATTTCACAATTGTAAAAAATCTCATAATAAGAAATGTTTAAAAAAATACCATATGACTAAGGATAAAGTCTGGAGGCATACTCTTCCACCAAATGAGTGCAAGAAAAAATAATTTTGTAATTTTTTTCTAGAAAATGTATGTGAATTTATCAGGGCAGTCAAAATCAATGAAATAGATGTATACGACGCGATGAACCATTTTACAGAACACACATCCTGTAAGGGGTCAGAATGAAGCTCTTTAAACAGCCTGCGTCTTGGCATGACCGAACTGACTTGAGAGTAGACTAAACGAGAATCAATATTGCTTGATGTCGATCTGCCAGTTCTCATCAATCTTCCGCAAATTTCGGAATGTTGCACAAAATACGGGCCGTTCTGTACTTCCATAGATTCCTCACATACCTATAATTTGGGACAACATTGTGGTCTTTTGAAGTAATTGTAGGCCTCAAAATAAAACGCAGTTACTTACCAATCGAAAGGAGAATGGGTTTTCTCCCAATGGACGCCATAAGGTCGGATTCCAGCGCATGATACCAAGAGAAAAATGCCCAGTAATAAGACAAAACGCTCTCTATTTTAAACTTTCAGGAACTGCCATAGGATCAGGCAAGACCCCGTTACAATGTATCGCTTTAGCTTTCAATTGCGTTAGTTTCTTACAATGAAATGGACGAACAAGATGATACTCAGGTAAGGATGCGTTAAAATAAGTTATCTAAACGGCTCACGTGTTCAGAAAAGTGAAAACTTTATGGGAAGCGAGATCTCTTTTCGTTGTAACTTTAAAATCCAAATTTTTCTTAAGGCGCTTTTTTAAGGCAACTTTTGGTAAATGTTGCAGTGGACATTAAAATCAGAGACACAGAAGGCCTATAAATCAGCCAAAACACAATTAACGCGATTTAGTTTTTTTGTATCAACGTTTGCAAAACTCAGAGTAGCATTCCCAAATTACACGGCATTTAAGTTAGGCCCGAGAAACCGACTCACTTTTATAATTTCCGATTTCTATTGTCAAATATGCATGAAGTTTTAAGTATAGTCAATTTTTCTAACAACCACGTTTAGTCCTGAAGAATATCTAAAGTGTTCAGCAACCTAAGTAATAAAACGTAAACTGGAATGTGCTTGACTCCGATATTTTGCTTTGCCGAAGGACTTGATGTCTTGACATCGCACATGCATTTGCCATTTTGATAAAGATGAAACATTGTTTTTCTCTGCCATTTGTTTACTAATCTTTATTCCTGTACTTGTCTACAGTCTTACATTGGAGGTTATTCGCCAGCCAAGAATAGTCGACGTTGATCTCATGTCAACAGAATGCTCTCTTGGCGGCTACGCACAGCTTGTCTGCGTGGTTCTAGCCAATGGGAAACCGAATATTTCGATTGACTTCAGTTCTACGGCCGGCCAAACAACCCAGCCCATTGGCGCGGAGGAGAGCATGCTGGGTGGAGACAGAGGTGATTGGCGTCAGCTGACCGAGTCCTACAGCTTGAGGATCTATCGGTCCGAACTGGATGCGGAAAAGCCCATGCTGCACAGACTTACAATTAACATAAGAGGTTCGCACGTTTTCTTTGTAATGCTATCATGCAGAAGTTTTCTCATTACGTTATTCGTGTGCAAACTGATTGCATTGTAAGATTATTCTGTTTGTCTGTTGGCAACACATGCCTCTCAATGTCGATTCGCCATGATGAGGATGAGGATGAGGATGAGGATGATGATGATGATGATGATTAAAATTTTATTTTGCTGATAATATCAAACTTTCAGCAAACAATAGCTCCATTCATGGAGAGCAAGAACTAAATTAATTTAAAGGGTCCAAAATCTCAAAAGAAAACGGTCAAAGATCACAGAAAACTCAAAGTAAGACGTCGACACACTTACCACATCATTTATGGAGTCAGGTCGGCCTTCAGCTTCTCAATTTCCGTTTCTTCACACGTGAGGAAGCGTGCTAAGAATGGGAGTATCGAATTCTGGTAGAATTATGTACGACATGTCATATGTCGGAAGTTTCGGCGCGTCATACGAGAAGACTTCGCAGCCATTAGTTCGAAGTGAAGAGGGTGAGTGTCATCACTAAGAATACGATCCACGAAATTCTTGACCGATTTGAAATGTTGCTGAATTATAAGGTCAGCTAAAAAGCATAGGAATAGCCGGCAGCTGAAGAGAGTAGTCCTGGAAAGGTTACTGGAGAGCAATAAAGAATGAGTGAGAGGATACAGGCATCTATAAAACGCCAGATGACGGCTTGCGGGGTGCGATATGAACGCAAGTGGCGGATAAAATATAAAAGTTTGTGGATTTTTTTAAAAAGGTCTTCAAAATGAAGAGTAAATGAGAGGTTGGAAGCTATTGTTACACCAAGGTTTCGGAAGGAGGATACCTTGTTGGGCAGAAAGTCGATGGTTTCAGGACTGGAGGAGGGTCGCAGCCTGAAGATACACTGGACTGGCTTCCGCTCATTAAGTAAAAGGCAATTTTCTGACGACCATGCTGTGACATGGTCCAATCCATCCTTCAGTGTTTGAAGATGAGTCTGGCTTTTGAGAGGATGGCCGAAAACCATGTCGTCAGCATATTTGACAAACAAACATGCGTTTGAAGATCGTAGGTCATCAGTATGGAGGGAAAAAAGATGAGAGGATAATATAGACCCCTGCAGAACTCCACAATTGTTGGGAAGGATCGTGGATTTTCGCTTCCCGCTCTGAACGAATTGGGTGCGGGAAGTAAAATAGTTCCCAAGCCAAGAGACGGCCCAGCAAGGAGAGCCGCATGCAGAGGTTTTATTAAGAAGAAGATTTCGCGGGTTCGTGTTGAAGGCTGAGGAGTAGTCAAGAAAGGCACTTGCCTATGAACGACACCCCTTGTCCAAGTCTCTAAGAGCAGAGTGGACTACCAGAGCAACAGCATCTAGTGTACTACGCCTAGCTTTATACGCAAACTGAAAGGGATTAGAAAAATTGAATGAAAAAGGCTTAATGGTGTCCAAAGCTGCTCGTTCTGTAAGTTTGAGGAGTGCAGAAAAGCAGGCGATTGGGCGAAAGGATTTGGGAACCGTTGAAGTGGTTTTTTGGATTAAGATTGATTTTGACCGAACGCCAGCCGTCAGGAATCTTGAACTCCATGAAAGATAAATTAATAAGATGTGCCAAGACAGGAGCTAATTGAAAAGAGCAAGATTTAAGGAGAAATGGGGAGATGCCATCTGGTCCGGCAGCTGTTGTACCTTTAACCTTGTTGGGGTGTTTCATGACTGTTTCCACGGACACCGGAGAGAAATCACTTGGTGGTAAGGAAATATCATTTGTCGGGAGATAGGAGTCGTTGGGAGTGTGGATGACATTTGAGTTTAAGCTGTCTAGGTCCGCATCAACATGTGCCAGTGTATTGCATTGACCAGTGAGACGTTTGAGGCTCTTCCATATTTCGGAGGAAGTGAGAGGAGCGGAAGATGTAGAAGAAGCAAAAAGCTGACTAACAAAAGGGTCATTCAGCCTGGAAATCTCACGCTTTATCTGGACGTTTAGATCCTTTAGTCTATCTCGCAGACCTAGTTTATAGAACAATTTCTTTTGACGTCTCAAAGATTTAAGGTGGGGAGAAGATATTCTGTCAGGTCTAACCATAACAGTGTCAAGAGGAGAGCAGACGTTAAAAATGTTATTGAAAAAAGGAGTGAGATGCGAACAGCATGATTCGACATCTGAGTACTCTAGAAGGGTAGAAATCTTGCCAGCTATGACGGTCTGGAGCAAAGCCATATTTTGCGGGGAGGTGTCTCGAACCCTTAGTTTCCTCTCGGAATTACTAACAGCCCTTTGTTAGGCTACAATAGATGGTTGGCAAGCCCAAAAACACAGAATGATCTGAGCCAACGGTGCTCTATTTTTGACGACAAAAAGTTTGGAATGGTTGGTCAATATGTGATCCAGAGGGGCGTCGGCACGTGTGTTGAAGGAAACTAAAGCGTCTAAACCTTGCAGTGTAAGAGGACGAAGATGTATACGATTGAAATCACCACTTAAAATTATTACGCGCTCGCAAGACAGTACAGCAACTTTTTGGGAAAGAAAATAAAAAAAGGTGCCTAAAGCACGTTGGCATGTAGAGAATGGAATGTGGATGCTGACAAAAATGATGCCTTTAGAATTACTTCAAAATCTAGGCTTGCATACTACAGCAATGGCGTCTATTAAGTCATCCGAATAGGAGAAAAAGGACTTAAAATTTTTGCACCATTGCTGGTATACAAAGACAGCCACTTTACCGCCTCTGTCGCTGGTTAAGGATTTTCTGTTTGAACGATATGAGTAAAAATATTGAGGAGTGATGAGTTCTGACTCAATATCGCTACTAAGCCTAGTTTCTTGCAAACAGATAACTGCAGAATTCTTATGTTCTCTTTTCAACATGAGTGCCGATAACTCGACACTCTTGTCAAACAGGGATCTGCAATTTGTCGACATGAAGCCTGGAAGAGCCATGTCGTTAAGAGGCTTACGATTGTTTCCTCGCTTCCAACTAGATCTGTGCTTTATTCTTCGTGTTGTCATTCTACGGAGAAGTGTCGATGTTGGTGTTGTTTGTGAATTGCATATGCGACAGATTGGCCGCATTTGACAAATATTGGGATGGTGGTATGTTGTAGGTAAAATAACTTGTTTTCGTGCATTTAAAAAGGTAGTGGTGTACTGCAGAAATGACCTCATGATCACAAGTGCAGACAAACAAAGCAGAGGATTAGGGAGAATGGTATTGGATAATAAATTCCCGGGTGAATGGAGAGTGAAAAAAATGGGTGGCTCAAATTCGAAAGCCGCGCCAAGGTACCGAATCAGTCAGTATTAATTCCTGTCCACAGCAATGCTTGCTGCTCCTCTATTAAAAAGAAATACTATTTGGAGACCTTCTGTGAATGTTTCAGGTTCCAAAGATATTTTTAGATAAAGCGGAATAAAGGAAAGTCAAGTTAGTCTATATTAGATATGGTCGGCTTCCATTTCTTTTCTATTTGAATTAGCTGAGGCCTGGTACTCACAGCACACCCGTTATCCCAGCTTCTATTTCGATAAGGTCAGTGTAACAATTGGGTGTTTGAATTGACGATAAATTTTTATTTATAGTGAATGCAATTCTAAGATGAACAGGCTTAAACTTTAGATGATGAAAGAAGAGCCTACAAAATCTAAAGCTAAATACATTCTACCTAATAAAGACGACGGGACCCGATGGCTGCCGCAACTTCATACACACTTTTGGACCTTGGGTTGATAATTTTGGAATTATTCAGCTCATCACCTGGCACAATAAGAACTCGCGCGCTTCTGAAGTCATAGTCTACTGAACAAATTGAAGCATCAACGTTTACGGCAATGGATAGATGTTTGTGGTTCTTGATAGGCTGCGGACTGAAGAAACATATCTCAAGCTACTAGCGATGCATTAAGTAGAAAACTCGCGAGCAGTTTAGCTCATCCACTGTTAAGTCCCGTTCAGTGAGTGAAACATTTTAGTCTGGCTCTAATTCTTGTCACTGATGCGTTTTCTTGCAGTCGAATCTGAGGTAGTTATTCGGCACACAACTGTCATCTCTGGGCAATAGCTCCTAACCGTTCCTGTGGTGTTAATGCTTTCCTAAAGTATCATCAAGTTGCTAACGACCTGCATACGCATCCAGTGGCGTAAGCAGGGCTTTTAACTGATAGAGGGGCTGTATATGACTGCGTTAATGAATGTAATTCCTACATCTAACCTTGTGCCTCACTCTGGACACCGCCAGCAGGTGCCTGTGATTAACGCTGTCATAAATTAGTGTTTTTTTGCGAGTATGAAAATAGATACAGGTTGCATTCAGCATGTACTTCTCGGCTCTCTGAGCTAAGATCATGTGAAGTAATTCTAAAACTATAAGGAGCGGTTTAGCAGATACCAATAATTCATTTGACTCAGTTGTGGAAAACATCGGCTGCCTCGGTGAGATTTGAACCCACGCGAACAAAACGAGTCCATTTTTAGCCTTAGGAGGCATTCAAAATGTATATACTGTGCACCTCAGGGCAAAGTAGTTTATGTAGTTTACCTTATACGCTCCCAGCATTTTTTCAGACGGAAACGGTGCTCATAAGTTTTTTTGGGGGTGGGGAAATAGGATAGGCAGGAATAGAATTTTTAGAGGTGAATGTAAGGGGAAAACATTTAGTCGAATTTATTTCCCGCGGCCGCTGGGAGTAAGTTTTTCCGCATGTTAATTCAATGTGTGCGCGGCGCTTTGCGCCGCGGTCTTTATTAATCTAAGTCCAGATCTTTAAGTTGTACCTCAGGTTAGTTGAATAAGATGACCTCCTAACCACGATTTCTGTTTTTCAGGAATTTCAGGAAACCTGCAAGTTGATAATCGGCTTTTCTGCAATAGGTTAAACAATAATACAGATTAGGAAAATCTACAAATAAAAAATAACCACATTTATAAATACGACAAAATAAAAATGCACATAGCAGTTATTTCAGTAAAGTCCACTGCCCATCCTAATTTTTCACTCATAGAACCTTCTAACCACTGTTTCCGTTGGACAAATGCTGGGACTAGGTATTAATGACGTGCACTATGTAAACTTATGTTGCCTATCTTAGTTAGCTGTTGCTGTCTTTGATTTTTCAACTGCAACAGTCATTCTTAAATATGGGTAGTTACCACCTATGCTTTCTCCATTGCCCTTTCTTTAATAATTTTACTGCTTCTGTAAGCTTTTTTAGGTATCAGTTGCTCTAATGTCTACCCTCCAATGGCATTCTGATCTTAACCTAGCCTATTTTCTGCTCCAGGTGCTCAGAGGGAACACCATGGTGCCTATCGATGTCGCGTGACTAACGCCGCCGGTCAGGCCCAGTACGTCGGTGAAATCCGGGTTCGGTCGGAGCCGCAGCTTACCATCCACCCCGTACAGTCCACCTACTTCCTCGGCCGTCGTCCGCTGATCATCTCCTGCCTTGTCTCTGGCTATCCGTTGGCTGTAACCAATGCCGCCGCAGTACCCTCGAGGGGTGCTGTCACAATGTCCACAGCCAGCCTCGCTGATGAGGAGGGCAGAAGTACACTGTCACCAGCCAATGCGCAGTTGTCAGATCCGGAGGCAGCGGAGAGAATTTCGCCAGTGTCGTTAAAGATTTCCAACCCCAATGTGGACACCGATCAACTGGTTACCATAAAGCTGACATCCCTGCGAATAGGCGTTTATGAGGGGTGAGTGTTTGTGTTCGTCCTTATCACCTAGCTTACTCACCTAGAACTCAAATGCAAATTACCCTATACTCTAGCCTGATTTTCCCTAATTTTATTAGGAATATTCTCTACGGGTATGCAGTCCGTTTTTTTAACAGCGTTATCGTACCGCCATTATTTGTGGCATCCGTCTACTACGACAGTCCTTTTAAACGAAATTTCAGAGGCTCCATGAATGGGTCAGACAGGATAAACAATCTTGTCCCAGGTCTGCCTCATATTGTCATTTTTGTTCTTTAGTTGAAAATAAAACAACGCAATTTATGTTTTTTGCAAAAGTCAACTCAAAGGTTAGAGTTGCAATCAACGCGATCAAAGGTAAAACACGCGATCAATTATGTTCGCCATCTCATACAATTAAGTCGTAGGGAAAGGGATGTAGCGGATTGGTTTTAAAGAAGCCTCGGAGCAGATGAAAGAAGCCGGGATGTCGACCGACTGTTCGGTAAACTGCCACATAAGTTTGCCGGTCCCAAATTTTGTATTAAGAACATTCTTACCAGAGGACAGTCACGGCGCGGAAAAATTTGGGTCAACATGCGAACCCATGATACAGGCTACGGCGAGACGCGGGGGGAGAGTGAGTCGACACAGATGACCGTCGCGTGGGGAGACAAAATAAACACTGACGCTCCAATTGCAGACGCCGAGAAGATTGCGCGTGAAAGTTACCAGGCAATTGGAGCGGCCTGCGTTTACCTCCCAGAAATGTGAGCCACACGGAGCGGCTCGAACTAGATTGTTAGTCTACGTACGCAGAAAAAGGGAGTGGCATATATCGAGAGCCAGGAGCCAGAGGATTCACTCTCTGAAGATGGATAGACAATACCACTATCCGAAACGTCAGGTAGAAAAATAAAACTCCCCCGGTGAACGCTTTTTCTCCTTATGACTTACCAACTAGGAATCCAATTAGAGTTCGCTAATAAACGACTGGTTATACGACATGGACGGTTAGTGGAGGCTAGATCAGGCGCGAAGCTTGTAGGAGGTCTTTTGTGCAGACGCGGTTCGCTGTCTCAACTAAATAACGGTTGTTTCTGCTGTTGCTAGCAGATGCTTCCCAGGCACTTTGGGTAGTTTGGTGGAAGGATTTTTTGGGGTCTACGCGATGCCTGAAATCAACCATGTGGGCAATCATGGTGCGGTTTAAGCTCCTGACATCACCTTTTCTCAGCCATGCCAGGAGGGGTTCTCTTATTCTTTTGGGTAGGCGCCGACTTCTGCAGTCAATCTAACCTACTCTACCGGAGCAAATAATTGAGCAGATGCATATGAAGGCGGTTTAGAGCTGGTTACATATATTTACCTTCCCACTAAAGACTGGGTTGTTTTAGAATAATACACGAAATCATCCTGCTGTGAAAGGTCCTATCACGGCTTGGTCAAGGCGTCTTCTCCAGAGTTCACTTGTAACATGCCATTTAAAAGATTCTTTATGGAATAACGTTTTCTTTTGCGCAGTACTTGTGCTAGTCCTTACGTGTCTCGCAAGTACATTCCTTATCCTCTAGGCGGGACGCCTGGAGAGATGTTTTCGAGATAGCGTTCTCTCTGTAAGCCATGGGCGTATTTTTCTGGCAATTTGCTGATTTGTTGTATCCATCTAGAACGACGGCCATTATAAACGACGTTTATAGAGTCTCCAGACCTGGCTTTGGGCGTCGTTTTTGTCCATTGGTCGAAAGAATCACTACAAAATGCATATAATTTTTACGAAAGCCAAGTTAAATTTTGTTTTTTTTGTTGCAAAAGTGTCCGTACAAGAATCTAGAAGAATAGTAGGCGAGAAAACATAAGTCTTCGACACATTCTCATGGGAAGAGCACGTATGTGTGCGCACAGGGTCAACAGAGAAAAACGTGGTCAAGTATGTTGGTCATTTCATCTACTTGTTTCATGGGAATAGGAAGGAGTTTTAGGCAAAGACGAGAGACGGCTGATTACACTACCGTTAAAGTTTGGTGGCGTCAGTTCCTGCGGATCAAGCTTTCATATTGGATTTCCTCTAGTCCGAAAATATGGTCTAAATTCTGCTATACAGAAGGACCTGTTTGTTGTAATGACGTCTGCTCAGCTGTCCAGAAAATTGTTCAAAATATCCCTCCTGGAAACTGTTCAAATTCATCTATGATGTTTGGACGCGGTGAAAATGAAGTGGTGACTGAGTCTTATATTAGATAAAAATAAGTTTTTTAAATATTTTTAACTTGAAAGTCAAAATTGAGAGAAAGGTTGCACCCCAATGGGCAGTAAATCATAAGACAACTACTTAAAAGGCTGGAACCCGAACTGAGGACGTGTGGGCTTATCGGCCGCCAGCCGTGTGTTGAACATAAAATTGGAATTTGAGGGAACAGCGTCTGTTTATGTCCGTTTTCTGGATATAAAGTATGAAATAACGACAATATCGTACGAGACAGAGCATATTTTAGAACCACTCTACAGTTAAAGCACAAACAGACGGAAAAACAAATTGGAATAGTTACGCGAATTTGACTGTGTTCCCATTCGTCCGCTCCAGCTGTGCTTAAAGTACAAACTTATATCAGGATGCTGTGAGATGTTAAAATGCTCTCTGATTAGCCAAAATGATTTCCTCATTCTGAAAGAACTGCAGGCCAGCATACCTAAGGTTTCGATAAATTTTAGTCGGAACAGTATGCTCACATGTCTACAAAGTCAGTGGGGAACAATGCGGTCAAGTATGTTAGTCCGCTCATCTAAGTGTTTCATGGAAATAAAAATAAGAAAAGATAAGCGATGACTGTTTAGGCTACCGTGAGGTTTTTTGTGAAATCAGTCCATATGTATGAGGCTTCAGTATTGGATTTATTCTGGTCCGAAAGAATTATTTGCATTTGGCTAATAGCAGGACCTGTTTATTGAAAGGACTTCTGTTCAGCTATCCGGTAGATTTTTCAAAAGAGCTCTCCTCTCGAAGCTGTTGAAATTTACTCAAACTGCTTGGGCGCTGTCTAAATGTAGTTGTGACTGTTAGATCAGGCGTAAGATGAAGCGCCCAGTATTGTGTTCAAACATGTGATGTGAATTTTCAGTAACCGACCGTAGTTCTTAAAGCGACGTGCTGCAAATTTCACAGCAATCGAAATATTGTATGATGAGTACAGAGCGAGTCAAATATAAGATAAAAATAAGCATTTCATTTCTTACATGGAGTAAGAACTCGAAAGCTCAGTTGCATTTAAATGGGCAACAAAGTATAAGAAAACTTTATTTTTAAAAACTGGAACCTGAAAAACGGCTGTTTGGCCTTATCGGCTGCCATAAGTCTGTTTGACTTAACATTGAAATTTATCAGAAAAAAGGTCAATTAATACCCTTTTATCTAGTCATCCTTATACAAGACGACATCCTTTCAAACCCAGTACATAGAATACGATCCGATATGGTTTGAGTCGCTGAATACGATGTGTGCATTTCACATTCCAATCAGACAACCAGTCCTTGGCACTGTTTGTGCTTTAGATGCAGAAGCAAGGCGGAGAAATGACCTGGAAAAGTTACGCGAATTCGATTGCGTTCCCATTTTTTCCGCTTTGCTGATGTGAAAAGGACAACATCACGTTAGGGTGCTTTGAGATGTCAGTGCGCTTTCTGATTGACTAGAATGGTTTCCTACATTCCTGCTTGCTTTCCAGCATGCCGCAGTTTAGCCGTTCAATCGAATTGGACACAGTGTCTAACTTTAAAACTACCTACCATTTGCTTAAAATGCATGTGTCCGCAATTACAATTAAAATACGCTCGCTACTTTCACTTTGAGATTGAAAGTGTACACAGTTTTAGCATTCAGCTCGCACCGAAACTCACAGAATATCAGTTTTCAACGAAAATTAGCACACAACACTGTTTGCATTTACTTATGCGATTGTTAAGAAAATTTGTGTTTACCAACGTATGTCAAGCTTTTATGCTGGCGCCTTCTTCATGGACTTGTAATTGGCGAGTAAACACTATGCAGTAAGTATTGCATATACCTTTTGTTTAAATGCACTAATTATACAGTAGGTGCCAGAGATCACGCAACATATGCGAAAGATTGATATGCATTTATATGCATTCGCTAATCGGCATCGCCTCAGGTCTTGATAGGGATTATCATGTAGTCTACTTTGAAGTCAGTTCAGTCATGATAGGATGTGGCCTTCCTAACGAGCCTCGTTTTGAATACGACAAAAAATTATCTATAGTAAAAATGGCTATTTAAGTAGTATGCTTTTTATCATTTTTTATAGCTGCCTTTATATAGTCAAATATATTTTATGGAAAAAATGCACATAATAATTTTATGTTTTACTTGTTTGATAGAAAATTACGCTTTCTTTAAATTTGATACTGAAAAAATCGTTGCTTTCGGTTTTACAAAAAATTGCTTCATTGCCGAGTAATTTTCAAACCTAGTGACTGCTCCACTCGAATTCTAGCTTTAAAAACTACGCACTAGGTACACCCTGTTAACGAAAAACTACGTTTTTGCCTAAAATTTGAGGAAGAAGTCACATAGTTGTCATAAAATATTGAAATAGATGTGGAAGGTATTGTATGCAGTATAGGCAGCATGAATAAATTGACGGATACGAGGTATTATGAATAAATACGTCACAATTGTAAAAAAGCTAATGGTTAGTCATTTTTTAGATCGAAAGATACCCTTTTTTAAGCATAAAATTTAACAAAGGCGTAATTTTCTATCAAACACGTACAATTAATAATTGTTTCGTGCATGTTTTCCATAAACTATATTTGAATTTATAAAGACATTCAAAATAAGTGATAAAAAGGCATACTACTTAAGTAGCCAGTTTTTACAATGGATACGTTTTGCTTGTGGTCAGAACGAAGCTCGTTATAAAAAACGCATCCTATCATAACTGAAATGACTTCAAAGTAGACTACGTGATAATCAGTATCAGAAGCTGAGTCAATACCAATTAGCGAAAGAGTATCAATTGTTCGCAAATGTCGACATGCTGCGTGCTCTTTGGCGCCTAATGTATGCTATCGTACGTGGAAGTGATCATACTACTTCGAACATGGAAGGGCACTGTAGTCAGGTATACGATTTAAGAGAGATAAACGCGCAGCTGGCTTCCGTACTCTAAAACTTCAACCCGCTTGAACCGGTGACAAGACAGAGTCGAGATGACTGAATGGGATCAGGCGTATGCTTTTTTCGTTAATATGCAGACCTGAGCACCACCTAACTTAGTCTTAAGTGAACATACACTTTTGCACTTGTACTACCGCCCTAGGTACCTTCACTTGCCGTCAGCAGGTGTCAAAGAAAACTGAGACTGATACCGCTACAGCAACTACAACAACTATTTCTACTACTACTAGCTAGCAATGCGGCTGAGTGTTATTAGTAGTACTACTACTTTTACTACTACCACTATTAGTATCTGCGCATGACTATGACTATGCTACAAGCACCTATGATTAAGGATGCCCGATGGAACCCGAGACGTCAGGAAAATAAAACTCATGTTCCGGTGATCGCATCCTCTTCTTCTGACCAGATGCTCAGATTACGCGGATGTACATTACCGACAATGACAAGGGAGGCTGAAATTGCCATTTATGGCTTATAAGCCATCATCAGCCAATCACACCAAACGCAATAGGATGGAGACTCCCGCGGTTTGAACTTGATACGTATTTATTTAGATCTCCGGAAATCATTCGTGCCACTGTGCCTTGCAGTACGCTTTAATGGACCAACGGAGGCCCTCGAACTGCTGACAGAAATCAGTAACAGCCAAGGACAAGGGAGCAAAATGATTTCGTAATTGATCACTGAGACTCTATCAACTATTATATGCTATCTAAACCCATTAGATGGGTTTCGCGTCATAAAACTTTCGTCAAAAACAGTTCACATATCAATTCATTTAATATTATTTCTTAACCCATCCTTTCTTTGTAAACTACCCTCGTTAAGACAGTTGAGCCACAAAAAGGACTTCTTTGTCAAAAAAAGTGCACTTCATCTAACCTGATGGAATCACACTAATTCTAATGCATTTTGACCGGAGAAAATAATTGCTATAAATCACGAAGCGCAAGCCAATCAAAGTAGCCTCATTCTTGCAATGAAATTTGTTGTTGCTGCACGTGTTTGGGGTTGGCGACGATGGGAAATGTTAAATAAGCTACCGGATGTGCTTTTTACCCTGAGAGAGGGCCTTATAAAGAGTGATCGCTGTTTTGGGCATAGTCCTGGCACCTTAAGCCTTCGAATAATTGTCGGATTAAAGGCGGCTCGTACCGAAACCCTTGACAGGTTTATTTTTTAAACTTTTACGAGAAAGTGTTAAGACAGTCTGAGGAAGTAATGGAAAAGACGAAGATTGACTCTGTGGAAAAACACTTCTACTATCCGGAAAAATTTTTTTTCCAGCGATCGAATCTTTCTCTTCTTTTTCTCAATTAGAAGAAATGTCATCTACTGTTAAACACTTAAAGTACTCTAGAATATCGTTTAGCCGAAGTAGCTCTCTAATAAAATTCAGAAACGATAAGACGTAAACGAGTAAGAAATTATTGCCAGAAGAGGAGAAGAAGAATCTGGAGGAAAGGAATCTGTGAGATAAGTATGAATAACCAAACAAAAATTAATATCATTTTAAAATGTTGAAGTTATGAATAACTTATAACTTCGAAAACTGTCAAAAAGATTTGAATAGCTCACAAGAAATTTCATTCAAATACCAGTTGTGTGCTCTGTTTTTGGCGCATATCGACCGCGGCTCTTCACGATTTAGCATATTATTGAATAAATAGCCTTAAATTCACAAGTGAATTTGATACCAAAATAGTTGGTGTTGAGGCTCAAAGTAGGAAGAGGCATGTTTAATTTATTAACGACAGAAAAAATCCTGAATAATACTTTTTAGTAGCTTGTTATAAAAATGGTTCTTGCCAAGTAAGATTATTTTGCTCAAAAAGGCGCTTCTCTATGTACTGTTTTGTAGGGCTTTTTAATATCGAATAAATCTTCAGCCATTTTTTTGCCCATGTTTAGACCTTCCTCATTTTATGGTTCATGTTTTTATCTCATGAGTATTACAAGGAGAATGGTTTGGTTATTTAGAAATTTTTTACTATATTAACTCTAGTGTTTGTATTTTCCATCTTCATCGGAATTGTTGATAAAATTCATGTATCCCAAGCATATTTTTTATTCAAAACACCTCCCCTGTTATAGGAATTTTTATGCTCTTAAGTAATAATACGACACTCTGCATAACTATCTGCTCCAATAATGTATTAAGTACTTACCTTGAAAGCCTGACTTGAATTGAGACCGAAGTTATATTCAAAACAGTACAATAAAAATAAACAATAAACATTTAACAAGTAGTGCCCTCATCAAACAAATATTAAGAGCATCAAATGTGGGATAAACTTGTATAAACTTCATTTATTCTAATCAATAACAGCAATTATGCAATGGCGACGTGTGTGGAATATGGTTTGAAAAAGTTATTTTATTCTAGCATTCGTGATAACGAAACGAAAACTGCATTTTTGTTCCCAATAAGAACGGATTGATGGTGTGCCTTTTTAAAAAAAGTAGAACACATCGAGTACGAACACAAATCTGATTCATGCTGGCAAATATTAAAGTAACCTGAGTTTTCTGAAATGATGACCTATTAGCTTAGTAATGTTTCCACATTTGGGAATAAAACGTTACGATAATTGAAACTGATAAAAAGAGCCCAAATTCTCTTCATTACCGTATTCCTCGCCAGGAAGATGCGCATAATGACAAACCTAAGATAACATGTCGCAAACAACAGCCCGAATACCGCTTGATTTTAATTTCCTCGTAAAATATTCGTTTACGTCAAAACGATCAATCTAGACTAATGTCCACAAGCACACACTAAGACTTGGTATCAATATTTGAAGCACAATGAGTTAACGACGTCTGCGTATAGTCACCCGCAGTGTGTGTATATATAATATTTGTTTTTACAAACAAATACTATAGACTCCAAATCAACAACCAGCAAAACATCGAACTCAACGGCTCAGTGGTTAGGATGTCCACCCGTGATCTGCGAGGCACGAGTCCGAAACCCGGGTGTGGCGGCAATTTCAGCTGCTACGCCAGAGTTGGCTGCCTGTGGCTGATGAGGGCCAATAGCCCGAAATAGCTATACCACGGTTGCCAGTGTCTGCCGGAATACTCCTATAAAAAAGACGTGTAACGAACAGTTGGCTAGTAACATATCAATTATCAGTAGCTTTGTGGAACACATTTGGTTGATCTGACTAGCAAAAGCATTATCCCAGGATGGGTACATCCTGAAGAAACGATCGGTGCACAAGCGAATAATATATACCCCCGATCTACAACCGACTAGACACCTAGCTCGATGGCTCAATGGTTAGGTATTCTGCCCCCGACTGGCGAGGCACGAGTTTGAAACACGGGAATGGCGGCAATTTCAGCTGTTACACTAGAGTTTGCTACCCTTGGCTGATGGGGGCCAAAAGACCGAAATAGCTATATCACGGTGCCTTGCCTATGCCAGAATACTAGAATATATATGACAGTTCGACCCTAGCTTTTGACGATATCCACCTCGGCTTCAATGATTTGAAGCAACTTGGTGACTTCTGCTAGATAAACAGTGAAGTAGACTCGCGGAGAATCTATCTTTTCTCATTACTTCTACACCGGGGCCCGGTTGTCAAGACATAGTTAACAAGTCCGAAGATACGTGCGGGCGCAGAAGGCTGGCGCGACCAACGCGAATCAACGCGCGTAACAACAGCACGTCTCGCTAGGTAGGCTCCTAACAGGGAGCGCCATAAAGGTCACATTACGAAGGAGCCATTGCATCTGACTCTCAGCCCCCCATACAGCCACTGCACACAACAAGTTGGCGACCAAAAGCAGTGCCCGAGTCAACCCACCAGCTGGCAACCCTATATATATAGGAACCACATGATACACAATATTATTTAGTAATTGTCCGGTCAGTAGGATGCATTATATAGTCCCTAAATGTGACTCATATGCAACACATCTAATCTTATACTCTGGCCATCAGGTTGTCAACACATCACACCTTGCCAAAGCCAGCGGTTCCATCCTCACAACAGACGCTAAATTGGAGTGACCATGGGTGAAAAAGTGATTTTAGTCCACTTCTGCCGCCGTTTAAAGAGCGGGACCTAGTTTGGTCAACGAAGCGTTCATCCTTTTTTCTTCCCTTATTGTAGAAAAATTAGATGATGCATAAAACCTTATTTACGGGGACTTCAGTGCCTCTAGGCTGTCGCACAAACATAATTTTAAACGAAGTTCCTTCCGCTGTATTTGAAACGTGAGGTGGGGGGAGGTCCTATATTAATTTAATTTAACCGAAGTACCAGGGATATAGCATATTTGGAAATTATAAAACGTTAGACATGATTATAAAATTGGGTATTTGCTGCAAAATGAATGCTTTTTTGTGAAACACTGTTGCAATCCCTTATTTTTGGTCTGGCTACGCAGTGAGAAGCCACTTAACTTTTTTACCGAAATAATGTTAAATAGGGCAAAAGGGGAAAAAATATGCAGACTGTCTAAACCTTCACACACCTCCGCTGCGAGTTAGTGGCAGAAATACCCCAATTCCTCCCACGCTTGACTGACTAATTCACCACGCTGCGCAGCCGTTATTCCACTTACTGTGGTTTCCCTGTAACACAACTTTGCTCATCAAAACAATTTTTACGCCCTTCACACTGTGTCACATCCATCACGTCTGATCCGAATAGGCTCTTTTCTAATTAAAGTAAGGCAAATGAATGTTTTTGATTAATCCATAATCAGGCATACACAATTATGTAAGGGAGGGTAGAGTTAACAACAGTTTAAGAAAGGAGGGAGTGTTAAGGGATCAAAGGACCAGTGAGGGACAGGGTGGAGGAGAGGAAGGAAGGCCTACAAAAAGTGCATGTCGTCCCTTTCGTCCTTGTCTTGCGTCTTTTTGGGAGACATGAGGATGCAAGGTGTCATTGTCTCATGACGGCGTGGGTGGCCTGGGGTGCTTGCTATCATTGCCTTGCCATTGTTTCGCGGCGTGGTAGGAAGCGTGTGGATGGATTTTAAATTGGTCTTCAGCCACGGGAGCCTTAGGGCCGCTACAAACGCCTTCTGTGCAGATAAGATCGGGTATGTGAGGCGTATGACAACTGCCGATGCTGTCGCCAGTATCCGCTGACACAGGATCGAGGTATTTTAGCTGGCACTTTACACATGACTCAAAACGCTTGGTTTACGTCTACTCGATGACCGCTCTCTACCAAGTGAACCAGAATCGCGCTTGATATTAGCTTTACGTCGCTTCGCTTTAGTCAAAAAGGAAAACGTTCTCGCATGCGGTTGGATAGCCGCCTAGTTGTTTAACCAATATAACCTGCCTCGCAGGAGCATGTAAAAGTGAAAATACACAATGAATCGGCCTGGAACGGGAGTTTCTCCTTGCCTTCAAGGCGAACCAGGGGAGTTCTTTAAAATACTTATCTTAGATTAGATCCTGGATACGTATGCGCGATTTCAGCGTTCAAGAAAAGCTGTAGAAGGCAACGTAATCAATAAGGTTTTCTTCTTAGCCGTCGGGACTTCCGATTTTGGTTAAATTTTATCCATAAAGTGGTTGATGAACTTCTCGGAAAAGCCATTTTCTTGCAGGGTATTTTAAATGAGTGCGAGTTCGTTCTCCAGTCTCTATGAAGAACATATTCTCCCAGCTCGGTTCGTGAGACAGCGGACTAAACCTCGTTTTTGGCTTAGCAGGGCAAAATTGTGTATTGCCTTGCCTATATTTTCTTGCGAAATACACTTCTACTTATTGTTCCGTCAGACCTTCAGTAGTTTACCCTTGAAACTATGCGATGACCATACGCAGTGAAATAAGAATTCGTGATTTTTTTGCACGTTTTTAGGTAAGTATAATATGCTTGGTATAATGAGGCAAAATAATCTGGATTCCGGTTGTGAGAGACGCCAATTTAACCAAAATTGCGAAACGTTATCGACGAGAGTATCTAGTTGAGCTCGGTTGAGCTCTAGTTGAGTCTTAAAGGGAATGCTCGTTCATAATTCGCAACGGATACCTTAGTAATACCACGGCATTCACAGAAGTCTCATGTGTGTATCATATAGAATTTTATCACAGAAACTGTTCAAGTGAAAGAAATTGAGTTTCCGCAAAGCTGTGTAGGCCACACTAAAGTAACATATTTTAGGAAAGTCTGCCTTACGGAGACTAAATTAACCACAGAATCAAATGCTTGCCAGTGATTTTTAATCAACGTTATTTAATGCAGGAAGCATCGACAGGAGATCCCAAAGTTGCCGAAGCCTGCGCCAGGTGGCAAGATGGCAGAGTAATCATCACGTGCATGTCCAGCACGGGGGATAGAAGTTCACCAGGTCACGACCTGCACACCGGTCATCAAGCGATTAGCGCACAAGCAGACAACTATCCTCAATAAGGGGAGCGGTAAATTGTTATAGGTACGCAGTAGCCTCGTGAGTGTATCCTGATTGCTAATAGTTTGACCAACGATTTTGATGAAATCCACCATTATCAGCAGACAATTTGGTGCATGGAAAGTGTCTGAACGTAGGGGTTACTTTTAAGAGAATGTAGACGTCGCAACTGTCTACTGCCTGAGCCAGTGACAAGATAGAGTTGAGATGGCCAAACGGGATCCAGAGTTTGCCGCGTTCTTCAATGCAGGCCAGAACACTGCTTGATTTAGTTGAAAGGGAAAGAAGACGTTTGCGCTGGAGATACCGCATTACCTTACAGTTCATCAATTGACCGCTTTACCTATCCTCAGCCACATAGACAGAGTCAGGAGTACCAAGAGTGTTTGGATGCTACGCCAATTCAGGCCACCACAATGCGCGTGATCGACTTTATTCTCACTCTCCGATTGGATGAGCTTGTTTACGGGTGTGGTTTTATGAGTATAATCCTTGCTGAGCTGTCTTTAGTAGGAAGTGGGGACAGAGAATCTTAAAACCTCGTCCACACTGCCTTTCGCTGACAACTTTCGGACTACTGTGACCTTATCCTTATCGATCTCGGACCCGGATGTGGAAACGACATGCCCTAAGAATTTGAGCATTGACTCATTGAAGTATGCATTCCCCCCGGCATAAGAACGACACCAACCTGCGTAAGGCTGTCAAATAGTCAGTCAATGACTGCCGGTTTCGCACACGACAGTTTGACAATCAATTCCGATTGTGTCCACCATATGGTACAGTGATAGCGACTTGCGTATTCTTTTGTTCTCAGTGATGGTAGACTGCTCACAGCATCTACCCCACTTTTTCTGCCCTCATTCATCTAAACCTGGTGTCTGCCTTGAGCTCCCAAGAGCACTAGACAGATTGTTACTTAGAGACATGTATCGTAGAACGTGTCACAACGTTCGTTTGGGGGAGGGTGACGGCCATATTAGCAGGGCTTTCTAAGCGCGGCAGGCTTATCCTAGCAGTTGGGGGGGGGGGGCGCTTAACGTCATGCCCCCTGTTGAGGGGACGGGCGGGGGTTGTTTCAGCTCTGGCATTTGTACAGATCTCATCCCGGGGGGAAGGGGATGGAAGGCGAAGACGTGTACGAACATTTGCGGTCGTCTGAGGCATCATCCCCCGTCTGCTTTGTTTGGCCGCAGTGGACAGTCTGTCAAGCTGAAGTCGGTTGAAGTGGACTGTGAACTCCCGGCCGAATGGTCGTCCACGATTCTGGGTGACGCGAATTGAATCCGACAAAAAAAAACTTGGGTAACAATACACGGCCCATAGCAGTCGACTACGAACTTCGACGGCAGTCGACTAGTGCCTCTGGTATTCGCATTTCACGGCCGCACGTAAGGGTGAAAGGAGGCTAGTTTGTCAAAGCGTGAAACGTAAAGGGAGAGGCAACCTGTCGACTACCACACGCAGATTACGCAAAATGGCCTTCAAAGTCCTTCCCAAGTATGGTAATGCCATTCAGTTACACCAAGCAGGTCTTTGAAATGAGCTGTTTTACAGTTGGTTCGGAAGACTTTGGAAGTTACTTTACGGATAAGCCTAATCAATAGGCGTGGTTTCGAATTCATATAGTGCGAAGGGAACTGGGAAGGCAGTTTTCTCACAGTGGGACGGTCTATCGTCTACCTGCCAATATCTGGTGACTAAATCTAACACTAAGAAAGCTCGCTTAATTTACAGGGCATCCAGGGTTTCGTCAGTCCGAGCCCAAGAAGAATCCTCTTTTGCAGTCAACGCGTTTGGCTTGCAATGGACAAGGCATAACCACAGAGTATATTATATAAAGGCTGCAAATATCTATGTTTATGAATAACCCGTTTCTGCTGTTGTCACTGATGATGGATCCGTGAAAGATTTCGAAACGTCAGGCGAATAATAATTTGTCCTAGCGGTCACATCTGCTTCTTCTTATTTACTTCCTGGAACCCGCATTTTCGCTTCTAGTGACAGAAGGTCCTCAGCCAACACAGTGAATGGAGAAGTGTTTACTTAAATGTAGGCAGTTGTGCGCTCACTGTTTATGATACGCTTGGATTGAGATGGTGGGTGGTCAAAATGTCTGCTTAAAATTTCGAGCATGAACGCACTTCGTCTTTAAAACAGCAGTACGTCAGAAATAGTTCCATTGAAGAAGGATTTTAGTGCTTTAAAAAGCATTTTTAATATCACTGGGATAGTCATTGCATGTCTTAATCAATGCAGCGAGTGAAGGTTTAAGAGCGGTAGACAATTGTAACTTCTAATTCACGTAAAACGATCCCATCCTCTTTAGTCACATTTCCTGCACCAAACTGCTTGTAGCACATGGTAGAATTCATCGAAATCGATGTTGGAACAATCAACAACATTATTTAATGCCGGAGCATCAAATTTCGTCAGTTAATTTGACGGGATATTATAAGCCTTTATATTACTTATCGTACGTTTGGATACTTTTTCGACAGTCGCGACCATCTATTTTTATATGTAGCTGTCCCGGTGTTTCCCAGACTTCGAATTATGTAAGCCACTTTGATGGCTGGTTTTCTCGAACATTACAAAGCCCTTAATCAAGTCAGACGTGGTCTCTGACAACACGTATAAGCCCCGCTAAATATCTTTCACCGAGTCGCTTAACAGTATTTTTCACGGGTTTTATTATACCAAACAGCGCACACCTTGGTTTCGCAGTCTTTACTAGTCAGGTTTTACGTATTGCTATATTGATCGTCTAAATTACAGGTTACCAGTCATCTCAAACGACCATGTACATTAGTGTTTTTTATAAGAAAGGTAGTAAACCCAACGAACCTTTTATACGTAAAGTCGTCAGGATCGTTTTGTTTACATTTTGCTGCAAAATGGATTAGTTGGCTGACGCAATCAAATATTAAAAATTGCCCAAAAAATCTCTTACTGCTCTTCTGAATAGATCTCTCCTGAATGACATATACGAAAATAAATGACTTTTTGTTTGGGAAGTTCACAAGCGTGATGTCACTACAGCTATTTCGGAGCATTTAAGTCCACCTGTACAGATGAACAATCCTCCATATCGAATCCATTCATCCCATTTGTTTTGCACCACTGCTATACCAAGACATATGCCATATTTATTCCAACTAGAGAATTGTTAACCAAAATGTGCATCTAGTCTTAACCAGAAGGCCTCTTCCAGTCTAGTTTGGTTGCGATGGCGTTTGTTATGCCTCCTTTTGACTGAATACATTTCGAGAACACGCGTTGAACGGACACATACCGCACTGGTGCCTATTTACAATTTTGTTGTATAGTTGACCAAATTGTGGAAGGTTCGCGGTCTTGGTGGTAGTCAAACCCACCCACCAGGGAAGGCTTCTGCGCAGCCAACGCTCTACCACTGAGCTACGAGGCGCACCCAGAGCCGTTAATTTAATCGCACTTGGGTCGATTTACGTGCCCAACCTACCGCTCATGTGAGATTCACCATTACTGCCCACACAGGATTTCCTAAGCAATCATGTAGAATCCACCAGGGGGACTTCTAGACTCACTTAATTATTAGGAAGGCTTTGCAGATTTGGATAATTCACTTGACCCAATTGTGAAAAATGGCTGGCCTTTGTGGGTGTCTAACTTCCCTTTTTACTGACCTTCACTCTTAACATACACCAAATGGGTTTAGCTAAAGTCTGAAAAAATTTAATGTGAAAACTCCAAATGAGAGTCATCGAAAGCCGCCGATCAAAACGACAAGGCACATGAAATTGTAGGTATATATCAGGAGTGACTCTTTTGGGGCTCATTAAGCGCCCATACCCGCTCACAGATGTTACAAACGCTGAGATTCCCAATTCGTGACCTGGTGGGTAGACGTCCACCTACCTAACCTTGAGTATTTCGCTCGCTGTTAGCGACTTTTTTACACAGATAAACTCCCACTATCCGTTTTTTACTTTTAAATAACATCTTTATGCATTTAATTCAAGCTCCCACAAAATTCATTTCCTCTGCCTATATACTTCTTAAGAAACAGTCCGAGAAATTTCCCATTTAAGATAACTTTGCACGTCTTAACACATTCATACCTCTGACTGTAAACTAGTATCTGGCCAAGAAAACATGTGCCAAGGGATAACGCTGCTGTAAAATAGCATGCATGGACGTTTATTCTATCCAATGTTAGCTCTTTAATAGTCATGTTAAATTTCAGCAAGTAGTTTATTGGCAATAGACGTGAATATGCAAGTTCCAGGAAGCAGTTCAGAAGAAGAAGCTGCGATCACTGCACCAAAAGTTTTTTTATTTTCCTGACGCCTATCTGCACATGGCTTAGACCATCCTATCATTACCTATGATCAAGGATTCTTGACAAAATCCGATACGTCAGGAGAATAAAACTCTTGTTCCAATGATCGCACCTTCTTCTGAAGAAGAAGTTTACTCTAATATGTAAACAGATATCACCTTAAAATGATTTTCATGCATTCCGTTTCGTGATTGCCATAATTAGCGAAAGCCTCTTGATTCCAGTTGCCATCAAATTTTGTTTTGGTGTAGTATCCTTCGTGGCTGCAATAAAGACGGCCAATTTTTCTAATTTTTTTCGTTTGACACTAAGACGTGCATTTCGAATGTTTTAGGTGTCGACGAAATTTGTAATATTTCTTGATCTTTTGGCTCAATCTACGGCATAGAATCGCGCAAGCTGTAGCTTAGCAAAAATAGATGTGACACGGTTTATGCTTGCTAGATTCGTGAAAGGCACTTACGAAAACAATAGGCAATGCCCGGGCGTAAAGTGAATTTCCCAGCTGTTTTACGTTACATAAGCTGATAAGCTCTTGCCTGCATTCACAAACTGTAATAAGTAGTACAAAACGAATATTGGAACGCAAACGAATTTTCGGTTTTGGGTTTCTTAAGCATAACTCCATCAAGAACTCAATCCTCATGTATTTGACCACCACTGTATCTTGCAACCATTTAAAGGGGAAAATGGCACTCACTTCATTTCTGAGCTATCTTGTCAACAATGGAGATATTCTTCGAAAACGATTTAACATTTTTGACAGGAAATGACACGCGTCAGATTGCAATGATCGAGAATGAAATGCACGTTGTGAAGCTTTGATTAGCATCTAGCCCATGAGTCTTCATAAACACTCCAGACGAATCCTGATTATCCCAGCAGAGTAGCTGCCTAATACGTATACACGCATTTGCATTATAAGTGCATGTACATAGAACGAGATACCTATGAGCTCAGAACCCGGGTATGAGGTTCTTGCAACTGTGTGCAGCGGCACGTCGCAGTTGCAAGCGTTTCGACTCAACACGTTATTCCTCATCACTCTCGAAGTGCACATAGCGGCCTTCTTTAACTTTGCAATATAGGAAGGCAAATTTCCTCAAAAACTAACTCCTACATTTAGAGAATAGTTGCCGTTGAAAGAATTTCTTTCCGCACGATACAGAAACCATGCTGAGTGGATTTCTAATTGGTTGGCATACGCAAGAACAGAATGAACGATAGCACACGCAGCCAAACGTACAGATAACACCTGAGTTCGGAGTTTGTTTGAGTGGCGTACACAAAGGACTTTACCCGCGCAAGTAATTACGAAAGTAGCTGGTAAAAGTTTGGCCCCTTTTGGACGTTCGCTTGAAAGAACTAACAGAAGGAATAATCGCCAGCTGTAGGCAATCATTTCTCTTAAGCGCACACAAAGCATTCGGTTCGCTGCGGTTAAATGTGGTGCAACGATCAAGTCCTACATGTCTCCCATTATCCCATTTGTAAAAATTGTGTTATAGTTCCTCGGAAACCGTAGTGATGTTTTTGTTTTCCGAAGTTCAATTTATCGTTTCCGTTGAACGTAATAATTAGGATCCCTTTCCGATGAATAAATATTTTTTTTGTTTTTGGCAGTTTGAAGCATAGCATATTTTAGACTTGTCCTGATGACCAAGAGCGTTGATGGGCTGATTGAAAATCAATGACTGCATGAAAATACAAAAGTTGTTTTTTAATCTAAAATAATTGAAATACTACCTGGACAGTTTTATCCTTCCATCAGCAATATTGGACGCAGGTTTGTTATTTTAAAAAATCTGCTATGTTTATCGTGGACAGCCAAATACCGTCAAATACTAGAAAAAATACCCTATAATTCACAATAGTATCTTTTTTTCAAATGTTCTCCATAGTAGGAAGTGCAGTTTTGCGTCATATTGGAGTCTACATTTCCGACTATTCAATCTACTGCGCATTTACCTAGACATAAAAATTTTAGTGGGCTATTTAGTAGACACTCCTGCGGGACAATTCCAGTGACTGTAAAATGCAAAGTGATGGTTACCTTGCGTATGTGTACGGTCGGAGCAGTAGCGAAAAAGATTGTTGCTGACCACGTTAGTCGATTGATTATGCGTCTAGGAACAGACTTCGAAAGTGCGCCATCGTCCACAAGTGGTCTTTCAGCATGCGTAGACATCGCAATGGGCTGTAGTCACTGAAAATTGGGGATTGGGCCAGTAGTTTGTATTCTTTATCGTTTGGCTGTTTACCTGTTTACCTGTTGTTCGGAAAGACTCGATCTCTTAGGGACGGCCGCATACGAGTGTTTGACAGTCGTTGCTTTTTGACCATTGTGATGCGAGTGCTTTATCTCTTAAGCACACTATCCATATACACGTTTATTACCGGCAAGGATAAACTTGTCTGGAATGGCCATTTGTGTCTTTTTGATAATTTTCAATCATCCATACCCAATCCCAGGTGGTGCACCGCTGGAAGTTTGAACTCGTGACCATTTAGATCAAATTCTAACACTATAACCATTGAAGCACGACCTTGTTGCCCACTGATGTGGGTTGGAAAATAATTACACTCATTGACAAACGTTTACCGACCGCTAACGGAACTCAATTGTCTAGCTGTGCCTTCGGTCCCACACCTGGCACACTGAGAGCACAAATAAGGTTTTTTATGAATAGACGCTTGGAAGTTTTAAAAAAACCTTATAATGCGAATCTTTATTAAGGCCAACAAATACGTTTTCCTGGAGAACGAAATTTGCGTTTTCTACTGGAAAACAATATCCCGAGAATGTGCTAAACGATGCTTATAAATAATATTAAGTTCGTATAGATTCGAAAAACAGGCATCTCAAGAAATGTAATTTGAAGGAGAGAGGTTTTTTGGGAAATTAGGGCCCTCAAAATTCAATGCAAAATTAATACGCCTGAAGCTGTCATTCTTACAGACAGATATTGCTCCATTCATTGGGAAAGGAACTTCTTCAAGATTTGGTTTCTCTATGTGTGTCTGATTTAACTCGCTGTCACGTTGTCTAAAAAAGGATTATACAGCACCTGTATAATATTCTTGAATCAAATTTCAGTGCGCTTGTTTAAAGTATCTGAGATGGCAGACCAACTGTATATAAAATATAATAGGGCAACAAATCTATAATGTCTGTGAGCGTTTTCAAAAACTGGCCACAACTATTTAATACAAATTATTTCCATAGCAAATTGAAAACACGCTGCTAAATTTCCAATGCAAAAAGGTGCGAAATCACAGGGAAAACTTCTGCTTTTGGCTAGTACTTGCGCTGTTAGTATGGTGCGTATTTAACAATTAAAAATCTATTCTTTTTTGCGAAATGAATGTTTACATCGGCCGCCTGGGAACTAGCCATCCATTTTTATTTGCAGTACGATGCATGATCCAGTCTGAGTCAATACCCAACCGCCTGGGGCACGCAAGAGCGAAATCAACGATAAACCATGCAGCCAAGCAATCAGATAACATCTGAGTTGGGAATTTTGTTGACTAGCGTTACAAGCGAATTTGCACGCGCGAGAAATTACTACATTATATGGCAGAAACACAGCCGTTTTGAAGTTATGTTAAAAATATTAACATGCAAGATGCATGCAATGATGTCTCTTAAGCGAACGTGACGCATACATTTCGATTTGGTTCTGTGTGATGCAAGGACATTATGCATGTCGCTATAGGAATGTAGTAGACAACAAGAAGAGAGTATATGCACACTTCAGTGAAATAATCAATTTCACAGGTCCAGACTACTTATATGCAAAGCCAGGGGTTTTGCGTAAGCCACTTTTAACTTATTTTGTTAAAACAGTTTCTAAAATGTAGAATTTTGGCAGATTTTAATAATTCGACTGACCCAATTGTACCATAATGTGTTGCCTCTGTAGGAGTGGAACTCACACAGCAGGGATGGCTTCTGCACTGTCAATGATCTATCATTTGAGCTACAAAGTTCAGTGTGCACCGTTAATTTAATCACAACTGGGAGGATTTGTTTGCCCAGCTTTACTGCACGTATGGAATGTACCAATATGAACCCAGTAAGCTGACTTCCAGGCAGGTTCTTCTTATTAGTCGTCTCGCCCAACAGGCTATATTGTCATGTTGGCTGACTTTTGTACTTGGAAGCTTGAACAATATTGAATGATAGATGAAAAGGCTTTATATTGAAAAGATAATTTTAAGATTTTCAGCAAAAAGCATCCCTAACTCACCACCGGTAAAATGAGGCCCATAAATCACGGACAAATCGCAAGTAATGCATAATGGCCAACGATAGCAATTGGCCGAGTCGTGGGGAAATGTCCTTAAATAAATCCCAAAATGCAGACTAACTAAGAATCCCGTCGAAAGGGTTCTAGTGACGTTTGCCTAATTCTTGTTGTTTAAATAAACAAAAAAGGTGGCAAAAATCGCATTTTAATGGGCTTAGTGGGCCAACCAATGTATTAACAAGAAAATTTACATACAGCTGGAGAGTAGAAATAATAGCGGCCTATTTTAAAAGCCCCTGTGATATCAATTTAAAGCGGCTACGTGGTCGCAATGTTTTTTTCACAATCAATTAAGGTATCTGTAAGGTAGCAGGTGGCATACTAAAAGGAAAATTTAAACAATACACTTTTCACATATTTAGATGATATTATTTTAGATTTAGGAGCACTTTTGATAGTCGTATATATTTTTTGCCTAAAAGAGCCGCTTTATGGAGTTCATTGTCATTTAGCACTACCCGCCATTAAACACTACTTTGAGCACTGAACTTCCGTAACCATTGTGAAAAGTTAAACTCTGGGTTTGGTTAGCTCCCTTTGATAGTACTTGTTCCATTTGAACACTAGGAAATTTTCATAGGAAAGTAAAAAGGCCTTTTTCAAGTTCCGAAGAACTTAAAGGTAAATATATTTTCACTTCAAGCTAATAACTGTGCTCTCAGTGTGGTATGTAATTGCAAATTAAAATTTCTTCCAAATCTACGTTCGTTTTCTTAAGCATACACCGCATGCGGATAACTGGCTTTTATATATACTGAAATAAGTTTCGCATTAATTTGTTTTATAAAATTTCGAAAAAAGTCCCTTTAAATCATGCGTCTGCAACCACAAATATTTGCAATCCTTCTTGCGGCTTTGCACTGGTATGTTAACCTGGCGTTTAAAAGTCAAACTAATCAGTTCTTATTCTCATTTCGGCCGGGCTTTTTGAAGTGGGAGCTTTCACAAATCTTTTCAATCTGAGCTCAATTTGAAAATAGCTTGCGTGCTTTTCTATCTCCTCCAGGATCAATGCAACCTACTCTGTGGTTATCAGTTACCATCTACTGAATCAGGCCACGGCACGGTGTGAGTATGTGCACACGGACAGGACAGTTATCTCCGACGAGATGGAGATCAAAGAAGCCACGCCACCTGCAAAGCCACAGGTACGTACAATGTACAGTTGTTACCCCCTAGTCTACACTGTACGAACAACTGACACAGTTTTGGTGGAAAGAGGTAGGGGATAAAAGTAACTTCAAGCCTCGAGCATCTGCTTTACTCGGAATAGCATAAATACAAGTCCCAATTCCTAATTGAGATCGAGGGAACACGAGCACAGCGCGGAATTTGACCAGGTCCGGTTTGTTTGTGTTTGAACAAGAACTGGGGAAGATATCAACAAAGTGGACCTTGCGCTACATGGAAGCAGCCTATTTACGGCGAGAATAACCAGACCTATGCAAGCATTTAGACCATGTGGTTAATCTCCAACTGCCCCGGTAAATGCATGTCACAGTTAACCAACCTTTTATTTTCATTAATTTCCGTCCCTACTTTTCTTTACCAAGTTTAAAGGTTTCAGTTCTATTGACCATTCGCCGCGTTAAAATGACCTTGTTATTATGGATTCTGAAAAAATTCAAAGTAATGTGTTCTCTAATTTTTACTTTTTTTCCCGAAATTTATCTGTACAATATGCTTGTTTCAAACTCACAAAGTTGCTATCAATTGATAGCAGTTTTTTAATTCTCAGCTTGAAGTGAAAAACTGTTTTGCTTTTTTAAAAGTCAGGTTTTATGTTTTTAGAATAAATACCATCAGATAATTTTTTAAAAACAAAATTAACGTGTTTTTTTGTTTGCAACAGTAATCCACGAAATAAATTTGCAATAGCAGCTAGCTGCATATCCGCAGAAGAGCATTATGCGTGCTGATTTTTGACAGGCTTTGTTTGGATTGGTATGCATTGTGTCAAAGTGTCTTGCCTTTGAAATAGTAGGCCTATGGTGCCCTCGAATCAATCACTGAGGCCCTATCAAATAACAAGGATCGTAGAGCTTTTGGAAGCGCAAAACAAGGTCTTGCACAACAATAAAATTTTTGTTTTCGAGCATGTTTTAGAGTCATAAAAATATCGTTTCTCCTTTGCGCAAAAAATTAAAATACCTCCCTAAAATTCGCAAAAGTAATGTATGCAATAATCATGTAGTTATTCTGTAAAAAGTTTACTACGTGCTTGAACTAGGTATAAATGCGATCGCTGCTTCAAACATTTTATTTTGCCTTATGTTCTTTCGCACAGACTTCAGTAGTAGTGTACTAGGACAAAACTAGTATTTGAACACAATATGATTCTTCGTTTTTCTTCGTATATATTATTTTAGGCTTATTAATTTTAGGCGTGGTATTTACCTATTCAAACAAATTTGTCTTCCAAACTTCCATCTATTTTGGTTTTTCAAAATTAAATATTCTGACACGTAGTCATTTGACTAATAGAACGGGTGAGACATACACGTAGATATTACCTTAAACAACGCTTTGCTATTGGCGAAAAACAGTATTTGTCGTTTTCACGCTGAAGTTTCCTTCGATCTTGTAGTGTATGAAAAATGTTCTGCTATTAAATAATTTTCCTTGGTGTGATACTGTGTCTACACAACGGTTATGTCTTTGTCATAAGAGTATTCCGGCTCAGACAAGGCACCGTGATATAGCTATTTCGGGCTATCGGCCCTCATCAGCCCCGGGTAGCCCACTCTAGTGTAGCAGCTGAAATTGCCGCCGCACCCGAGTTTAAAACTCGCACCTCGCCGATCAGGGGCAGACGTCCTAACCATTGAGCCATCGAGGTCGATGTCTAGCCGGTTGTAGATCGGGAGTATATATTATTTGTTTGTGCATCGATCTATTACTTAGGATGCGCCCATCCTGGGATAATTTCTTTGGAATTGTGACCATCCGGTGATTAGAAGACACACTAAAAAGATGTTTTCTGTGGCTCCAATGCGAACGCACGATGCAAGTTAGTTATATATTCACGGGCAACTACTATGCGTACCTATTTCTGACAGGCTTTTTGGTTGATAAATAGAATTTCAGAGTGCAAGTTATGTGTAGATCGTAATTATATGTCAAAGTTGTACGTGTTTTCAACGGCGATCTTGCGTTGTGACTAAATTAGTCGATGTCTAGGCTTGTCAGGGGGATGTTCTGCATCTCTGTTACATAAAAAGACATGTAATCCCTCGGGAAAGCATACGGAATCTTAAAACCTTGGTAGCTCTTAAAGTAAAAAGATAATCATTTTTGTAATATTCAGATGAATATTATTGCAAACCATGTGGAGGATTCAATAATTTTCTTGCAAATCGAACCAAAAAAGCCCTTACTTGGACTTATTTTTGCCTTAGAATTTCAACTGATGCTATTTGCATAGGCGGTAAGAAATTTGGAAATTTTAAAAGCGACGTTTTACTCTAAGCCATTGTTAGTCTAAGTTAACCTACGTGGGTAACTTGAATGATTTCAAACCGATTATGTTTGGCTATTAGAGTCATCCATTTTCGGAATTATGTTTTCGTTTTACAACGTTTTAGAGCCCCGTGTTAAGGACACTTTTCATCATATTAAGATAGTTAGCTGCTCACCCCTTGCGCCCAGTTTTAAGCTATTTTAAAATAAGCATTGACAGCAGAATTTATTGAATAAAATACATTTCTCGATGACTTTTCAGCTGCGGTCCGTCGTTGCATGAGTAGGGTAAGGAATAGAAGCATACAGCAGCTAGAATTTTGAATAATTCAGTATCAGTTTTTGGGTTATGATACATCTAGTTTTAACGACATTAAACATATGTTTAAGAAACGGTGTGAATTAAACTGAGTAACTGTAAACATGTTATACGTGGGAAGGAGAGAAAAGCATTTATTTTACGTCAGTGACATGCTTTGGTAAAATAATTTCGTATTTCCGTTTCCTCTCAAGGATCCACTTCCGTATTATTTTGTTAGAGAGAACTCTTTTAAATGAGGGCCGCAAATCGTAAATCTAGGAAAAATATAACGTGTAAATAAAGGTTAGATTAAACATTTGTCTTGGTCATATCACACACAAGATTTCAATCGTGTCTACAATTGCACAGCTGTTGTTGAAAGATCTTGTTAATTTTCAAAAGTGAAGGCGCATTTTATAATTCGACCCATCCTGTCACCGAAGGCGTTGCTGTCAATTATGCATACGCAACGCAACTGTTAATTTCTGCCTGCTAGCATTCATTTAAACATCGTTTACCATTTTTTGCTAAAATTTAAACTGCTCTACGCGTTATGTATGCTGGCTTACGTTGGAGCTATGACCTTTCCAAATATGTCCTTTTATTTCGGCAAAATATGAGTAAATTTAATCAAGCAAACCTTCCTAGGCATACAAGATTGCTTTCAGGAGTAAATATAATAAAACATTAATTACTGGTAGAGAATTTCGGATAATGTCCAGTAGAACGAAAATGCGATTTTTGAAGCAGTTGATATTCGAAACAGATTTTGTTGTCTGCCCTTTCGCAGCTTTAAGATTCGGTGGACGCTTGAAGAGCTTTAGCATTTAAGTGTTATCAGGCATTGCTTCTGTTTGAATATTAGGTTCCTCTATGTAGTTTTCGGAGGAGTTCAAATGCAACTTGTAATAATAGAGGTGCCTAGTTATATAATAAGGACGCCTTACAGATCAGAACATGGTTGTTACACAGATTGAGCCAAGTCATGTTGTCAAATAGAATGAGTTACTAAGATAGGGATGCCTTCTTTTTAGACCAATGGCTTTTTATAAAAGTAGTGTCTGAGTTTGATTTCATTTTACGGATGCGATTCCCTCTTAGACAATGGCAAAATAGAGGTTGTAACTTACTGGTAAGTTGCAAAGTTAATTTATACTACTTACGACTTTCTGATGGCAGCATGTGCATATTTCACAGGCGTTGATAAGTTTCAACACGAATATACACTTACAAGTTCGGTCTATGCCTATAGACCTTAAATATACTGATATATACTGTGATCAGCAATTAATTTCTCTGGAGATCAATAAGCTGAATGTGAAAATAGCCATACCAAGGTGTCCAAAGCGCCCACTACCTACTCATAATGGAAAGCTTAATATTCAAATACAATTTAGAATTTAAAATGTTTTTGTATCATATTTGGCCCAGATGTTTAGGCGTCTGCTTTATGGCTTCCTTTTTAATTGGCTGAAATCACGCCCTTTTTTTCATAGTTTTAATTGTATTCTCAAATTTTGACAAATTGGGCCCTGTGATGCTTGGGTTGGCCAGTTACCTAAGGCCTAGTCACCAATTTCGTAGTTTAATTATAATTACTGCGTACTCATATCTTTTCCCACATCGGTTTTCACATTTTGTGAAAAAAAGATATAACTGCGCAGATTAAACTATAAACATTGAAATCGGATTTCAGAGTCGGGTGTGAATAGGAGTTAACATTATAAAAAAATGCTTCTCAGGAAATTACTGTGGTCTAAGGAGTAAATGCGCATTCGTGTAATTAAAGCAGAAGGACAACCCGATTTGTGCGACAGTTTACATTCGATGAAAATTATATTTGCTAAATTTTCGCCGCTTCATTGTGTGTTGTTTGCCTGAAGGGACTTCCACTTTTTTTCGCGTTGTCAGCCGTCAAGTAGGCGCGATCCATTCAGATTTTGCTGCAACTATTCGCTAATTAATTTTTTTGACTTTTGCATAATCCCCGTCAAAAGTCTTACTCCCAATTGCCCCTTGATTACAATTGAATTAAGTTGTAGCTACTGGTTGTTACTCTTAATCACAAAACTACTGTTTTCGGCATAAAATGACCGTTTGCAGTTAAACCGATTGTATAATCTCCAAAACAGATGCCGAATAATGCGCACAGAAAGGGCGATTTTCCTTCATGAGGTTTTTGAATGGAACATACGAGGTCAGAACTTGCACGCTAGCAATCGATAATTTAGCACACAAGCCGGCGTTAATCGCTGATCAATAAGGAAGATGTTAATTGCTAAATATATGCATTTGTATAGCGACTATCTATTTACAAATCCTGGACAACCCTTTGCCCGAACAACTCTTCTCTGCTACTACTGCTGTCACTGATGATGGGTTCGAGAGGGGATCCAAAACGTCCGGGGAATAAAGGTATCTGTCTTCTAAATTTCTCGCCGAAGCTCGCATTTTCACTCCTATCGACGTATAACTGCTATGTTTTTATTCATTTAACCCTTTGCATTTCCAGACACCCTGAGCTGAGAAGACAAGCAGCGATCCTTTGTTTTCTCTCCTGATTTTGAATCATATTTAGCGATTGAATATGACATGTAACCCAAAGGCGTCTTGATATCCGTCAACACGTCATGACATCGACACTTTACAGACAGTTAACGACGGGGTGTGGTCGTACTGCCATTTCAGTCTCTAGGTAGTGGTTGTAGATGGACCGCTATATTATCAGGTCAAATTCCGATTCAGAGGTCAAAGACAAGACTCATCAGAACGAAGACTTTGTTGTGTATACAACCCTATGCTGCCGTCTCAGGCAGCAGTGACCACTGGCGAAGCCAAGGCTGGCTTCGACTGCGTCCAGTTAAGCCCGAGATTCTACGTGTTGTATGAGGGATAGGTGATGACAGCTGCTTCTACATGACGGTGAATCGAGTTTAAGTGTTTGTTATTGGCATTTTGCATTGCCCGAGGAGATGTCGCCTGTGGAGGTCTCCTGCTGCGTGGCCGCGGCTTGGCATGTTGAAGTGGCCCTTGAGAAACTGTGAGTAGTTAGGCATGCGCGTGTACCCGCCGGTGTGCGCACGTGTGTGCGCACGTGTGTGCGAGGGAATGTCGGTCAAGTGGCCCTCAGGTCTTTGACTGGAAAAATAGCCGCGGGCATTGAACGAGGAAGGGGACAGTAAATTTGGTCGTCCGCCAAAATGTCTTTATCTTAACTGCGTTGAAGTCGGCATATGGGTTGGACTTATACGCCCTTATTTTTATTTATGCACGACCCTGTGATCCTGACACTAGCCATACGGTATGGCAGGCAGATGTCCCTATTGTAAGCGCGTCGTTTGTTTCCGACAGTCGAAAACAGGACTGATACTGTGTACCTTCTTATGTTAATACAAATCCTCTTTCGTTTCTATCCACTGTGGCGTCTTAAACTCCAGAGCTTATGAGCGCAGAGAACTTTGTTAATACAACTTGACGTCTTTACTAGACATTAATACCAGCAACTCGGCCGGTGAGCCTCGTAGCTTAATGGTAGAGCGTTGGCTAAGCAGAAGTCAACCCTGTCATGTGAATTTGAATCTCACAGTGGCTACGAATATTTCACAATTGGGTCAACTTAATTCTTCAAATCTATCAAGCCCTCCTAACAAAACGACAAAATGATTTCGCAGTACTCCTCTAAATATAAACCCTAGCATCCAGAGTCATATTCAACGGAATATCCCATGACCGCTTTTTGACTGCTTCCCGGCCATTATCTTACAAGAAAAACAAGTGTTTTGGAACAGTAAGATGACAGTTGATTGGACCAATCTATGCAAATTTAGCTGTAGCACGACAGGGAACAAAATGAGCAGGACAATGACTTCCAAATAAGAGTAGGCAAATTGTGCGAGCAGAAATGACCAAGTCAAATTGTTTTTCGCAATTGCCTTCATCCAGTTGCAAGTTTTGTTCTGCTCTTTTCCTCCATGTTCCTTTAGTTTGCACGCTTTCATGTCAGCAGCTCTTTCTTTTCTCTTTTTAGCATGCTCATGACAACAGTTTACATTTAAATGTCCATTTTGCAATTGTTCATTGAGCCTGCACAGGTACATGTACAAAAAAATAATTTTTTGTCCATGTTTTCATCAAAAATATTTTTGAATTTATAAAGGCAGTCATAACAAATGATAAAAAGACAAACAGCTTAAGCAGTCAGTTTTTACAATTGGTACGTTTTGTTAGGAGTCGAGACGAAGTTCGTTAAAAAGCCGGCATTCTATACTGACTGAAATGACTTCAGGGTAGACTACACGATAATCAGTATCACAACTGGAGTCAATTCCGATTCACGAAAGATTATAAGTCTTTCGCATTTGTCGAAAGACTGTACATATACCAATACAAGCGAACATCCGTGTCCCAGGAAGCAATTGAGAAGAAGAAGAAGAATAAGAAGAAGAAGAAGAAGAAGACGCGATCGCTGGGACAATATGTTTATGCGCCTGACGTTTCGATATCCGTCGGTTTGAACACTAAAAGAATTAGGGAAGTTACAACCATCTGCATAAAAGCAGGATGGTCGTAACTTCCCTCCTTTTATTGTTCAAACCGCGTGTACCTATTAGAAGGCGGTGTCTGCGTTCTTGAAATTCTCCCTTTTCCATAGGAATGTAGGTTTCTGGTAATGTGACAAACTATAACTTTACACTATTTAAAGTCTCAAGATATTTCAAGAAACGGTACCAAGCAGACGATTGGCTACATAATTATCGGCCTGATTATACTTGCTGTTGCGAAACTTTTCAAACTTGAAGCGAAATATGTTCAGTGAATAGTCGGTAACCACGAGCTTTACTTAGATGTTTTTCATAGACGTGAATCCTTTGCTTTTTACGCGGGCACGAACACTTACCTCGTAAGCGCAACGACTAGAACCTACTGCTGTTACTCGACTTGAAAAACCTGACTTCCACGAAATGCATCGACATTTTCAAAAACTAATGCTCAAGTCCACACCAAAGTACATTGAAAAAGAATTATCAGCTACTCCAATTCTTTTGAACTTACCCTCATATTTAAAAATCTTTGCAGATAGTCGCCCTGTGCGCTGGTCCCGGTGCCGTGATTTTTGGTGTCTCAAATCCCCCTGTTTCACCGGAAAACGAACCAACGGACAAAATTGTTAGCCAGCGTGTTCTCTTCGCACCATCCTCGGTATGTCACCGGCTCCGCACTAAATTTTTACTATTACTGATATTGATAGCAGGCATTTTAAGTAAGGTATGTTGTGTCTCTCGATCCAGGAGTTCCACTCGGCTTCCAAGCTCGCCAGCAAATCCATCATCCTGGACGTCGAGGGCCAGCCAAGGTCGGAGACGGTGGAAGCCGATGAGGAGGCTATGCAAGATGCGTTGGAGAAGGCGCCTGCTCAGCGTAAAATGAGTGCCACTGATCCCCCGCTTGTGACTGTACCCATCACCAATCTGATGCCCGGAACAAATTACACCTTCGAGTGGTCTTCGGCCAATCAATTCAGTCTGACAACCACTTCGCAGTTCACGACCAGTACTGCGCCCCTGGCGCCACCCCTGAAGCCCACAGTAAGCTTCGCTGATATGTTTTCCCCTGGTAATTTTCTTGGTAAAAATAGCTTTTCAAAATCATTCATGTTTACTGTGCATAACAAACTACTTATTACATTGTAGTAAGCATGTTTTGTGTGTTTTTGTATTTCCTAGAGACTCCCATTGTGGTACTCACCACTAAATGCGTTCGTTACGCTTCTACTACTGTTATGTGCGCGTTCGTCACACATGCCCGCTTGCACTTTTATTTCTTCTGTGACAGTTTCATGTTCATCCGCGCAGGCCAATGTGTGCCATGTTTCCCCTTGCTTGCTCGCTTGTTTTCAATTTTTATTGATATATATTAGTTTTTATAACAGTTCTATCTACCATTTTCCATTTTTTATGCTTTAAGTTATGCATGTTATACCCACACTGGTAAGTTCTCCATTACCACCGGACCGTTTATCAGAATTCTGGAGTTCTGGGTAAATTTAGTTCAACCTCTGACTAACTGTACCAATTTCCCAACTACACCAGTGGTTGCTTAATCAGTATATTTGACTAATCTTCAGAATATGCATGTATATAAGCGACAGGACTTAAATTAACTCACTGTTCGGTCAGGAAAATTTCTCCAGGTGAAATTGGTGGCTACAAACTTAAGGCCCTGAGACAAAGTTGAATCATTTTGAAAGGTCGGAGAGTACCGAATCAACGTGACTTAAGGTTCTTAAGGATTCAAGACAGGAAGTTAACCAGTGATCCAATGACAAAGAGGTTGAATTTTCTGCTTCCGGTATTGTGTAAAGATGACTATCAATGGCAACAAATTCAAATACAGACAATCAGTCTACTTCTTTTTAGACGTATCTTTCGAAAATGATGACTAGAAAAACATTTTGCTTTCGGCGACATCGGGCAGTGGCAGGTTTTATCAATTTATTTGTACTAAACGCTTGACTAATAAAGGCTATGGTCGTTAAAATTGTGAAACGAATTAGTTCGGCTCTCTGTGTTAAGATAATCCTTAATCTTCAAGAAAAAAAGGAGATTCGAACTGTCGTTTTTGTCTTTCTAGTTGTGGGTTAATGGGGTTGCCTCGTTTTGTATGCAAAACTATGCACTAATTACTTATTTCTGTGTTAAAACTTCATCAGCCCAGGCAATGCCTTATTTTAATTGGCCTGTGAGGAGCCCCTCATCAGCCTATTCCTCTGTTAGCTTTTACAAAAGCATAAATGTGTTGTTCACTGAAACCAGTGGGATGTTGTTTTTTCCGGGCTCTAACTCGTTCTACAGCAGTTGTTTTCTGATTCCTTTAACGTATATTCGATATTACATAGCGTTCAACCTATGTTTCCAGGCATCTGTGAAGGCTTAGTCATTGGAAGTACGCAAGGCTCTCACTGAGTGGCATTTAATAGTGGGGAACCAAATTTAAAATCTCTTACCACTATGCGCTATCGTGCTCAGACCGATATCTCTGTGAAACGCAGGAAAGACGTGGTATTTTCAGATTCTAAGCGCCAGAATGTAGTTCCTACTGTTGACATTCTCAGCAGAAAACAAAGCTGACCTGTATCTGCTACTCTTTTCTGCTGATATCTCTGATGAGTATTTCGCTACGAATGTCGAAACGTCAGGTGAATCTAAGTCTTGTCCCTGCGATTGCCCCTTTTTATTCACAGTTAAATATCTCAGCACGAGAAAAATGCCGCTAATTCTGCAGAAAACTTTGCAAACACCTTTGAAAAAATTGCTTGGAAGGCGCTGGCCGAAATTCAAACAATTAAATTAATTAATATTCCGATAAAAATATCACATTATGCGACTGCAAGTATGACCAGTTAGATACGACTTTGTTTACTTCGATCTAATAACTCATCCCAAATTGAACGAAGAATTGCGTACCAAGTTGTACTGAAGCCTCTCGTTGACAGGAGATATGAGGAAATTTAGTGGGTTGTGCATCGAACTGATAATGGTATACAATATGAGGAAATAAAAGGACTTGCATGAAGTTTTCGTATTTAAATGCATTACTTTGCAGCGAATCACGAAAATGATGAAGTGAATGTATAGAAAAAGACAGGGCACGTGGGCATCAGCGGAAATAATATCCTATATCGGTGACTTAGATTTCGCGAGTTTAAGAAAGCAGGGTTGTTATACATGAAGGTCATTTAGACAAAAATTTGTATGCTAGAACTGTGAGTTCTGACTTGAAAGCCGACTTTAGACAGCTTTACCCAACTGCAGTTGTATATTATCTGATAAGAAGATGTATCCATATAAAGGGACTCTTGAGAAGTTTGAAATACAACGTGACGTACGAAAAAATATAAACGCGCAGAGGATAAAGTGGTAAGCACAGTCGATACAAAGGCGAAATGTATGCCTACGGAACCATTTTTTGCTGACCGTGCTTATAAATTATTTGGGCCCGGCTTGTAAAGCTAAGGATTGCTACTTTTTGCTGACAGATTGAACTTCAACCAATCGGAAGTCAGTAAGATTTATGCATCACTTCTCTTCATCCTTCTGTGCAGCACTACATCTTCCTGATGCCTACCTCACATCACCTTCGCGTGGCTGTCTTCCTGGATGATCCCTGCCCCTATGAGAGTGGGGGTCGCGCAGAACTGGGAAACATTCTGATTCGCTATCGCAGGGCTGCACGCAGGAACCGCGACAAACCCAACAGTCCCTTTATCGGCTATGGCAACTGGTCAGAGTCACAGGTCTGTATTAAGAACCGACCCAAGAACGTGGATCCCCTCTCAGAGGTTGATGTGGCCATCGGGTCGGATTTGAGCCGTGTCCTCTGGTCTGGTGATGAGGCCATTCAATGTGAACTCAGGGTTGAAAATACGGCCGTGGAATATGAGGTGAAATGGCTGTCTGTGTTTTGGCCATTACTAGCTCATTTGACAATAAGTTACTTTGGATGGCTTCGTTACCCGTAATTTGACCATAATTTTAGAGTAATAATGCTTTTTCTGACGGCATATGCCAACATGTTTTTGTCGTTTAAGTTCACCAGTGATGCTCATATAAGCATTTCAGAAGTCAATTCAGGCAAACTAACGTTTTCGATTATTCATCCTAAGACAAGTATAATAGTATAATGGAGAAAAGAGTTTAAAAAACGCTTGAGCAACCAATCAGTTATAATTAGGGAGACAGAGGAGAAGTGTTGAGCGATCAAATGGTCAGATGCTAGTCATGATTTGGGATCAACGAAGGGGCTCCGACAATTAGTGCATGACGTCCCCTCATTCCTGTCTCGCGCCTTGATAGGAGGTTTTAGGACGGCATGGGCAGCGGTCGCTGTCTCGTATCCGTCTCGTTGCGTGGTAGCAATTGTGTGGACGTATGTTGATTTGCTCTTCGGCTTCACGCAGCCAAGCCTAACTCTGACTTCAACTTGGGACTGTAAACACAAGCATGCGCTCCATTATGACACGGATAGTCCACAAAATGCGTCGAGCCGATGGCTCATCCAACCAAAGTCTCTCAGTGCCTCGTCCACTGTCATTTTCTGCTGCCGTAGATGGGATATTTACTCAAGCAGTTGTTGATTGCCTGTTTGTGGCTTTTGCCATCCATACGAAACTCCTTTTTTCCGGGAAACCAATGGATTGATGTGTGCTCATACCTATTTTGATAAATTTACGAACTGCAACGACCGAAAATGGCAGGTGGCGAGGCAGTGATGAACATTGGTTTGATTATGTATTGATGCTCCATCTGTTAGGTCCACTATATATACTATCGTGGCCGTACCCAAGCGCATTTTGGTAGTTCTAGTCCCATTCCTATTGACATTTATCGAGGAATGGGGAAAGCGTCCACGTCTGTTCGGTAGAAATGCGTGGATGCTCTAATTAGTTTGGTCAAAATAATTTTGGGAGACTACGAAAAAAAATTTAATTGCTTTATGTATTGCTTGCGAAATGAAGTTTCATTGCTTAACTGTGACTTTTGCTATTGCATAGTTCAGTTTTAATAAGCAAGTTTTCGGTCTTGGATTCGGGTGAGTCCTTTGGAGTTGAACTTATAATTTTGGAATTCGCTTTTGACTTGCTTGTAATGACATGTACCTGTTCCCTTGTACCTATTGTTGATTTTGGGCTATTGGTTGACAATTCATTTGAGGATTGGCTATTGTATGCTAAACTCAAAGGAAGTGTTACGGACGAGCGAAATTTGGAGGGATGATGGCGGCGGTAATGAAAGGAACGTCTGATCTCTTCACTGACACGCAGGCATACATGTCGCTTCATTAATCCCTATGTGAACTGTAGTTGGTCGACGTTAACAACTCGCTGAAGGGCCCATGCAACGCTCACGCATCAATATCCCCGGTAGTCACTATACTCAGGATGGGAACGCAGATTAAGTATCGAAAACACATGAGAACCGGCTCATGTCGCAGACCTTTCGCAGTTGTGGTTTTTCTAATGACACTGAATATCGACGCAATGCGTAGCGTCTGGGCGTTTGGCTATAACTTCTTCTGCCAACAGGATACAATCTCTAGTATTTGCTGCATTCTTTACTGTGTGTTTATTTTCTTCCGTTCATGTGCGTCTAGGAGTAAATCCAGATGGTTGTTTACAGAAAATGGTTAACTACTTAATATTAAGGCTTCTTGCCGCTTGCTGTCAGTTTTTGAGTCTACGATTTCGTGTCATTCCGTCAGTACATTTTGAGGCATTTTGTTCCTGCTCTCGTTCATTTTAATTTATGTATGCTTTTATTAACTGTCTTGCCGTTTACTTTTGGTAAGGTCGCGGTTGCAACCACTAATCGCTTCGGCATGTCTCCCTGGTTGCCGGCTATTTATCGTCCTGAAGAAGCTGTCCGTTCGGCGTATCTTTACCGATCAGCGGCGTGCAGGATGCAGACCTTCAGGATTGTCTATGTCTTTTGCCTCCTCCTCCCCCTGTTTGAGCTCCTTTAAGTCTGTCGCACGCAGTTTTCCTTGTTGAATTACCCTTTGCCTGTGTCCTAACATTCAGCATAGCGCCACGACGCCGTTCCCACTCACCTTCCACCTGTGAAGCTCAGCTCCCGGTGTATAAGGAAGAGTTTCATAAGTTTGGACTTTTTTATCTTTCAGTTTCTTCAACGTCTTAGTCCACATTTGAAGCGCAATTAATTTCCGTAGTAAGGCTTTAGAAAATAACCTGCATTCCCCGGGAAACTGACACCTACAGAAGATGCCAGTGAGAGACTGTTGATCATCACCATTCTTCCTCGACGCCGACTGTACAAGCTCTACTCGCCGTTCCAATGATTTTGCAATTTCTATTTCTTAGTCCTGACTTCTTCACTTCATATTATGTCATAGATGATAATACCACCTAAGGGACACTCTGGTCTATTTATAGAGATGCATTTATGTCGTATGTTACTCACTATGCAATAAAACCATTAACTGCTTCATTGAATCATTCCACGAAATATTGTTTCGTCTACCATAATTGCCTTTTCACTTAATTTTTTTGGTTCTCCCACTACTTCGTATAGCTAAGAGCTATTCGGTCGCATAGATTATCTCATCACAACGTTTAAAATGGTTCGGTGTATATTTTCACTAAGATGCTTACATACAGAAGGTACATACAGCAGGCATATAAGTATATATATATACAGTTCTGCGAATCCTGCAAACAAATTTCAGAATGAAATTTTACTTGGTAGTTTAGCGTATATCTGGACAAGTTATCTTGATCAAGTGAGTGGATTTACTAATAAGAAGGGCTTTGGTTTGGAAAACTGCCCTCTTATTTAAAGTTATTGGGGAAATAGACTCTAATTTTTGCTAAATCATGAGTATGTTTATATAAAAGGAATTCCGTATGCTATAAGGAAAGACAGGACGACAATTTCTTCTTATATACATTGTGCTGTGGAAGGATTCCATAATTAGTAAGAAAAGGTAGAATAATAATCCCTTCCAGTACTGGAAAATTTTGTACAAAGATGATCAAATGGAACTAAAGCGAAGTTTAAGGACTCGCATTTATTTTCAGAAACAAGCAGTGATAGAAGTTTAAATAATTATATTTAGCTATTCTGTGAAGTGTTTTTGCAAAAAATGCAGTATCAAAAAGTTCTTGGTATAACATTTTCTTTTACCGCACAGCTGGCCGTGCGCGTCAACAAAGTTTTGACATGTTATATAGAAATATAGTTTTTTGTAAACAGTAGGTTCCGCTCAAGCGTTATTTAGAAACAGAACAGACAGTAGAATAATAAGTATTTCAAAAAATGGTCATATGTGTGGCCTGTATTTTTCTGCATTCGCGCGTTTATTCTGGATCTTGGAATAAAGCTCCTTCAGCGAAAGATAATCCGTTATAAAGAGAAAGGTAGGCTATTTCATCTCCAGTCAAATTTAATCGTTTTTCTTTAGATTAATTAAAAAGACTGTCATAAGTCCCCAATTTTCATGTGGGATTAACCTGGAAAAAGTAAATATACGCAGAAGTTAGTCGGCTAATTATCCAATAAAAGCACTTTTTAAAGAGGTATCCTATTATGGAAACTTTTTATTAATCTTAGGAATAACAATATGCGTGGTTTCTAGCAGACACGCTGCATGCTCGAAAATGTGGTTTGCTCTTTGAAGCATTTCCTCATTTGATCAACATGGCCATCTGCATAGGAAATAATATCCAAAAGCTCGTTTTTTCGGTAAATGCTGTTTAGTTTTATCTTATTTTAAAGGGTATGAGGTAAACGTCGAACAAACGGACAAATAGTAAGCTTATCAATGAATACGCGGACAACTAGCGAAATGAAAAGAAAATTTATTCAACGATATTCAATAACTACGCATCTAATCATTCCCACATAAGCAAAATATTTTGACTAAAGGCAAGTTCTTTTTGTATAAAGAAAGTGGTTGCTTTAAGTTGTATAGTTAACAAACTATTTAAATTTATTGTTCTAATTTATAGCTATTTTTGACGCCTCCGCTAGCTGAGAACTATCGATAAAATGCTATTTTTCTTAACAAACACTAACTACTTCTTATAGTTCTTTCAAGTACTGAATATCCCAAATGCTCTTCATTATTATTTATAAGTTTTCGTAAATGTGTTCCAACTGGTATGGGAGATATAATCTAGCATTTAAAAATTTAAGAAATTTGCTTGCAGGATTAGCAAAACTATATATATATATATATGTTATTATTCCGGCAAGATAGGCAAGCCGCTGGACAGCTATTTCGGCCTATTGCCTTCCGTCCGCTACGGTCAGCCAACTCTAGTGAAGCCGCTGGAAGTGCCGCCACACCCGAGTTTCGAACTCGCGCCTCGCTGGTCAGGGGCAGACGTCCTAACCATTGCGCCATCGAATTCGATGTCTTGCTGGTTTCTGATCGGAAGTATATAGTATTTGTTTGCACACCGATGTGCCTATCTTGCCGAAATACTAACGTAAAAAGATGTGTTACTGACACTTAGCTAGTAACATATCAATTATTAGTAGCTTTGCTAAAATACAGTCGGTTGGGCCGAGTCACAAAAACATCAATCCAGGATGGGCACATCCTGAGATATTGATCGGTGTACAAACAAATACAGGGTGTCCCAAACAATGTATGCTCATTTTAAATGATTGCAAACCTGGTGTTTATTGTAAGTTTATTATTTTAAAAAATTTAACAACATTTACATGTGTCACTTTATTGCTTTTTTCGCTGAATGTTCTCGAACTGACGTTCATATTAATCCGACACTGCAGACAACGTGAAGCAATGGAATCGCAAACAGCATGTAACAATACCCTTGCTTTTGGGCGCATTCAAATTCAAATTCTCAATCCTATTATTTAACATATTGTTAAATTACAGTGAAAAAACCATAAAATCATACTTGAAAAGGTTTCTGCATTTTTGAAATAATATAGAATCACCAAGTTTACGATCATTTAACATGTGTAGACATTTTCTTGGACACCCTGTATGCATAAATTTATTGACCTCGGAGAACTTTATTATTATCGGATTATTTACGTATAAATTAGATGATGGAATTTTAGTAATGAAAATTGGATTCAAAAGATGATTGGCCCATGGTAATTCCGGTAACTTAAGAAGAAAAAACCTTTCAAGGAAAGGCGTTCTTTTGGAAAATGAGTAATTTTTTTCAGGTAATTTTCGACACTGGATTCTTAGGTCGTCGTCAAACTTGAGAGCAATATGCAAGTCTGACAACGACCTGGGGATCCAGCGTCGAAAATTTACCGAATAAACTTACTCATTTTCCCAAAGAACGCCTTTCCTTGAAATTAAATTTCTTAGCATGCCTGCCTGTCAGTTCATACAAAGTAGAGAACCTTATAGAGTATATCAGGAGTGGTTCATTGAATGTTTGATGAACAGAACCAAAATTTCAAAAGTGTATCAATACAACAAAGTCCTTCAGAATCCCTTGTCGGAAAATGGGCTTCTTTTAACGTTACATGTACAGACGGTCTGCACTCGGACAGTAGGCAAGGTGACCTTACTTTCCGATTTATATAAGTAGTGAAGAAAAGACAATTACTTTAAGATCTCGTACATGCCTGTCTGATTATGAGGAACCTCGACTGTGTCCTGCATTTAGAACAGCTCTTCTAATTGGCCCCTGCGTGGCAATTTACTCAAACTCCGAGGTAGCTTGTTTCTACTGGATGTCCTTCGCTGCGCGATTTCACAGGATAAAAATAATTCTGAAATTCCTCGTACAGGCTTCTTTCCCTTAAATATTGGCACGAATGCCAGTGCTGTTTTGATATTGCACACAACAGGTTAGAAATTAGGTAATCTCCACATATCTTCTAAAGCTTCCCACAGTTAAGACTCCAAAATAGGGATTAAGTGGTGATCCAGCAGCCACCACCAAGTAATTGTCCTCTTCAGTCCGGCGTTAACTAACTGAAACTATTCGCTTATCTTCAGCCTTGATGAGCAAAGGGCACTGTGAGTAGTATTCAGACGAAATCAACAGCGCAACCTTATGTGAAAAGATACTGCAGGCAGGAAAAACTCCACACACCCTTGGCTCCTTGAAAGGCGAGTGCGGCTGCGCCCTTCGGCGTGGTTAGAGCCGTCACAAAAATGATTCTTCTTCACTACTCTTATCAGCCTGGAGGGATATCATCAGGGCATACGATGGTGCGAATAGCCAATATATACCTTTAGGTATATTGTAAACTCATTAATGCGCGATAGTTATTTGTTTTGGCATAACAACCTATTCACGACATAGTTACTCAAATGTCTTCTTCCTCTGCGTCCTATTTCTACGAAAACGTTACAATACATTTTCACGTCTAGTTATCGCAGAGTTATAGGGAGTAAGTTGTTCTGACAAAATAATTAGATTTCAGGGGAAATGGAGCATGTTAGTAAATAATAACGATGTTCACTTATTATTCCGTCGTATGCCAGGCTACCAATCTCAGGTTTGACAACAATTAACCGCAGGCATGGCGTGAGCAGTGTCCAGAGCAATCGGGCACCCAATATTCTGCAAACTTGAAGAAAAGTGACTCTACCTGGTAACCCTTGGTTTCGCTCCGTGTTGATATCGTTAAGCACTAGTGATCATTGCCTTGACATTCCTCAATTACTAAATCGGATATACCCCTATGAATAAAAGCCTCTAGGAAAGGCAGTCTGTTGTCGTAGTCCTTTCCTCCTGAACTGAAATTTAAGAGCTCTTTTCCTATAAGTTTATACAGTCATTTAGGTTAAGTCGAATCCACTTTGGCTACTGCAGTGAAGCAGACTGTATTCTCTGTCATGTGAAATTGCCGTTCTCGTATTGAGTTTTAGATACATTTGGGTTGTTATTTACATATAGATTACTGTTCGTGCTGTAAAACCGCAGTCAAGAACAAAAAAACCGTTGCATCAAAAGATAAATTAGTACGCAGCGCCAGTAACTCCCTACCCCAAATGCGAGAGCTTGGTTTTTAAAGTTTGCAGGAAAAACGCTAAAGCCAGAGGAATTTGAGTTCCACTTAGACAAATGGATGACCGTTTTTCCTCCGTAAAATCACTCAAATCGCATTGAAGCATGTGTACAATAGTCTCCAAACACCACACAACTATCATAACTTTGTAAAAATTGATCATTTCTCGACTACCAGTGTGAATGCATTTAGAAAAACTAACAAGAAATAATGAACAGCATTAGGCATATTAAGTACTGAAAAAAACTATAGGAAGAACTGAGCGTTTGCAAAGAAAAATAAAATTTTTTCGATAATCCCGAGATTCTGGAGACGTAAAAAAGTGCTAAAATTAGAATAATAAATTTAGATAGTTTGTTAAATTGAAAACTTGAAGCGACCACTTCCTTTTTATAGAAAGAACTTTACGTTGTTCAAAATATTCGGTGAATTTTACCATTAGTGGGTAAGTATTTATTGAATGTCGCGAAAAAAAGTGTGTCATCATTTTCGTTGTTTTAAGTATCTTCATTGATAAATTGATACATTGTGCATCTGCTCGACGTTAACACCAAAGACTTTATAATAAGAAAGGTATAAACAGCATCTACCGAAAGAAAGTATTTTAAGATATTAGTTCTTAGGATCCTTACTATGTTGCTCATTTGTAGAAATGCCTCGAAACAGCAACCCACATTTTCGAGAGTGAATCATGTTCACAGTGGTGTTCTGAAACTACTATTCCTAATATTAATAAAAACCTTCCATAAAAGATTGACCCTTAGAGAGTGCTTTGATTATATATTCGGCTGACAAACTTGTGTGTATATTAACTTCTTCCAACGTTATGTCACAATGAAATTTAAAACTTTTGACAAGTTTTATAAGTTTCCTGATAATAAGCGATATAATTTGACTGGAGATAAAAGAACTTTCTTTGCTCTTTATAATGGATTATTTTTCGCATAAGTGGAGTCATTCCACTTTCTGATATAATCTTGCGAATTTGAAAAAAACTGGCCATATAATTTGCCAGTTTTTGAAAAACTTATCATTCCTCTGTCTATTTCGTTTCTAAATAACGCAAAAGGGGAATGTGAAGTACACAAAAAAGCTATATTTCTACACGGCTTACGTTCAATGAGGCCTTCTTTATCTTGCATTCACGTTAACATATTCGACATTCTGCGAAGGTGCTAGGACATTTGTGCGTAAAAACAAACTTTCTTAGTTTCTGTTTCTGCATTTTGTGCAACAAACTTCACAGGATAGCTCAACATAATTTTTAAAATACAAATCTTAAATGTTATTGCAAATAAATTCGATTCCTTTAACTTGGCTTTACTTGAATCTGAACAATTTTTGGCAAACTTTTGCAGTACTTAAAGGGGAATCTTCTACACCTATTTTACTTATTTTGGAGTTCCTTCATAGTATAATCAACATTAACGTGCAGTTTGGTTCTCTCTTTCGTAATAGCATAGGAAATTCCTTCGATATGAGACTCCTTCTAATTTCCTCAAAGTTAATGGTCATTTCTCTCAATAAATCTAACGAAAAATGATGATTTTCCTAACTTAAAGGTTTTTGCAGAATTTAATCAACTGAATGAATCAAAATAGTGTTACTAAATATGCGCTAAAGTACCTAGTCAAATTTCATCATGGAAGTTGCATGGTCTTAAGCGACTACTGTACTTTCCTAATAAAGCGCCAAGAGTCTCTTTTTCACTGTCTGCTTTTGTTCCACCTACTGGATCGTGTCATTTGGCATCACCAATGAGCCGAGATACTATACTTATGTACGGATACTACTTGTTATAACTGAGTGGCCGTTTATGTTCACTATTGTTTCCCAACTAACAGCTGTTGGATTTTCGCCTATGATCCTGTAATCGACAACTGTTTTAATTTTTTTTTAAGTTCAGCGATGATACCCATGTAAGCATTAAGGAAGTCAAGTTAAGCGAACGAACGTTTTCGATTAATTCATCAGCAGGCAATACAGTACTATCATACAGGAATACTGTATTGCCTGATGATGAATCAATCGAAAACGTTCGTTAGCTTAACTTGACTTCCTTAATGTTTTAATTTTTCTTTTGAACCTATGATTTTCTCGTTCTCTGTGTCGCCCGTTGGGAACTTAAGGCGTTTGTCAGCGGTCATGTAGACACCGATTCCGATTGCGAGTATACGTTTACAAACATAAGCAAAATGCGCTGCTGCCCGTACAAGGTCCAACGCGAATGCACACGCTTACAGCCGCGTACATTTTCCCTCAATCAGCGGGTGGTTTGTTGGTAGAACTCCACCCAAGCAGGTACTGCTGCAGTATTTAAACTGCAGGTGGATTACTTGATGTTTGACAAGCGATGAATTTCACTGGAGGACTACCTCCGGCCATCCATTACCTTTTTTCATTATTTGAAATTATGTGTAGCGCACTGGTATATCTTTGCTGTGACAATCAGCATGTAAACCTTATACTGACTTGATTTCACGCTGTATACATTTCAGTGATTTTAACTAAGAATATACAAATTATTTAGGTTCGCCAATGATCTAAACGAGTTTGCACTTCCGTGAAAATCAATGCATTTTAGTCGTATTATGCTCCTTTTGTGAGACCCTAGTCCTATTTATTTACAGTGGTTAAAATAAAAGTTACGTTATTTTCCTTTGAAATATTGTCGCAAACTTGCAGGTTATTTTGCATGCCATGCAGATTATTGTTTATATGTACTAATCCTGTGACGGGATCATTGAAAGCAAAGATAATTGCATGACCTCCACAGCTGTTTTATCCTTGGCTCCAAATTTTGCACTTAATGGTAGATAAATAATATGATCATCCGTTCTTCATTTTGTATTAGCAGCGCAGAAAGTATCGTAATTTAGTAGGCCCTCCAAATGGCAGAAGCCTGTGTGAACGCCATGCAGACCTTTGAGGCTGAAAATGGAAAATATCGGTTCAAAATGTTGTTCTGGTAACACATCCCAGTACGTCAACGAAACATGGAATACAATGTCGTCTAGGCTTATGACGCAGTTTCATACATCTAAGTGATACCAAGTAGAGGAATGGCATTAATTTTAAGGTGAACCTTGACGACCTGATCACAGGCATACCAGCTATATGTCAATGTTGCGTGCGAACCATGTTATCTGAGTGTGTATTTCAGAAGAAAAGGTTACCAGGGCTCAAAGTTGAAGGTAAGTGTGCAATTGATATGCAGTGTGGCGTTTTACAAAAAGCCTTTTCGGTGCAGCTGGCCAATGTAATTCGAACCTATGTAATCAGAATCAAGTGGTAGGTATTACAGCATTTAATGAGTCATATGAACATAAATATAGGTATGTCCTTGTTTAAGTTGAAGTACACAAGTTTGTGTAGCTTTCAGGATAGGCAAACAGGTTACTGAACAGTCGGAAACTGTCTGACCTCGACCTTTTAGGATAGTCTTGGATAACAAAGAACAGGTGAACTTGGTTCTGTCCCGGAAGACAGCTCTCCGCCACTCACATAAGACGGTGTTTTTTCAGCCGGACTACTCTCCAGCAGAACGTCTGAAACGCCGAGAATTGGTGGCGGAACTACGGGGGAGAGAGAACTGGAGAGAGCAATCTGGCTACCTTCATGGACCAAATAATACACAAGACCACCATAGTGCTGTGGAAGCAGCCAATACTGATGACGGCTGCAGTCCAGTAGTACTGGTAATCTCGCGCCTAAACGAATTGGGCACTGCGGAGTCTCGCCGACTTAAATTTATGCATACCATTCTCAAAGTTTGATTAACTTCTGTATACAAATGCTCAGAGTCTATTCTAGAAGTTTGATGAATTTCGAATACAGGTAGCCGATGAGTCCCCTGATGTTATGGCATGGCTATCGCAGGGCATCAGTGGTTCCGAAATGGCGCTATCCGGATACTATTTGTTTAGACGAGACCGAGTGGAATGCCAGGGTGGAGGAGTTGCTATGTATGCAAAGAGCGAATTAGGCGTTTTCGAAAGGCTTGAAAGGATTGCCCATGGTATGGAGGCTATTTGGCAGACAATTATGGCACGGGGTTCGCAGCCCCTTGAAGCCGTTACCGTCTACCGACCACCGCGGACAGACACTGATACAGATGCGTTTTTACTGGTGTGCATAAAGGAGATAGGAATTTGACCTGAGGTTGAACGCATGGGTGACTTCAATGCGCCTAGCATAAGTTGGAACGTTTTGCGGGCGAATTGTTCGAAAAACGCCCTTGATTACCATCTAACAAACACTCAAGGCTCTTCTCACACAACACGTCCTCGTTCCAACTAGAGCACGCGGAGGGCAACAGGCTAGCTGTCTCGACCTAGTCTTCATCAATCATCCCGAGAGTAAAGATGAGGTATGCTGCGTTCCTCCACTTGGTCGAAGTGATCACGCTGTACTTTCATGGAATTACGGTCTATATTCGTTACCCCGTACAGTAGACCAAGTAAGGCCGACTTTATGGCGAGACCACTACTCTCAAATGAGAGTAGAGGCATTGCAAATAGACTGGGGTCTTCTTTTCGCCGGGAATGTCCTTGAGGACTGGAATAAATTTAAGGAGGGTTTTTTGCATCTAATGCGCAGTCACTGTCCACTTTCAGTGCCCAAAATATCTAGCCGTCCTCAATGGCTGCAAAATCTAAAAAGAGAGATTAATAAAAAGGAAAGTTTTGGAAAAAGTTTTGCAATACAAGCTGTAAAGAAGCTTTTAAATGGTACAAAATCCAGTGTAACAAAATAAAAAAATGTTCTTAAAAGGACGATGGGACTTTGACAGCAATTTCACTTGTCGAGCTGTCAAAAATTCAAAGTTGCTATACAGTTATTTAAGGAAAAGCACACGCAACGGTAACCCTATTCCTTTTATGCAAAATGATGATGGCCTCGAAATCTACGACTGTAAAAACAAAGCAGAACATTTTGCTGAGTTCTTTTAGTCAGTTTTCACCATGGAATCTGCCTTCGTCGCAATTGCTGACGAGTTCGCGGAAGCACCAAATATTGAGGATGTTTTTTTGGGGAAGAGACGATTTTCCAAGAACTAAAAAGCTTGAGGGAATGCAAATGTCCTGGTCCAGATGAGATTACTGCGAAATTGCTCAAGAAACTTGCTAGAGAGCTGGCTAAACCGCGTTCTATGTAGTGCCAGAAATCGCTTGATACTGGAGTTCTTCCTCCGGATTGGAAAACAGCGCATGTTACACTGTTTTACAAAAGCGGTAGTCGTGCATCTGCGGACAATTACAAACCCGTGAGTCTGGCCTCCATATGCTGCAAAGTAATGAAAAAGATCATCAAGAAGCAATCGATGATACATTGTGAAATTCAAAATATTTCGTCCAGTGCGCAATATGGCTTTCGCAGGGGTAAGTCATGTGTAACAAACTTGGTCTACACGATGCAAAGCTGGACAAGGGCAATTGATGCAAAAGAAACCGCACGTGCAGCCTACATTGATTCCCGGAAGGCCTTCGATAGTGTTCCACACCAACGTCTCCTGCACAAATTGAGTCTGATGGATATCGGAGACAGACTTCTTACGTCGATTGAGAATTTTCTCACTGGTTGCTCCCAAACGGTGTGTGTAGAACGACAACAATCAAGGCCGACAGTCATCGAGAGCGGAGTCCCTCAAGGTTCAGTACTCGGACCCACCCTCTTTCTCTTGTTCGTTAATGATTGTGTACAGGAGTTGGACTGCGAGTGTACCATGTTTGCAGATGATGTAAAACTATAGAAGGTCATCAAGTGTGCTGCCGATGAAAATAACTTCCAGGAAAATCTTTGTCGATTAAACGATTGGTCGCATAGATGGCTGCTGTCCTTAAATTCGAACAAATGCACTCTGCTGCGCCTGGGAAATAGAAATTTGGTCCCTGATGCATTGGCATCTGGATGACAGACAACCTCAAACCTTCTAGACAATGTTGTAAGGCCGCTAAAACTGCAACTTTAATTATGTACGCCATCAAGTGGGCATTCACGGTTTTTTGACGAAGACTGATTCTCGAAAATCTTCGGTACCTTCATAAGGCCACATCTTGAATACGCGATTCAAACCTAAAGTCTGTATAAGCGGCAGGATTATAACGTACTTGAGGAGGTGCAACGGCTGGCAACAAAGTAAGTAAGAGGCCAAGGTTCACTACCATATGACATCCGCCTTAATAATCTTAACGTCTATCCTCTAAGTTATAGGCTGTTCCGCGGAGATTTGATACAAACCTTCCGTATCGGGCGTGGCTTGGACTGCGCTCTCATGTGTGATGAATTTTTCCAACTCGCCACTACAAATAATCTCCGGGGACATCCCTTCAAACTATATGTTCCCCACGATGTGAGGAAGTATTTTTTCTCTAATCGGGTCGTGGACTTGTGGAATAACTTCCCCGAGGCGATTGTTATGTCCTAATCTGTGAAGATCTTCCAAAACCGACCTAATATACACATGCTGCAGCACAAAGGGAACTATTTAACAAATTAGCCTCGAAACATCACTGCACCATGTGACGGTCTATATTTTTCTGACTTAAAACTTCTTAATATTGTTTATATCTCTTGGAATTTTGATGTGTCAAATAAGGAGTTCAAAGGCACACACCTACTTTGCCCTCAAATATACTGACTGACTGACAAGTAAATCAAAACCCGTGCGTGGACATATCGGTGGCTAAAGAGTTATATCAGGTATAAAACGCTGGCTTTTGGAATGCTTCTTTGAGGGTAACGACAAAGATTGAAATGTGTGGAGACCTCGGAAGTTGAATTATTAAAAGAGGTGGTCAAGATATTTTGCACATCATGGTTGACTGCCGCGCACAAATTTCGCAAGCGTATTCGCGCCTTTTATCGAACGCGGCACATAACCTGTTGTACTATCGACTGTATTATGTGATTGCGCTTCGTTGTTTAACAACTATGTTCACATGTACGACGATTAACTGACGCTCTTTCCATATAGCGACTCCTAACGAAAGCATTTTGTGGCTTCTTTTTGTGAGAGTGGACGCTGTGGACTTTGCATTGGCCAAACCTATGCAAGCATCAGGCCGAGTTTAGTCGAATGTGCTTCCTCACCTTTGAAAAATACATTGGCTTAATCGAAAGGTTGGTCCCCTTTGGGCCTAAAATATACAAATTATTAATATAGTTGCGGTTTGGCTGATTACGTTCTGTAAACCTCGCTGAATTTTATGCCGCAGACAAGGTTCTTAAAGCCTCATGCAAATATCCCACAATAAAACGAGCTGGACAGAACCCCTTCCGAATTTGCTAGACACTTGCTGATTTGTGCTCAACTTACCACTTTATAGTCCCTCAGTACCATAGCCATAGATTTTTTGTGCATGACCAAAGCATTATCACTTAGTGTGAAATTAATATTCAGATGTCTTTTTCTTCAATTGAGGTCCTCTCCTGTTAGTGGTGCACTGCAAGATACACCACTAGGTCCTCTTTTTGTTTTTGCTTTGCATGAATAATAATAAATTGGCAGTTAAATCAGCTGAAGATTGCATTAATGCCATTAATCTCAAATGAGTAGAAAGACATTGTTGAGCCGTCCAATTGCAAACGTCTCCCAACCGAAGTTTGTGACGAAATAAGCCAATTGAATTGAATTGAACCCACGTGGTTTGAATTTTTGAGCAAAACCAAGGCGATTATATCTCAAGTTCTACACAGAAAGATGCCGTCTTTGGACAAAAATTTGATTGATAAAAATATTGTTTTTAATGATCCTCCGTCCAATTTCTTTCGATACCCCCACTGCTCGACGAGGAAATTTTCTCCATGTCGGGCATCTCGCTGGAAATATTGGCTCGGCCTATATAGTCTACTTGAATTTTAAGATAAGTTGCAAATAATTTTTAAGGCGATTTATCTAAGAGAAGATACGACTAATTTTATTTCGTTTTCTTATATAAATAATCCGTAAATACCAGTACTTACCTTTGAAAAATCAGCTTCCATTTCTTTCATTGGTTTGGTCTCTGCTTGCTTACCTAGCATTCTGTTAATTATCTGTCTGGCTTTCAGCAACTTATATAGGCTAAAACAGTTAGTTTATTCTGAATTTCCGACTGTTTTCGTGATTCATCTACTCGCTGCTTCGAAAATTATGAAGGCGACAGTTTCATATAGTAGGAAGCCTCAGACGTCCAGAACCAAGCAGTTTCTGTGAAAAACAAACATAATTACTGGTATCAGTCTTCAGCCTGACATCAGTATTCAGCCAGTTCTGAATGCCAAGAAAATAGATTTGTCTACAAAGAAAAACTGCAACGAGTTTATGTTGAAATGTGGGTCAGTGCTCTCAATCCTTGAGACCCTATTTGACGGGAATATCTTTGCAGTTTCCTCCCTGGAATGCAAACGATTTGATACTCTGGTCAATTTGGTCGCAAGTGAGTCAAAGGACAGGCAAAAAGGACGTATAACTTTATGCTGAAAAATGTTCCGAAATTAATTCGGCCAATAGAAGTTGCCATGCATTTCCTCTACTCCTACAGATTTAACTATAAAATAGCAGATGCTATTGGACTGTCGTCGCGCAGTAACAACCCACCAATCTTAGTCAAGCCATTTCCCCCCTTGAAATAGACTTCATTTTTAAACAGCAAGAGCTTGTTTTCAAATATCTGAAAAATACAAAGTATTTCCTTTGTCATGATCTCGCCTCAATGGAGCGAAGAATTGCGTCGAGTTCTTCTAATAAAGTTGTAAATTCACCACAACGGCTCAAGTTCCTGGTCGTTACCCTAGGAAGCCTAGGAAGCCATGTACTCTTACTCCTGGCAAACCTAGGTTACTGCTCCCCAGTACTGCAACTGTCTCCTACCCCTCAAGTCACCAGAAATTCCTATCTACTTCCAACCTAGACGCTTCCCCAGTTGCCATACCTAATTATTCTGGTAGCCCTCCTAGAAATGCAGAAAAGCCCTCCACGTCAGGTAAACCAACAGCTTCGTAACTCGAACAGAGTCTTCTCAAACCTTCTATTAAATCACCCGATTCAGGTCGTCGAAAGAGTGGGATCCGAAACTCAACCGCGAGCATGCAGCCTTCCCAAAAACTAAATAAGCCTGTACAACAGGAAGCTAACAAACATAAAGGTTACTTTTCTTATCACAACTATCATACTAGGCCAGGATTTTCACCGCTTAATCCTCCTAGGTACCTTACCTCGCCCACCAGCCTCTATTTTCCGTCTTGGTTTTCCCAATTTCCGGTAACTTTCAGCAAGCTCATCATGGCATTAATGCTTATGGCCTGTCGATATCACGCAGCTTTTAGCTATCCCCCTCAGCCTTCTAATTGCAATTGTCCTGATCCAGTTGGTGGCTATTCTCCAAACTTCCATTTCAATTACCCACCTCCAAATTTTTACTACTAAATAAAGATAACCCTAGTTCGATTACTCAATCTACATTAGATATCATCTCGCTTAATGCAAGATCTGTTATAAATAAGATTGCTCAACTTAGAGCCATTACATTCGAGCTCAAGCCAGAGGTTATATGTATTACAGAGTCGTGGACCCATCCGCTAATTTCTGATGCTTTACTCATAATAGACGAGTATGATTTCTTCCGTCAAGACAGCACGAGTAAGCGTGGTGGCGGTTGTCTTCTCTATATTAAAGCTATTTTTAAGCATTTCCCGTTCGATCTAGATACTGAGTCATTCTCGGGCAATTACTGCTTTGCATCCATTATCCTGTCTCCCCGCAAAAATGCGATCATCGGATGCATTTATAATCCCCCTATCTCATCATCTGAAGATGAGGAAAAGCCTTGCGATATATTTAGGCTAATTTCAGAGTCCGCCTTTGAAGCTCAAGTTATCGCTGAGGATTTCAACTTTCCCGAAATTGATTGGTCACTGAACTGTTGTCCATCCAGATTTCAGCCCCTCCTAGATACCATCAATTTTTCAAATGGGTCTCAGTTCGTCTGTTCTTCAAAGAGGGATCAGCATATTTAAGACCTAATTTACACGAACGATATTTCTCCCTTCTTCGTTGACCACAATCAGAACTTCTTACAAAGTGACCATCCTTTAATCCATTGTTGTCTTTAGCTTGCTTCTACGAAAATGGCTAGCACTGTTCGTACCTATCGTGCTTCTGACTTAGCTGATATTAATTTTATTAACAGCTTCATGGATTCACTAGACTGGCAGGAGCTTTCCTCCACCAACAGCATAACAATTTTCGATGACTTAATGATGGCAATTTCAAATAGCATTTTGGAACTTGTGCCGATAAAAATGTTAAGCCTTATACTTTGGACTCCACCATTCCTCACTTTATTTTCCCTAGACTAAATAAATTGGAAAGACAGTTGAAATATCATTCTACTAGTTCATTATCTGTGCAACTCAGAATCACAGAGGTTTTCAAATAAGCGTCTAAGATTCGGCGAGCACGTGACAAAGAGAGGAAATCCTGCGATCTCAGCGAGTTAAACTCGGCAAAATCTATTGCCCAGCTTTTCCGTCGTTGGTCCTCCGCTAAATGAGGTCACGAAATCCCCCCTTTAATGAATGAAGATGAAATATTTGTGCAAGATAAGTCTGACAAGGCTGGACTGTTTAATGCATTCTTTGCAAAGCATCTTACGACGGAATCCGAACCGGTCCCGTCGTTTCAGCCATGCTCAGTCAATACTATAAGTACTATAGATTTCTCCATAGAAGTTATTCGTAAGCACATTATCCGTCTGAAAAACTCACACTCCTCGGGAACGGACGGTATTCAAAACTCACTTATCAAGAGGGTGTTGAGCTTCCCCCGATTGCTAAGTCATCTACTCTCAGCTTACCTTCTTAACGGTTACTTTCCTGACTCATGGGAGGCATCTTTTTTGTCAGTCTTCAAGTCAGGATCTCGTTCAGACGTAAATAACTACCGAGGTATTCATAAAACGCCGGCCCTAGCCAAACTTCTGGAAGAGATCATTTTTAATCAAATTCTCGATTTTTGTATAGAAAATAAACTATAAACCGTCTCACAGCATGGATTTCTACCTGAATACAAAACCTGTCACTTGGCATTTCTTAACCTCGTTACTTCACTTCGTAATGAGCAGCAATCAGTCATTGTGATTTACTTTGACCTTAGTAAAGCTTTCGACAAGGTGCCGCACAGGCACCTACTAGTAAAACTAGAAGCCCTAGGCATCAGGCTTCCTCTCTTCGATTTCATTGCTTCCTACATGTCTAACCGCAACCAGAGGGTCTTAGTAGGCAATAGCTAATCGATCACGAGTGGTGTTTTCCAAGGCATGGTTTTAGGTCCCCTCCTTTTCATTCATTACATGAATGAAATTTCAACAGCTTTAACAACTAGGAAAATTTCATTTATGCTGATGACCTTAAGTGTATTAACTCATTTTCTAAGGACACGGCCAGTAGTTGTGTTGATCAAGTTAACGCAGACTTGCGTACCCTCTCAAGCTTTGGCGCCACATGGCAGCTGGAGTTTTCTCCATCCAAATGTAGTTTCACGTGTTTTGGTCCCGCAAAGCTTCCTGGACCCATTAGAATACTGCTGTCCCCTTTTTCGTCTTATGAACACGAGTGACCGTAGTAAGATTGAAAAGTTTTAGCAAGTTTTCACTCGTAAAATATTTTCTCTTTCTGGGTCTAGTATTTCTTATGCAGATAGATGTCAGTTAGCAGACATTAAATTTCTTTGGGTAAGAGGACTCGAAGCTTGTATATGCTTTCTGTTTCGCGTTAACACTAGTCCTAATCTCCCACAAATTAACGCTCTCACTCCGGTAGACCGACATTATGCCACTCGTAACTCCTCCATGATAATTTTACCACCCGTAGCTCTACATATAACTATTCTCGTTTTTTAATCTCAAAATATGCTTTTATTTGGAACAATCTTCCACTCGAAATTAGGTTGTCTACTACATTATCGATTTTCATAGGCAAGTAACGTAAGCATTTGAATTTGGAGGAAATAAAGTCGTTAGTGTCTGTTTCCTTTCCAAACACGCAATTTTTAGATTTCGAAAAGGGTTCACCTGGCATTTGAAGCTGTTCCCAGGATACGGTAGTCGCTATTGATGGTTACGGCTCAGATGTTCGTGGACTATGGAGTCTGGTGGGTCGCATCTCTGTGATGTTGCCTTGACGTACACTGTCTTCTCCTGTTGTCCCGGATGACCCCTTCCTATCTCTCCGTTATATTATTTTTCCCATGAAAATAAGCGTCCCGAACCCTCAATAGCAGGATCCCATCAAACTGCATCACGTTATAACTTGCTACTCATTAAGGCTGTTTGTTCTCCTACGTTTTTTTGGAAATCGGTGGCCCGCTGAACTCATCCAGATAATTATTTTATAAGAGTTCCTTGTTAATCTGAGCCAGTTTTTTTTCATTCTCACGACAGCACTAAGTTTGTAATGAAATGTGCCCTTGGGCCTTAAATATACAATTTATTATTATTAAGTTGGGAAAAGACTAAAAATTGATTTAGGAGCAGATAATATGCGGTTAATGCGTGCCAGTTGTGCACTAGGAAAAAAGTAAAGCCCGCCTGTAATTGTTTCAGCGAACTAATAAGATAAAAAGGATGTGTGCCTTGGCGACGAATATCAGGAGACTCATCCTCAAATATATTGACTTCTTCACAGCTGACGTATTGACCAAACTGATATTAGGTATGCTCATTGAAACAACTAGAATAAGGAGTAAAAAACTTGATGAAATTTATCAACAAAACTCTTGTTCTAGTGAACTCACTGATGATAACTACGCAAAGGTTACCTTGGAATTAAGCGAGGGTCATTATGCATACTGAAACCCCAGAAAGCACTCAAAAAGCGTGTGAGACACCCGTAAACAGTAGCCTGGAAGCGCAGCTCGGAGTACCACAGCAAAATTCGCTGGTCGGAAAGGGAAAAATTCAGGTAACCTTCACAAGCAATTTCCAGAGCAAAATGAAATCTTATTCCAATATGCGAAAGCCTTAACTTTGGCGGAGTCGGAAATCCCCCAGAGCCCTCTACGCGCAGGCACTGTAGACAGCGCACTCAGCACAATCAACCCGGATACTTCAGCAGTCTTCCCTGTTCTATCAGCCCACCTTGATGAAGCTAAGGCATCAACAAATAAAAAAATCCGCAAAAGTCAGAGACGTTCCTGATAAGTCTAAATTCATCATAATCCAAACACTCCCATAACTCCCCGCTTTATTATTTTTCCCATGACAATAAGCGTCCCGAACCCTCAACAGCAGAATCCCATCTAATTGAATCATGTCATACCATGCTTCGCATAAAGGCAGTTTTTTTCTTCTACATTTTTTTGGAAATTGGTGGCTCGCTGAACTCATCCACCGATTAAGGAGTTTTTTCACTGCGCAGACTATTATTGTATAAGAGAGTTCGTTGTTAATCGGATCTATCTTACCATCTTACCACACGTAACATTCTACTAATTCCTGTTGTCATACAGTTGCTTGCGCGTAGCTGTGATTACCAATTTTGTATTTTTTCTTTTTACGATAGCGCAAAGTTTGTAATGCAAGGGCCCTTGGGCCTTAAATATATAATCGATTATTATTTATACAGTTGAGTCCGGTTAATGTGGACACGGTTAATGTGGACAACCGCTTAATGTGGACAGTTGGCCAGGAACGGAATTTCTCCATAGTAAAATCCTCCGGTTAATCTGGACAGCCACCGCTTAATTTGGACAGCACCAAGCTGTCAACCGGTCGGTCGGCCCACAGATTTTGCCAAAAATCCAGACTCAAAGTACCTGACCCAGAAGTCAACGAAGTTGGCAAAGGGATTCAAAACGGCGAAGGACAGAATCACCACTCCGGTTACGTGCAGTCTGGAAGGAGAAAAACTGCCGCTTCTTGTGATCAATAAATCAAAGCAGCAAAGGTGCTTGAAAGGAAAGAACATTCCATCGGGAGTGCATTACGCATTCGGATGAACGCATGGATGACGTCTGGGCTGTGAGAAAATTTCTTACGAGAACTTGACCTCGAAATGGGGCGCCAGAAGCGCAAGATCCTTCTCTTGGCAGATAACTGCAGTGCCCACACTCGAGTCGAAGGACTGAGGAACATCACACTTCGATTTTCGCCACCCAACACAACTTCAGTTCTGCAACCCTGTGATCAGGGCATCATTCGATCTCTTAAAGCCTTCTTTCGGACCGCGATCCGGCGAGAGATTTTGCAGATCATCATAAACCTAGTGGAAGACGATGAGACTGGCATGCGTTTGGCTCACAACGTTGTGAAGAAGATTGACGTTCTTCAGGCCATGGAGATGTTGAGCACTTCGTGGAAAAAGGTGAAGTCGGAGACAATCGTAAATTGCTGGAGGGAAGGGGGCTTCGTCATTACTGAAGGGGAACTTGCAGAGAATGAAGTCGCGATTCCAATCCCAGAAGACGTGACAGAGGACAGAATCAAAAGTTTACTAGAGTGGATTTCAATCGACGACGATGCCGAAGTCGCCGAGGAGGCAACACTGGAGGAGGTGACAAACGAACTCGCCGAAGCCGTTGCAGATGCCAAGAAGGTACCACACGAGCAGGAAGAAAAGTCTGAAGAGGAAGACGAAGAAGTCGAACCCCCAGTCACATCAAAAGAAATGAGAGCGGCATTGGCCGTACTCGAAACGAGGCATCGACGACAAGGTTTTGATGTGGAGAATTTTGACACTGTGAAAAGGAAATTTAGGGGAGCTTTAAGAGAAATGTTTCCACCAAAGCAATCAACACTGAACATTTTCTTTCAATAAAACTTCATTCAGTTGCAAAATTCTGTTTTTTATACGTATAATTGACTGGTTTGGGGTCAGTTTGCTTAATGTGGGCAACCCGTTAATATGGACAGTTGGCCTGGAACGGAGGTGTCCAAATTAACCGGACTCCACTGTATAATCCGTTTTCAAGTCTCCAATGAACCAACCGCTGCAGCATTAAACTTATTTCAATACGTTCTTAATGACAATTGCTGCAATCAGAGGCAGTAGCTACCTAAAACGCCTTTTGGTTTATTATTTTTCAGAACGCTAGTTAAAAACGACCGGGACTGCTTAAAAACACTAAAAATGAGGCACTACTTCTCCTTTCCGGGGGTCATCGATGATAACCTTCACGAAAGGGTGTGATTCTGCTAGCAGATTTGTCATCTGCCAAAAGGAATTAAACGTTGCAATATCAATGGCGAACAAAAGACAGTCAAATGACTTTCCATCCACTTCTGCATCAAGCCGATGTACATGACTGCACAGCTTCTCCAGCATAGTGCGTCAGCGTAATAAGTCTGTCGCAAATAAGCTCCGGGCTGACGCACGCAGGCACAAGGAATACTTTCGAAAATGCATGTATGCGAGCTTCTTGTAGAAGTTATTACAATAACAGAAAAATGGTTGTCGGAATAGATTGCCCATGGAGAGCTTCAACTAAGTGTATAAGGACTGTTCCATAGAGACAGAAACAACCCAGGTATATATACTCAGCAAGAGTTGTACAAACGGGTTTCCTTTTTCAGGAACAAAATTGCTACAAAAACTGCTAAAGGTCCAATGGAAGGGCAACGGGCTCCCAAAGCCTCTACATGTTAACGGTGCACTGAAGCCCGATAAAAAGTATTTGAAGATGAAACCTTATTGCAGGATAAGATTAAAGCCATGACTATATAGTCGAATAAGCATAATGTTTGGGATTTTAATATGCTCACTATCGACTGGATGACCACCTCCGCCGTTTGTACTGCAACCGCATTCGGCCAGCAGTTTCCGTGTAAAATCGGAACCAGGATTAATACCCAACACGTTTCCAAATAGAATTCGTGAGACTTGTGTTCACGAAGTCTCCAGACCAAATCGGCATTGAAAATCATGTACATCAATATGCCTGGGTGATTATAAAGCTCAGATATGGGGATCCAATTGATTTTCTTTACCTGTATAACCGCAATATCTGGTCTCTGGTCTACGCACTGGATCCCAAAACTCTCCGTCAAGATCAAAGCAGCTTGGGAACAATTCAAGGATGTAGCCCAAAACCTTATCTGTAGCCACTGCGCATTCACGCGCAGAAGACTATCGAACAGACCTCGGTTGTTGATGGCATCAATAGTTAACGCAGTTAACAAGGAAAAAACCGTAGAAAGGTACATTATTTACAGGGAGCCTGGATTAACCAATATATACAAGACGCAGAGAGACGGGGTCAAGAGCCGCAGAGATTTAAAGATCTTTAAACAGCAGCTGCTAAACGCTGTCATTGATTTGTAGCTACCCCTTTTTCTCAGTCATGCTTTCCTCGGAGGCCGCGGGGACAAGGTCACTCCCTGTCTAGCTTTCTCAAGGTGGTCTGGTCTCAATAGCCAATCACTTGTCAAGGGCGAGGCCAGTGCACAAACTGCGAGGGATTTATTTTACCTCATTCACTTCCAGAGCCGATGACTCACTGTTCGGTTGCAGACTCTCTGCACTCCAGCTCATTCATGGCTAGCCTGCACTCGTCTGGAAGTCACTTGCATGTTACTTATTCTACGCTTGTTCCTACCTCAGTAAATTCTCCCTGACACTGTGGCCTTTCACGCCTTATACTATCAACTAACTAATAATATGTTGGGATACGTTCTTTTTTCCTTTATCCGGTTGGACCACATCGTATCCCACATTGTTGAACCCGACGTGTCTCTATCCCACAGATTATCCCAAAGTCCTTTTAAGTGGTATAACACAAAGCACGCGGAACAAGGATCCTATCCCTCCTGTTGCGAACCGTCGAAAGTGTGGACATCTCAAAGGACAAAGATGACGCTGACAATTGCCCTAAAGTTTTACCGTCCCTCGTGACTACTGAACGCTATTTTTAGCACCAACTTATGGAGCCAAATTGACGCATTTTATTTTCGGAATCCTCCACCGAAAAAAATGGAAATCGGAATTGCTCAATTTGAAAGACTGGCGCTTCCTCAGCCTGGATGCAGCTCCGGCCAACCGTTCAACTGAACAAGACTCGGAAATAACAGAGCCGTCAACATTTGAACTTGAAGCTCTTCTTGACACTGGGTGTCCGCAACGACCACTTCGCTATTAAAGAGTGGAATTCGATCATCCAAAAGTAATAACGACCTCTAATGCAGTCTATCGCACAATATCACTTCCTTATAAATGCCTTACACGTCTCTCGCAGTGACAGGTCCTGTTTTACCAATATTCTCTTCACACTTGACCGCTGGAGCAGAGCAAGTGACAAGGCAAATTGTTTGTATCATGTAGATTGACTTTTAAATGGTTTTGAATATGCCCCTCACTAACTTTTCCTGCATAAGCTTGTACTGATGGCCCCAAGAGTGCATGTTGGGTGCCAGAAGACCTCAGGGGTAACTTTGCTGACTTGTGTGCCACAGACTCAGTTTTAGCTCTCACATTATTCTGATGTTCCCGTGTTCGCTGACACTATAAAATTCGGAAAAAGATTGTTATGCTTTGAGACCGTGGGTAGATAAAGACTGCACCTTCTAATAAAGGTCCATAGGTGGCGATTAAAAAAAGATAACATATCTGGGAACACGGTATTTTTAAAATAAACGGTCAAATTCCACCTGAATTTCTATTTTCAACAGTCATCTGCAAGAGGACCTCGTATTGACCGTCCGTAGTATGAGTGGACGACATTATTATTTTGTCCTCGATGCTTTTACTCTAAAGCTAAAACCCACACTTTGCGTGGTTTTCACCTAAAAATATCCCCTGGCCTAAGAGGGAGCAAGAGACAGAAAGTAAAAAAAGTCAAAATCGTTGCAGCATGGGCTATTCTGCCCGATTATTTTCTGCTCTCCGTCTGTGAGAATAAATTTAAGTGTACATCCGGCACACATCAAGTTGCTCGCTAACAGACTAAAAAAATAGTCTTTGCCATCAGACAAATTCCATGTTATTATATTATTCATCATAAGGTGGCCGTCATGTATATGCATTCTTTGGGACTAAGCGATGGCTGGTCGCTTTTCGCCTGCATTCATCTAAACGAATTTTATTCTATTCATCCATGTCGACAAATTTAATACCTCTTTGTAACCCTCATGGGAAGTCGCAGGTGTTCACTCTATTCTTCCATTTCTAATATCGACAATCTTTGATACTTAATTTTTTTGATCATCTATCATATTTTGTAGATGGTATTTGGTGCATATTTGGGAAAGCGTCGATGAGCTTTTAATGGCACGGGGACTTGGTTATGCGTTAACTCAGCTTGAATAAATTGCATTCGCATGAAAAATGTGACGATGCTTTATGTTTGATTAGGTTAGTCCATAGATTATCCATGTGCAGATGTGTTCAAATCTAATTCGACATGAACTATTATTTGTTTTGTTATATCACAAGTCTTTGAGAGTACATCTGCCGTTTACGCGCACTTCTCAAGTTTTAGCGTTTTCTTACAACCATGAGCGCAGCAAAAGATGCCGCTGATCAAAATTTTGATTACATGTTTAAACTCCTGATAATAGGGAATTCATCTGTTGGAAAGACCTCATTCCTTGTCCGATACGCTGAAGACAATTTTACGTCGGCTTTCGTATCAACTGTTGGAATTGATTTCAAAGTGAAAACTGTTTTCAGACAGGATAAACGCGTCAAGCTTCAAATATGGGTAATTCATCATTTATAAAATCAAACATTAATAAAGGATACTGCTGGACAAGAACGCTACCGGACAATCACAACGGCTTACTATCGTGGTGCGCTAGGTTTTATCCTAATGTATGATATTACAAACGAGGAATCATTCAATGCAGTTCGTGACTGGTAAATTCGCATTACATGTGCTTGTGCTCTTTTTTGAAAGCTTCACTCCTATCCAATCCAAATATTTAAATATGAATCTCGTCAGTTGTTTTGCTAAAAAAACAACGTCAGCAAATTTGCATGATTAACTTAAATAACCGGAGAATATTAATTTTCAAGTGGTTTGATGCAGGCACGTCTATAGCACCTTCATCAGGTTTTTAAACGCATAGGATTGTATAATGGCCCTTTTAGTCAGCACTATATAGTGCTGACTAAAAGGGTGTTCTACGGAAGGTAGGGTCAGGAAATCTATCATTTAAACTAAATTTGAAAAAAATCAAGTTCTTTTTGAATTTCGATCTCTCAAAAACTTCGTTCATCATCTAGAAGGTTTCAATAAAATCTAGGTTGTCTGTTTTCCTTCATATTTTGTGCAGAAGAAATGTGGCAAAATTTCATAACTTTCATGAGTTTAATATTTCAAAGCTAAATGTGGTCAATCGTTATTATGATTTTTAAGATGTAGCTTGTTGGTAGAAAGTGCGATTAAATGTTTACCTTAATTGTCAGTGAATTATGTTTCGTACTAGGTAGGTCCGTTAGTTAAATTCTTGATTTAGCCACACATATAAAATTATAAGCGCAAAAGCATATTTCTTTTGAAACTGTTGTCTTAGGTATTTGACTTTTCCGCGTACATGCTTTTCGTTGATCACTTTTATCTGTCCTCGGGTTGAAGAAATTTTAAGGTTCAAGAAATAAAACATAACGAAATATATCTTTTTACCGTGTGTACATGGTATTCATGTTGATAAATTATCACGGTTTATCCTTAATTATATTTCATGGTCGTGCATGGAGCTACATCTTGGCTGTTTGTGAACAGTGTATTTTTTGAGAATAAAATGAAACGCACGTCCCTGTCCTGCAAACTGCTACAACGCACACATTACACAGTATCTTCATTTAAATATAGCGTTGTCTTTTTTCCCGTTATCTTTAACTGTTTGTCATGTATTTAACCTGGCCATTCAAGAGTAAGGTACACAGAAAATGAATGCACTGGAACGGTATGGAAAAATAAATTGGCATATTGCAGTTAAAAGCAATATCGGGTGACATCTGCCTTCCATTTCCATATCCACCCTGCTGAAAATAATGACTTCCAAAATCTCTGAGACATAGGTTTTCCACTGTAATCGTCGTAACAAAAAAGTGACAACCAAAGTCTTTCACAACAAAAAGTGACGGTATCCAGCCTTAGTATTATTTGATCATATTTTACAATTTTTCTTCAAATTGGTTTTATGACAGTTTTGACAGTGCTGTAAAAATGCCATTGTCGGCGTTTTGGGTGTTGAAGTCTTCACTTTTATAGTTGTCCTGACAATTACGTATTTTCTTTTTTAACTTCCGATAGAGACCACCCATTTTTTCTCGGTATGATTATAAAGTATTCAGAAAAGACATCCATGTTGCTTTAAAATGCATTATGACGAGTCGTGAACTGCGAAACCATGACCTCTCTTACCTAAATTTTAATCTTTTCTTTCAAGATAATGTGAATTGAGCTTGCGTTGCTGGATAACCTACCTGCAACACGCTTTTTCAGCTTTGACCATTTGGCAACTTAGGAAACCTCATTTACATGTACTCATGAATAGGCTTCTGTAGGACTACCCATATGAAAACTGTGAAACGTTGACTGGAATCGAAATCTTTTGTGGCTAAGAAGAAACAAATAGACCAATTCCCTGAACTTTTCCGTAAAAAGAGGTCAATGGATTTGTTTTCCCAATGGACTTAAATTTCCGTAGGCTGCGTTTTTTGCCATGAGACAATTGTGTGTAGACCACTTGCTTTCCTGCCCTTTTTACTTGCTAAGAAATGACAGGTCCAGTCTTATACAAAGCATAAACAAGGGAAATCTTTGCTTGCAAGTTTATCGGTGAGGGAAAGTATTTTTTCCAATAGTTTAATATATCACAAATGTCTCAGAAGTATTCGGCTCGGGGCAGTTTGCAGTTTATGCACCTTTACCCCAGTGTCGTTTTGTAACTTCTTTCTTATAAAGATTGGTCCTCTCTTGCAGACCACTGAGCTAAGTTAATTTATCTTCAAAATGCAAATTACTTAAGGAAATTTTATGGCATTTTGGTACCCTATTTTTAAGAAATGTCGCTGCATTTACAATTAAATTTTTTAACTTTTAAAGTCACCGAGATTTCTGCGTCTAGAATAAACCTATAGTCACTGTTAAATAAGGGTTTTTATGGCTGTTTTATGATTTCGAAAACTATTCAGTCTGCATGATCAGTGATTTATGATGAACTCTGTGAATCTCTGTTAGGTTTATTTAAATTTCCATAACCAGTTGGCTGTTTTGCATGGTATTCCAACTTCTTTTTGTGGTGAGAAAATTCTTAGTTTTTGCTCCATGCGCATGTTTTTCACATACTATTGCAGTTTTTATTCAAATTATCTACATTATCCAATCTAAAAAGTAAATAAAGGAAAATTTGCCGTGAATATGGCTGCTTTTGTATTTTTCGTCTTTCCAACATTACTTGGACAGTTTTGTCGTCAAAGTAAGATAGAGATTAGGATACATTAGAGCAACCTTTTCGAACGCTTTAAAAATCTGACTTAAAGCATACTTACCTTGATTATTTTAAGATCTTACTATATGGTGAAATAGCTACATATTTTTTCAAGTGCTTAACCACAAATCTCTTTCAGCACATCAAGTCACGGGCAGCGAAGCCCCATCAATACATCACAACATATACTTATGCCTTAGTGTTCAACATCTTAACGGTCGCTTGCCCGTTCATTTCTTAGGGTGACGCAAATAAAAACCTACTCTTGGGACAATGCTCAAGTTGTGCTAGTTGGTAACAAATCGGATCTGGCTGCCGAGCGTGCCGTATCTGCAGAACGTGGACGTAATTTGGCCAGTTCGCTAGGTAAGCCCCTTTGTTAATGGACGTCCGGGTCACACCCTCATCTCTATCTTGTCTCTCTTCCCTTTCTGTCCTGGCTAAAATTTTACGATTTTATCTCAAAAGTTTGACTGTACAAAAACTGTTATATCTTTGGCCACAAACGGAAAATGAGCTCAGAGAAATTTCCGTCAGCTCATCGGTAGAATTCCTCATGCGCGCATGAAAGCGTTTGCTCTAGATTTTGACATCCATTTGAGCTCTTGTTCTCTTGACTTGGCTGTTGGGACTCCTGTGCAAAAGACGAAGTAGTAGGAAGTTGTTCTTTTTTTTCAAATATGCCTGGCAGACGCGTCAGTTTTCTAGCAGATTTCTTCCCAAATTTAGTCACACCTACGCCTTAGCGATTGCTCTGCCACAACGTCATTACCGACCTACTGCCACATCCGGTGTTGACGCAGAGTTTTTCGATTTGATTGGTTGCTAAGCGTCAAATCGAAATCTTCTAAACGTAACCTTGAAGATCACCACACGTGTTCCAATATATTGAGGACAACTGTTTACAGGCTTAGCCAAAAAATGAACGCTTTCAGCGTACTGCTCGGAAATTGGCATTCATTTCACGTGCGGGTTTCTCTCGCACTTTAACAGTTTAGTTACACGACTGGGTAAAATGACTGAATGTCTCGGTCTAGTAGATTTAGCACTCTTTTTTGCGCTATGCAACAGGAAAACCTGTTTTTGTATATTTGCGCTAAAATAAAGCTGCTGTCTTTCCTGCCCCCTCTCACGAAGTAGGTCATCAGTTTTGATTTGAATCAGTGTACTTTGTTTCACTAGTGTTGTCGTTGTCTGCGGATGCAGGCAGTGACAGCCTATTAAAGTTTACCGACTTGGCTAGAACTCCTCAAATGGGGCAGGCTCTGAGTGCAGTCAAAGGAGTGTGTTTTTAAAGCGCGTATGCGTACGCAGACACACGCGCAGTCTTCCGCCAGCTCGTGAGCCCGTTCTTTCTGTGTGAGTAAGTAATCTTAGCAGAGGCGTGGCATTCAGGGGGTGACCTCGAATTTCAACGTATACCTCGAAGAAGCCGTTTCATTGGGCATGCCAATGAGCTGACAAGGCTGCGTTTAGCTCACTGTGGTTAGGTGAACGGTAAAAATGCACGTTGTTTAGCATTTGCATATTATGTCAGATATTGTGGACATTTCAGCCTTTTAATTTCGTGATAAATTAATTTCTATTCGCAGTATCCATCGCTATATTTATCATCTAAGGCATAAACTGACATTAAAAGTGTAAATTTGGGGTAAAAGCCGTCAACTACCGCGTAATATGCACAAACCGCCAACGGAGAGACTCTAGTAGTGCATTTTTATGTTGTAACTTACCATACTAACAGCCTAGGTACTAGCGCGTGAATGCTTTGCAAATAATAATAATAATAATACGTTTTGTAAATAAGATAAACCGGAATAGCCATTTTTGGTTCAGTTGTGTTGTCCGGCATAGTCATCTTTGTATATGGAACGGATACGTATATGAGATAAGTTGACGTTGTAAATTGTCTACTGAAGACTGTCTGAAGGCAGCATGTGTATATTTCACACGGGTTGACAGGTTTCAACACAAGCATACACTTACAATTTCGGTCTATGTCTGTAGACCTTCAATATACTGATATAAACCGCGATCGGAAATTAATTTCTCCGGAGATTAAAAAGCTGAATGAGATAAGTTATTGGAAAGGCAGTTGAAGACAGGACCCGAGAAATGTGGCCCACGGCAGAGCAGAGTGAGTGATTTCCCTTAGCGATCGGTGAATGTTCACCAATCGGTGTCAATATCTCGCGATCTAAATCGGTCAGACAAAAAGTCCGTTACTCAATGGTTAGGGCGTGAGACTTATGATCAAGCGGTAGGGAGGTCGACCCTCGGGTTGTGCATCACTCATGGTTGGGTATGACTGGCTGATAATGTGCCAAACATGGCTATTCCAGTTTCCCGCTGGTCTTTACTGGCAATGCTGTATGCCTAGACCAGTAGCTGCGATTTGGGCATACTCCTCTTATTTTCACTCAAAAACTCACGTAAGATCTTAACTGAGCCATTTTCTGTTTAATTGCTCACATGAGAAGATTCCTGCAACTCAACTCCCATTGCCTGCATATCGGACAACTCCTCAATAACACGAATTTTGTGCAAAGATAAAGGGCTTGGGAACAGAGCACACTAAAGAGCGCATGGTAGTTTAACTTTCAAAATATCCATAGAATAGCTTGAATAGTATTTAAGTTTTGAGTGTAAGTCAACAAGCGCTAAAGGTCTATTATTGGCCGTGAGATCCCCTATTATTATAAGGCCACTGGCAGTGAGACTACCTTTTTTACCCAGACTCATTTAAAAAGTAGGTCAGGCCGCTTCCTTTTAGTCACGGACAATGGCTGTATGGTAACGCCCTATAAACCTGACATGCCGCCTTCTGACTAGGTGGTCTTCGTCAGTAAACTTCTCAGTTAACCACCGCCCTTCACCATAACAAAATCGCAAGCCTGTTACTGTCTTTTTCTAGGTACATCTTATCACCACGATTGTCAAGGGCATAATATACACTTGTTCCGTTTTGGATACCAATTAGGCTAAAAGATAGATAAGTCTGTCTTTGGGCTCCGTTCGAAAATTACAATATTTTTTAACCTTTTCCAAGCCACCGAAATGCACAGAAAGTATACAACGTGCATAAAAAGGTCCCAAAATCGGTTCATTAGCTAAGTGCGTCCAGTACTAGCGCCTTAATGCTTTGCAAGACGCTTAAAAATCCCGTTATCGAAAACGAATAGTCCTTTGAATAGTTGGCAGGATTTGGGAATTTCTAATTTATTTTATGAATCCTTAGTTACAGTAAACATTTCAACAGCTGTTCAGAAAACAAAACATTAAGCCGAGATTTTTAAAAGAGAGACTCCTGAAACTGCCACCTAAATGTGCAAAAACAAAGGAAGGAATGGCCATTTTTATGCGACCTACGCAGCTTCTAAAGGGTTAAATAAAATATCGTTCTTAGCTGTATTCATCAGATTTGAATAAGTCATGTGATCCAAGTTGCAAATATTCGCCGACCGCAGTGGGATGTGAACCCACGACTGCAATTCTTAAAGGTGCTTGGTGAGTTCATGCATCGTCCTGACATTGACGCGACTAGCCTTTACGCTTTACCATCTCGTAGTCTATTTGACCCGATTAATAGGCAGTGAAGTCGTCTCGTTAATTTTTTGGAAGGCACACAATCGTTTGACCAAAACGCCTTATTCAGCTGCCCCAATTTTGAAACGTTCGCGGTCCGGTGGGTGTCGAAGGGTTCATGGTCAGTCTCCTAGCTCAATGGCTGAGAATTGGCTGCGCAAACGCCTGCCTTCTTGTGTGGGTTCATCTCCCACCCACGCCGCGAATTTTTTTGCAATTGGGTCAACTGAATTATTATAAGATACGTAACCCTCCTAACAAAACGACAAAATCATTTTCGTGGTACTCCTCTAAATATAAACTCAAGCACCCGGAGCTGTATTCACTGGAATATCCCGTGACTGCCTTTTGAATGCCTCCCGGCCGTTACATAACAAGAAAAACGCGCGTTTAGGAAAAATAGAGATTGCACCAATGCATGGAAATTTAGCTGTAGCGTGACAACGATAAACAATAATGGCACAATTATGATCGCAAAAAGACGAAAAATTGTGCAATCTGAAATGACGTAGTGACAAGGTGCTACTAACGAAGGGGATTAATTGTTTTAGACAATTGATGTGATCCTGTGGCAAGCTTTGTTCTGCTTCGTTCATTTAGTTCGCACGCTTTAATATCAGTTTTTTCTTCGTTTCTCTTCTTTTATCAGGCTTTTGAGGGCTGTTTGATTCAAAGCTTTAATTCGGTAGTTCCTCATTGAGCCTACACAGTTGCATAGATAATGAAAATATGAGGGTTAGACGAGTTATGGAAATGTCTTCGATGTCACCTCCTCTTCATGACGAAGTCGGTATTTTTATGGTGCCATTTTAGGGGGAAAATTATAGGGTGTGAGTATTTACAGCACGCGTTAAGGACATCACTGGCAATTGCGCGAAGTTAACAACTGTCATCATGGGATCACCGCAACGCGTGATGATTACCTGAAATCTGTATCGGCCACGTGAGAGAGCCAGAGAGCGAGAGCGCTTGTTTAAGCGTAGCCTGACAGCACAGCCCTGGATTCGGTAGCCTTATATCCACTGCACCGGATTTTGCTAGCGCTAGTTGGCATAAAACACAGATGCGAACTGGTGACCAGTAGGCGAGCTGAAAGATTTCGATGGCTCGCATTGAGTACGTTTGCTCTATCATTTTACGTAAAAAGTAAGTGATTATTCGATTATTTGAAAATCGATTTCAACGAACAGGTTGGTACAGTGATGGTGACTGGGCACAGGAGCTAGTTTAAAGTTATAGCAGACGTAGTTAGCGCTAATCGCACTGTTAACCCTTACCATAGGCCATACCGTAGGGCTTTAGCCGCTTTCTCCCATGCAAGCCAGAAAACACCACTTAGCTTCGTGGTAAGGGATAATGGAACACTATCTTCCCTCACTCGCCTTCAGTAGGTGTCAAGACAGGCTCAAGGAGGCCATGATGGTTACGGCTACTTCTATTTCTACTACTACTAGCTAGCAATGTAGCTGCGCGTTATTAGTACTGGTAATAACACTAACACTACCATTTGTCAGAAGTGGCGCTGAATAAAGTCAGCGCTGGGTGCCTATGCCCTCTATTTTAACAAGAAGTTTGTATGTTGGATTTTACTAGGCTGTTTGAAGTCCAGAGCACAAAAGGGTCTCCCGTGGTTTCCGCATTCTCACCTCCGCATTAAAAAAGCTGTTTCGCATTTCACCAGGATACAACTGGTAGAGGTAATATGCCACTGCTAAGAGTGCTACTTCTAGTAATCAGTAACCAGCCGAGAGTATATTCTAGTAATATATTCCTATAATTGTATCAACAGCTGACATGCATCCTATTATTGCAAAAAGCAAAAGAGATAGAAATATGAGCCTACGCGCGTTCTTATCCTAATCTGGGCTGACAGGTAAGACACCAGGCGAGCGCTCACGTCCGAAAGGTAAACAACACTGTCAATCTCCACCTGACGAGGTCGATGCGTTGAAGACATCGGAGGGGGTAGAAGGATAGGCTGTAAGTAAAAATCATAGGTAGATTACGCAGTGAGAACATTACTGTCAAATGAACGGCATGAACAACTGTCATCGTGGGTTGACGGCCACATGATAGAGCGAGAGAAAGAAAGACAGCTTGTTTCAGCGTAGCATGAAAGCACAACCCTGGATTCGCTAGCCTTTTATCCACTGCTCCGGCTTTTGCTAACACCTGTTGGCATAGATCCTACAGATGCTAACTGGTGCCTGGTAGGCAATCTGACAGATTTCGATGATTCGCGTGGAGTACGTGTTTTCTATCGTTTTACATAAATAGCAGGAATGTGGAGAATGATATTGCCAAACAAGACAAGAAAGACTAAGATGGCCATTTCTGACTTATATTCTGTCGTACGCCAGTCATACCCAGATCCAAGTGGTATCCTATCCTAACCTTGAACCCGCGACCTCTCTGATCAGAGTCAAACGTCCTAATCACAGCGCCACGGGCTCGTCGACTTTAATCGTGGATATAAATTGGCAAAGAGGCGCACACCGATAACTTAGAGGGCACACTCGTCGGTCCATGGTGTCTTCGGAACTCACACTCGGGCACACCACCTGGGTCTAGGTATGACTGGCTGATGACGGCTAATAAGCCAGAAATGGCCATCCTCATCTTCGTCGACGATATCCTTCTACCTATATAATTAGCCGCCTTCTGACGTAGGCTCGAGGGTGAGTTCCAAACGCGTCATAGACGGATGAGTGCGCCCTCTAACTGATTGGTGTATATCTATCTACCATAGCAGGTGTGTGCTGGCATATGACCTTGCCAAATCTTTATTGATTTCCTAAATACTTTACGTATTTAGTCCCTAATGTTGTGATGTGATGGCAAGCGGCTGTAAAGCTTCCTGAAGACTGTTGATTGCAATACATTCTGTGGTATCTACTTATTTTTAAATTAAGCATTATCGTAATTGCGTTTGGGAGTGCAGAACTGGGTGCCCTAGTGCCCAACCTGAAGCCGCAGTAAGCGAGCTAACATTCGTGAAAGAGGGGATGGTGTAAATCTTCAATATGCATGGCGTATGTTAGCCGCTTGTGCCGTCAGGACATACGCTGACCATGAAAGGATAGATTATTGATTAAAACATAGGCACACCTCACAACTTCAGAAGGCGCGCCTTAGTACGAAATGTAAGCATTATCAACTGCAAGAAACTCTGACGTCACTGTACATCAGTTAATGCTAGGACTACTTTTTCGAAAAGGGGTTCGGTTAAAAACTCAGCTAACACTTACGTTTTGGGTGAGGAATTCGACTCGTGTTTTGCATAAGGCAATAATAAGGGTTATTACTGGTTTAAGAGTATGGGTAAGCGAATATGCGAATTTCCAGGATTTAAGCCCAGGGCTACAGGTATTACCTGGAGAAACGGTAATTTCTATTCCCGAAGGCGGTTATTAAACAATTCAGGAGGTTTTATTGCAGGGCATAAAGTGTATAAGCTTAAAACACTAGCAGCTGCCATCTTCAGACCCCGTTACTTGGGGTAATATACGACAAAGGACGTCAGGTAGAAGGAATACTATATAGCGGGGAAGTAGACTGTCGGACGAGCGTAGGTCCGCACTGGAGCCGGGCAGGTTTCCGAAGTGCGGGCCTGGTGGCAGTCATCCCAGCGGCCACATTACGGTTTTTGCGAGTCAACCTAGGAAGGTTAGTGGAAACAGCATGTAGACAAATACAGTAGTGATTGGTTGTCCCAGCAGCGCATTTGCACTCGTAAGCGTTGGTGAGCTTTTGCGTGTGAACCTCTACGTGGAATGAGTCAATACCTCGTGTTTTCATTCTGGTGCCTGTTCGTGTCAACCTCCCTTCTCCATCCAAACTTATCGCTTCATTGTAATCGATCGAGTATGCAGCTTTCGTGATTACTTGTTGAAGGTTTCACCAAAGTCCCCATAATACAGCCCAAAAACTTCCATTGGCGAACGTACGTCTTCGGTAATCCATCATCGTGTAACTACTATTGCACGGTGGATAAAAGTGCAGGTTATATACAAGATAACACATGGTTATAAGTATCTCCATAAGATCACGCAGCCATAGAAACCTATAATACGCAACCAATCGAAGTGTAGAAATTAGTTTTTTTTGGCATGTTAGGATGATAAATAACGATAATAATTTAGTCTACTAAGAATCATTCAAGATTTATGTAACTCGGGGGCCAGAGTTGGTCTCACTTTTCGTTCCCCTGTCAAAAAGGTGACGAATTCATGGTGTTCAAGACTAACCGTAAGGTGAAAGCAGTTTATGTTGACTGTGGAGTCGGCCAGGGCAGACAGACAGACCGCCTGTATCAACTTCTTCTCACAACAGAGTTCTGATGTGTATATCTAGTTGGAAAACATCTGCCTACATATATCCGATATTGCCATTTCCAATCGTTTTATCAACGTGTTTTTAGGTGGATGAACGCGGAATGTATTACACAGTTTACTTTAAAGTTTGCTTCATCTCAGATACCTAGCCAACCCTAGTACCAAACGGATATACTGAAGTTCTGAGAACCTTGTTTAGACCTCTGGCTCCAGTTGATGCCTTAGTCCCCGAGGCACTTCGCATGAAGATACCCGAAGTCGATCTGTGAGTACAGTCTAGCCTGAACTTGGTGTTTGATAGGCGAGCAAACGAAAGGTATAAGTACTTAAAGATCGACTCACAACGCTCTCTGTAGTTGCAATGATGGTATTTATCGCAGAAAAAAGGTAGCGCAGGCCAGGAATGCTCGCGAACAGCAGTTAATATCGCCATCCATGCTTGGTAGGGGCTTGTGCCTTGCAGTGGGAAATATTGACTATCCACACCGTAGTGTTATTTTGCCGCTGGGCTGGAGGTGTTTGTAGCGCAGACTCTGCCCCCTGTACTACGCGCAAGTCCGTCCACGGATAACCAACAGTGGACCCGTGCGCGCGCAAATCTGTCTATTAGAATTCAGCAAATGTTTCATCCTACTCTCGCGCTGATTTACCTGTAAAAATTAGAGGTTTGAGTACATTTTGGCTCAAAACTGTATGATTTATGGAGCTACGTATGTTCCAGCAGACATTTTCTGTGGGTTTGTTTAACGACTTGAAACAACTGCCTGCCTTCTTTGCTTGCTTGCTTGCTACGTGCGGCACAAAAATGAGGATTTATTCCCCTTAACAGCTATCATGGTTATTCGATTTGAGGTTTCGCGAAAAACCCTCTTATACCCTTTAAACATCAACTGGCGAACGTATTTCTTCTCTTATTCATCACCATGCAACTACAATGACGTGGTAAATGAACTTGCGAATTATATACAGGGGGGAAGAATGGATTATAAGTATCAACATAGGATTACACGACCCCAAAACCCCGTAATACGCAAACAATAGTAATGTTGGAAATACTTCTTTTGCAGGAAAGGATAGCAAATTGGAATGACCATTAAGTCAACCGTGAATGGTTCAAGATTTATTTGGCTCGAGGGTGAGGGGGGGCAGAGGTCCCGTTCTTCGCTCCCTCGCCTCCTATGTGACGGATTCAGCGTGTAGAGAACATTAAAGACAGGGTAAAGTTGCTGAGTAAGGGGAGCGCACTTTAAATCAAGCGTGCGGATTGCCTATGACTGTTATCAGTGATTAGGGTCGGCCATGGAAGACAGACCGCCTGTATCAACGTCTTCTCACAACTGAGTTCTGATATGCATATCTAGTTCTCATCGCTTCATTAACTTATTTAAGGTGGATGCATGTGGAATTTATTAGACAGTTTACTTTCAAGCTTCATACAGCTGAGTTACTTAACCAACCATAGTATCACATGGGTTTAATGAAATACTCGAACCCTGTTTAGACCTCTGGATCTGATTACCGTCTTAGTACCTGAGCCGTTTCGCAAGAGGAAACACGGAGTTGACATTTAATCACAACATAGCCTCACGATATTTATTTCCGCCGAATTCTACGCTCTCTGCGTAGGTGTGATGACGGCATTTATTTCGCTCAAAATATTAACGCCGTCCAGGAGTACGGGCAAAGGGCAGCCATTATAGGTAGGGGTTTGTATCTACCAGTGTTCCTCCACGCATAAGTTTCGTTTTGCTGCTGGACTGGACATTTTGTGGTGCTGAATTCGCCCCCCCCCCTATGCTACGCGCAAAAATGCCTAGCAAGTTTAACAAACGCTCCATCCCTCTCACGTGCGCTGATTTCCTTTTAAGATTTAGGGGGTTTGAGCACATTTCGGCTCCTTTAGGTAGTCTCAGAGCTGTATGATTTATAGGACTAAATGTGTTCCAACGGGCGTCTTCTGCGGGTTTGGTTAACGACAACTGCCTACCCTCCTTGCTTGCTCGCTTGCTACATGGGGCAAAAATGTAAGCAGGCAGTCCTCCGTAAAGTTGACTCGATGCCACAGTCATGTTTTTACTACATATGAGGTAAACAGGAAGAAATTGGATTGGATAGCCTGATTGTCTGAAAATTGGCAAATTGTTCAGCATTTAGGTCTTTAACTTTGCGAAAATTCCCATTGAAATTTTGAGAAGAAAAATGTGCTATTATACCTTTGTGTTTGATCAGTCGGAAGGCCTCTATGGCCTCTCTCGTCCACCAATCCCCTTTAATGTTGATCAGATTACGGACCCCTTTTTCCCCTTACCTCATCTGACAACCACACTATTTTGTCTATCTACCAGCATATTTCATCAAGTTAATTATCATATAAATGTAAACGCCGGACGAGAATTTATCGAAAACAAACGTATGTTTGCCAATTCATCCTTTGAGACCTTCTGGCCGTTGAACGCGGAAAATTACGAAAACTGAATTTATCACGTTAAAAAATAAACGGTGTTAAGTGTGTTCCCCACCTTGGTTCTAGATAGTGGCATTTCCATGCTGACATTAAGAAACAAGTATCATACATTTGTACTCTCAACCTTAGTTAAAATATGTACAAAAGAGGTAGATAAATTGCATGTAAAATAGTTTATTTCCTCTGCAAACAAACTTTTGGATTCCATAATCCACGCTATTCGCGTTCAAACAAAAGCAGCTATTCTTTTAAGGGCTTCCCTGTCTTTTAACTCTGTATTTAAGCTGTGTTAAATAAGTGTTTTTCAGCTCTTGGTAGTAACACCTTCATACTTTTATTCATAATCTTACTCACAAAAGATCGACTCCTAAATAAGAAGCATCTTACGTCTGGTTAATTAAAATTGGATACACTAACAGGCAGCCAAATCTGATGACTTGTTGCCTTCAGTGACTGCCCGAGGTTTAAGCGCACGGCACATGTTTTTATCTGAATCATCATGCTTACTGTTTACTTATTAAACTTTTCTAAAATTCGAAGGCACACTGAGGGCCCGGAATTTAATCGCACTTGCGTCGATATATCTACCCAGCCTACTGCACCTTTGGAATCCACCAATACGAACATAGAAAGCTGACTGACCAGGCAGGCTTTCCCAAGCAATCATTTAGAACTCCCTTCCCGGGAAATGTTAATTATAAAGTGAAAATTGGCAAATTTGCGTAATCTAATTGGCCAACTTGTGAAAAAATGTGTGGCCTCGGTCGGAGTCGAACCTGCATCAGTAGGGAAGGCTTTCAGCGCAGGCAAGAATTTTTCACATTGCATTGTGCCAGGAAAAGACGTCTTTATTATGCTCAGCAACTTCAACCAATAGAACTACTCTGCGGTTTGTGACCTTACTTAGAAATCAAATAAAATACTGAATATTTTAACGACTGTTTAACCACCACTACCAATAGCCTGTACCCATCCTTATTGCATTTCCGCACTTAAAATTCAGGATCGTTAAGAACAGTCCACTAACTTGCATCGGAAGATAAACGGTAAGCGTATTAGCAGCTGGTTACATCTTACAGTTTAGATGGGGTGTTGGGAGACTGCCTTTGTTTGCCGTGTTGCTTCCCCATTGGAGATGTTGAAGGTCATTGGCCTCAAACCTTTTCGGAGAATGACCTTACCTGCTCAATTTCTGTTTTTTTTCCTAATCTGCTTCTGGCCATTTTCCGCAAAATGCTTTAGAAATAATTCCTCGTCCCATTTTGCGTCTCAAATCCGTTATTTAAATTGTTTTAAAGCACATTAACGCTTTTTTCCGACGGCCTGACACAATCGTAGGACTCCTGACAGTTTAAACCTCATACAAGACACAAAGACCACAAATCCCCTCTAGGAAGGGGGGGGAGGAAATTGGCCAATTTTCATAATTAAATTGACCAACTTGTGAAAAATTCGCGGTCTCGGTGGAAATCGAGCGCTCATCAGTAGGGAAGGCTTTTGGGCAGCCAGGAATTTTTCACGTTGCATTGTGCCAAAAGTAGGCGTCTTGATTGTTCTCGATACCTTCAGGCCATAGAAATACTCTGTGGTTTGTTACTTAACTCAGAAATCATACATAACTCTTAGCACTTGGTGGCTGCTTTTTCAGCACTTCTGATTGCCTGTACCATTCTGAGCGCGCTATCTTAATTGCATTTCAACACTGAACACTCGGAGTGGTTGACTATCGTCCGCTAAACTGCATCAGAAGATGAATATGTAAGCGTATTAGCAGCTGGCTACCATCGTATACATCTCCCAGTTTAGATGGGGTGTAGAGAGACTGCCTTTGCAATATTTCGCGTCTGAGGACGTGTTGCTTGCTCATTGCAGATGTTGAAGGTCATTCGCCTCAAACCTCTTCGGAGCATGACCTAATCTGCGCAATTTCTGCTTGTTTCCCAATTTACTCTTGGCCATTTCCCATAAAATGCTTTAGGAATAATTCCTCGCCCATTTTACGTCTCAAATTCGTTATTCGAAATGGTTTTAAAGCAAAGTAACTATTTTTCCCGATGGCATAACACATTTGTAGGACTCCTGAGAGTTTAAACCCAACGAATAGAAGCGTATATGCGTGCCCCAGGTTCTTGTTGTAAAGAAGACAAAGACGCGATCTCTATAGCGATAGTTTTAATCTGATCTTTCGACTCCACACGAGAAGCCATCGTCAGAGTAAATGAGAACAGCAAACGTCAGTTACGCACAAATGGGGTTGGTAAGGAAGGGGGTGGTTGTGGCAATTATTGATTGGCCTTTGTCCACGCCAAGTCCATTCTCACGCTATCTTATCGCGTCTCCGAAGCGCGTCCCTGGAGTAACGGCATGTGACCTTGAGGTAGTGGCCTGCATGCTTGTAGATGAACTGGGCCCTGGTTTCTGGTCACGGGCATGGACAGCAAAATAACAGGGCGGTATATCCATATGCCTGTTTATGGAGTTAGGATCTCACATTCAGGCCTCCAGCAGTTCGAGTCCGGTCCCATAAAAGACACAAAGACCACAACTACCCTCTAGGAGTGAGGGGTGTTGGTTTGAGCTGGCATTGAAGTGGAGGGGAATTACGTAATCTCTGACTCACCTCCTTAACATAACCGGCATATTCTGATGACGCAACAATGTTACGTTTACTGGCAATGGGTATGGTCTCAGTGTGTTACGTGGCTAAAAGCGCCCACGTCTTCAACACACGTGATAGTTCCTGTGCACACACACACACTCACATATGAGACCTTGAAAAAGCGAAGATGTGAGACATGCCGCCAGAAAGAAACACACACTGAGCATGACTCACTGTCAACTGACTCCCAGTTCGAGGGGTGTTGCGTCAGTTATCCCGTCAGTTGGCAACCTTCTTAGCGCTGACTATCAGTGCACCGTAGTGTGTGCCAGCGTGCGAGTGTGTGCTTTGAAACGAAAAAGCACGAGGCAGAACAGTAAGCGTGAGTTCCTTTTGCGATCGAATCAACAAATATCAATATTCGTGGTCTTATACTCCTGATCAACAGATCAGGGGTTCAAGCCTCGGGTGGTGCAACACTAAGGGTTGAGTATGACTGACTGATGACGGCTAACGAGCCCGGCTATTTCTGTCTGTCTTCTTTTTGTCAGTAATGTATTTCTGCCTATAATATATGGCAGTCGTTGAGCGGTCACAGCGGAGGTTTGAGAGTGAGCCACCAGGCACAACTGGAACAAGTGACTTCCGTACCGATTGGTGAGTACCCATGGAGCGTAGTAGGTATTCCCGATTGAAACTGGCAGGGCGACGAGCTCATGGCGCGCTAGGTAGAACACTGGACTTCTGATTGAGAGATCACTGGTTCGAGCCTCGGGTGGTCCAGCACTCAGGGTTGCATATTACTGACCGATGACGGCTAATGAGCCAGAAATTGCTATTGCAGGCTCCCTTGTCGTTGTCAATAATGCTCTCCTTCCCATACTACTAGCCGATGTGCCACTGCTTTTGGGGCCCGAGAACGAACTCCAAGGCATAACAGAACGAGTTACCTACATTCGCGATTGGTGGACATTTATTAACAAAAAACGGACTGTTGATCGGACGCAGTGCAGGGAGCCATGCTACTGCTTGGTTCACTGGGGTTTTCGCTACGCTATTTTCTTCCTATAAGCCACAGCTATGGGCGGAGTCCCATAATGTCTTTAGCAAATTTATAGATATTTAATAAAGACTTGTCATGTTCGTGAGATTGCATGCTGTAAAACCCAGACGGTAGAGGAAAGGCTACAAGGTTGTCATGGTCGCGTTTAATCATATATTCGCTTACTAATCTACTATCTGGCGGAAAGGAGAAGTGACCATTCTAACAAGCACTAGGTTCATCTGCCATTTCGCAGCCTCATATGAAGCCATCATCAGAGATCCCTGTAGTTGCTATCCTATGCCTTTCTTTTCAACCGCTCTCCACAGCTTACCTTCCTTGCTGTCTTGTTTGGCGTTTATCCCGCCCGTCATCTGTTTCGCTGTTAGCAAAATCACATCATGTATGGAGGTTAAGAAGGGCTAAAAATACCGTCAACAAACTGGGAAACCCATTTTCCATTTTTCTCAAACAGAATAAAACTAGCGCGTCTTCATTGCTTCATTTTTTTGTGGAATCAAAAAATCAAATTTTAGGGCGCGAAAGCTGACGCGCGGGTAAGCAAAATAAGTTTGGTATTGTTCTCAAAATAAATATCTGCTCAAAGTTGTCAACATAGCGACTGATTGATTTGTGTTTCAAAATGTTATGCTTGCAAAATGATATTTTTGAATAAACAGTATGAGAGTATACGCCACACAGCCTTTGGTTGCCGACAATTTATCCTCTTAATTTCCATCTTGTATTTCATGAGATCAAGCTGTTCTGTCTGCTTATTTTTCGGTCGTTAGTGTTTCTTCTGTTTTTCATAAAAAAACTAATTGCATGGTGAAATGGAACCTACAGACGCAAGGGAGACCAGAATGGCCATTCCTGGCTTATTAGCCGTCATCAGCTTATCATACCAAATTCTAGCTATGAATCTCCTTAACTACGAACGCGGAACTTTATTCATTGAACACCACGGTCTGGTTGCTTTGTTGATTGCCATCGGAATATAATAAAAGTAGGGATCTCACTTATCTGGTTAAGAGAAATACTCATTCTGTTTTGCCCCGGAGCTCACTGAAATGCCCTAGCAGACAGCTGCATGGTGACCTTTAGGATAGGACAAGGTGGGAGCGGCGAAGGTATGAGAGACAAAAAAGGCCATTTCTGGCTTGTAAGCCATCATCAGCCAGACATACTCAATTCCAGCAATTGACCACCCGCGATTCGAACCCGCCGCCCTATGCTCATGGCGTATAACACTCTATCATTGAGCTTCGGGTCCGTTACGATGGGGAAGGGGATGCTAGGAGGGTGCGCACGATCTGGTTTGGCAGCATGCTCGTTGGTTCCACTACATCATATATATATACCAGCTGCAACGACTGTCAGCGCCTCTGTCTAGATCCCAAGGCAGAGCAGGACAACTAAGTTCCGTAACCGGTTGGGTTACCGTTCATTCATGGCTATATATTACTTTTTTGTGTTTCTGGTCCAGCTGAAGGGCAGGGTTACGCTTGGCTAAATGGATGCAAATAAGCCCGAAACAGTTCCGTCTTAAGTTACCCCCAAACGCTGTCGATCCTCTCTGCTATATATATATAGCAGCAAGGGGGTATGACAGCATTTGGGGGTAACTTGATACAGAACTGTTTCGGGCTTATTAGCCTTCATCAGCCAAGCATAACCCTGAACACCAGCTGGTCGGACAACACAAACAAACGCACTCACAGAAGGCGCAGTTGGTCCACCACTGGTGTCTATCAGATGGGTCATAAGCACTTCATCGAACCGCAGTTCATCAGCGCCTCGCCACCTGCCATTTGCTGTCACTGCTGATCGGGTTTATATTCACTCAGGAATGTGCGAACACCGATCGAATAGGCTTCGAACTAAACAAAGTTCGTGTGGTGGTCAGAGGTCCCCAACGGGTGACCGCCTGCCAGGCCGATTCCGGCCAAGTCATAATAGCAGTAAGGGGGTATGCGTTTGTTTGTGTTGTCCGACCAGCTGGTGTTCAGGGTTATGCTTGGCTGATTAAGGCTAATAAGCCCGAAACAGTTCTGTATCAAGTAACCCCCAAATGCTGTCATACCCCTTTACTGCTATTATGACTTGGCCGGAATCGGCCTGGCAGGCGGTCACCCGTTGGGGACCTCTGACCACCATATGAGCTTTGTTTAGTTCGGAAGCCCATACGATCGGTGTTCGCACATTTCTGAGTGAATATAAACCCGATCAGCAGTGACAGCAAATGGCAGGTGGCGAGGCGCTGATGAACTGCGGTTCGATGAAGTGCTTATGACCCATCTGATAAACACCAGTGGTGGACCAACTGCGCCTTCTGTGAGTGCGTTTGTTTGTGTTGTCCGACCAGCTGGTGTTCAGGGTTATGCTTGGCTGATGAAGGCTAATAAGCCCGAAACAGTTCTGTATCAAGTTACCCCAAAATGCTGTCATAACCCCTTACTGATATATATATATATATATATATATATCAAATCGCCATGCGTCTGCCCATGTGGGCTGTATTACGGCACAACCAGGGTGTTCCCTTACCAGATCGGTGAGTACCCTATTGCCATCATACTGAATTGAGATTTTTATTAGATTCCGGAAGAGGCTATAAGCGTTTCGCTTAAACTAGAAAAAAAATTGGAGACCTTTTTTTCTCATTAAAATCGGTATGTGTACTCTCATTTCAACTCCGGGTAGAGCAGGATTCAACAAATTTTAACTTTCGCTCGAACAAGCCAACTTTTCCTGCACAACTAATCGGTTCTGTGTAGGCAGAACACTGTTAATATTACCTAGCAAATTCTAACGAGACTTTTCGCACGCTTCCAATAATTACTTGCCTGTTCGCTAATAGCCACCATCATTATGCGCAAATGCTTGCGCTATTTTTGTTTTGATTAGACATCCCCTTCTCTGCTGCCCCTCAAACTTCCCACTTTGATGCGATATAAATGGGCGCGTAAATTAAGAGAGGATTAAATAGGTTGATAAGTGAGAATGGACGCAACCCCCGTTTTTTTCAGCGCCTGAAAAGCTGGCGCCATCAAGCATGCCTTCTTCATTGGGTTTTTATTCTACTAAACCCCGTGTTAAATGTTTTCAGCATTAGCTTCGCCCACATTTTCGCTGCCAGAACCTCTGTTTTTTTCTGTCACGCTTCACGCCTTAGACCCAAGGGCAGCACCTGGCTGACAACACTAACACTGGCGCTGTAAACCTTTTAGGCTTATGTTTCATTAAACATTCAGCAAGAGATGCCAAACAGTGTGTATCTGTGTGCCCACATCATTAAATTGGTAGGGAGCCCAGTGGCGGCAGATTTTATCATCGAGATAAGGTTTTTTCTGCCGTGGGAGGTGGGGGTGAACAGGAAAAAGTTCATTAGCAAAATGTTTACGGAGGCTGCTATTGTCCGCAACTAGGGCCCTCGATGATCACATCATCGTTTTTTGAGTGTCCACTGGTTCGACAGCCAAAACAATTCCTAAAACAATTTTAAGCAGCAATGTTTGTAGAGGATAAGTAGTATTTGTTAGATATCCAGGTCCCATGAGCAGGAAGCTATCCAGCACACTTTATTCAGTAATACAGAAACTCTTTGGGGCTAAATGTGGCGTTTGGTTCAGTTCTGATTAAGCCCGCTACTATAGCCATATCCGTTTATAGTGATAATATTTCAAACACGCACAAGCTATGGTTGTGATGGACCATAGAAAGGACGTGCCATGCGACTGAACTCATATTTAGTAGTCTCAGTAAAACACAGGACTCCATACGTGATTTATTCGGGATTCATGGGCTTCTGTAGCAAGCGTGAAGTATGTCAAAAATTACTTAGTAGGACCGAGTTCAGATATGTATCTGTTATGCACAGCCTGTATGGCTTGGGGAGGATAAGTAACTTTTTTTCCACTGCCCATGGTAGACAAAATTGCATGCAATTGGGCAGGTGGTTATTCTCACCTTTGATTCAAAAATAAAGCAACTCTTTGCGGCTAAGTTTGACGTTTGTGTCAGTTCCGAAAAAGCCCGCTACTATAACCTTATCCTGTAAAATGGATAATATTTTAAACACACAAGCTATGGCTGTGGTAGTGCATAGACAGGAAATGCAATGCAGCTGAACTAATCTTCCTTAGTTTCAGTAAAGCCTTTTAATAAACCAGACACAGGGCTGCATACGTGATTTATTCAGGATAAATGGGCTTCTTTAGAAAGCGTGAAATATGTCAAGTCAAGTCGAAAATCACTTAGCAGGACCGAGTTCAGATATCCATCTGTAAGTGACGGTCGGGTCAGTTCCGATAAAACCCGCTACTAAAACCTTACTCTTTAATAGAAATTATATTTCAAGCACGCACAACCTACGGTTGTGGTGGAACATAGAAAGTACCTGCAGTGCAGCCTTTCAATTAACCGGACACAGGACACCTTGCCTTTGCATGTATGAATTCACTTGCACTTCCGGATGCACGTACATTGGGCGTACGCAATGACAATTGGTAGTCAGTGCCGCTGGGCAGTCGCCTAATTGGCTTTCAAATCAAGAAAAAGAATACCATGGTTTTTGATCACAAATTATCTGCTAGGCAGTGGTCACCCGGTTGACCTCTTACCACCTTTCCGAGTGCGACAGCTCAGTCGTCGATTTCGACGATGTCCACCCAGAGCTTCAGTGAGTTTAAGGCAGCCGCGGTGACTGGCAGGTGAATGATAGTTAAAAGGAGACAAACGCAGGATCTACCTCACTAGTTGATCTCTCCCACACATCTATCCGATATCAAGACAAAAGTCAAGAAGACCGAAGGTAAGGGGGTGAGGCGCAGGCGGCTGGCGCGACTAACACTTCAATAGGCCTACCAACAGCACACCTCGCTAAGTAAGCTCCTGCCTGGGAGCGCCATAAAGGTGACATTAAGGAAGATCCATTGAGCCTGACCCTCAACTCGCAGTAAGCCGCTCCACACAACAAGATACAGACTGGGCCGACTGCGGTTCGTAAGTTATCCCGTCAGATGGCAACTCTCCAAGCCACGGCTTTTAGCGCACGGTGGTAGCTTTAAGCACATCAGATTTTTTATAGTGAGTGAATAAATTCGCTTAGGGTTGACCGTACTCCAATCCTCCCCCCACCCCCCACCGTCTAGCTCATTGGTCGCCTAATAATGGTTTAAACACGAACAAATTGGGAAAATGCGCTACAGGGAAGTAGCTTATACATGGCGACAGATCTAGTTGCTAAGCTCCAAATGCTCTGATGATCGCTGGCTACTTTAATTTATGCTAACTGCCTCCCCACTCTTTTCTTTCGTGCATCTCGACTTTAAAAGGCAACAATCTTATGGACCATTCTCCACGTTGAATAACGACCCTGCTGGCTGTGTTGATGCCTTTACAATTCAAACTGTCGTTTACTTTTATTATTTACCCATGTCATGTAAAGATGCAAAGCAATTGAGAAGCCGTCGTGACATATTGTGATATTGTAATATGTACACATTTAACTTAGCAGGTCTTTTCTTTCTGCTAGGCAGATTCAGGTTACTGAAACAATGATAGAAGAACACAGGCAAACTAGATCAAATAAATAAATCCAGCATGTTTATGCTTGGATGATTTAGTCGGGATTCCTGATCCCTTTTAGCAATCGTGAAATTTGTTGAAAATTACTTAGAAGGACCGGGTTCGGATCTACATCTGTTATGCATGGCTCGTACCTGGCAAGAAGATAGTACTGCCTTGCATTCGCAACTCCACCGAAGCAAAAATCGCATTGCTGTAAAACTGATTTAGTGATTCGATTCTAGAGCAAGCGGCTATGTGTAGTTGAGTTCTGATTGCCGGGTAGCGATTAGTAAGCGAGGAATGGACATGACAGTATTCATACCACCTTCTTTACCAGTTAGTTTACAAATGGCTAATGGCAACTTATTTATCCCAGTAACGTTAGTCGTTCGGACCACCAATGACTGCAAACTTGTACGACATAGGCGAAAACGACATGTTCAAAGGGAGTGGGTTGGTGGAGGAGCTTTTGCGAGATTTAATTCACTACCAAAAAACTGACCTAATTGTGTGTCAGAGAGTAATTTCGTTCAGGCCTCCTGCCCTTGTATATACTCCTGATCTATGAACACCATTTTCACAGTGTTGCTGATATAAACACACTGGTGTTGGGTCTTACGACATACATATTGATTTCCTTGACTTAATACAAAGATCTTCTAGGCATGAAACCGCTTTCCCCCTTCACCTGTTGCAACACGTGATTGGGCTGCTTATAACTTCCCACGTGCTGGTTAACGTACAACCAAATGGGAGGTCGTTAACAAGACTTCTCTAGCCGAATACAAAAAGACTTTCTTAAAGCCCATCTGATCATTACTTCCCAGACGTGTGGTGGGGAGGCGTACTGACGTACGCGTTTACATGGTAGTATGCTCAAAAATCGTCTCTGGTTAAAAGAAGAGACCTTTTGCAAGGACACCAGCGTTACATGCACCCACGTTTTAAGGTTGGTTTACAGGAGAAAATATCATATATATAGCGCAGCATTTATTGTAAATGAGGAGTAACATACCTGTACGTTTACTTAGCCGGATGTATTCTTTAAGTTGGTTCCCAATATCATTCATGGGCAAAATTTGTATTCGGCTAAATCATTTGCCCGCTTCCTTCTGCAGACATTTTTGAATTATGAACACTAATAGTTGAAGTAATGCATGTCGGACGTGTGCGGAATCAATATATGCCGAAAATACTTACAATATAAGAACCCTAAGAGAAACGATTTTGGATATGCATTTGCGGTGGACGGTTTGTAGCTGTCAAAAGCATATTTTGTGCCTCAACATATCCACCCAATGCATAGAAAGATCTCAGAATGATGCGTTATCGTAAACTAGGCCTCCCGAAAGAGTATGTCTTAATGATTCGGTTGCAGAGCAGTGACTGCAACCCTTTACAGCATAGGCAAAGACGACATGTTAAAACAGAGTAGGTGGAGGAGCTTTTACATGGTTTTATATAATTCTAACAAGCTGAGCTCATTTTACACCAGGTTATAATTGCTTCAAGAAATCCTACACTGAACGGAAGGCGCTATGCCCTTCTTTCTGAACACCGTTTGCGTCGTCTTGGTGGTATAAACACACTGGTCTTGGGTCTCATGACATGCATATTGATTTCCTAGACTTAATAAAAGGTTATTCTAAGCATAAAACCGCCTCCCCCTTCCCCTTTTGTAACACGTGACTGGGCTGCTTATAATTTCCCATGTGTGAGTTCCAGTCCAATCGAAAAGAAGTTTGTACTTAAGAGCTTTCTAGCTGAACACATAACGACAGCCATTAAAACGGTTTAAATCCCGTCTGATGGTTTATCATCATGTACTTTGTGAAGGGCATACTGACGTAGGCTTCCACATGACATTATGCCCTAAGGTTGTCTCTGGTCAAAAGAAGACATCTTTTGCGCCGACACCAGCGTAAGATTAAGCTACGTTTTCCGATCGGTTTGCATAGAAAAATAGCAACGAAGCGGCACAATTGCACTAAATGGTAAGAAACACAACCGAAAGTTTGCTTGTGCTTTACAATACATTAAGTCTATGCTCAGTGCGTTCCTTCGTATCTGATAACAGAGCAGATAGGAACAATATCTAGTAATCTTTTATTTGTTCACTGGTAGGAGACTAAATGAAGGACACTAAACCCTCCGGCAATCCACTTCTGATCTCTGAACACCACATGTGCAGTCCTGGAGGTATAAGCACGCTTGTGTTGAGCCTAATGACGCACATATTGATTTTATAGGCTAAATAGAAAGTACTTTTAAATATAAAACCGTCTCCCACTTTCCGCGGTTGTAACACTTGACTTCAATTTTATTTTCAGTAAAATGACGTCCACTAGAACGGTCGAAAAAGCGTCTGATCCTTACTCGCCAACCGCTTGGTGAGGCGGGCATACTGCCATTAGCTTCCACGTAACTGGAGGTCACCTCTGGTTACACGAAGACGTCAGAATAACATGAAACTACAGTTTTACATCATCTTAACTTGCAAAATATTTTTATGCCAGCGCATTTGTTACGATATGGTGAACAGCATAACTTTTAGCTTTCTCACGCTTTAAAACATATTAACTTATTTTAGCAGCAGTTTAGTTTTACCAACTATTACATATGTAAGGGAAGAATAAAGTGGACTAACTTTCTACCGTTTGTGTGCTTTGAGCTATTTTTGGAAAAGCATTCTTGGTTCAAGTAGCCTTTTGACTAATTGGAAGCCAATGATTCTCCAGTTCCGGTTTGAACAGCATGGGGGCAATTTACTGTAAAACAGCATTACATCAACTTTTGACTTGATTAGCACCACTGGTAAGGCTACTTCCCTTTCAAACTGCAGCCAGGGCCAACAAAATGGATAGTTAGCCAATCAGGTTTACTATCGACGTAACCGGAGCTTTAATTTTAACAGAAATACTGCTTGGCCGAGAGAATGTTTCCCCTGAAACGAATGGGAGCGTATGTGTACGAGTTGCCCTCCCCCGGGGACTGCTCTAGTCAGAATGACAACGACAAGGCAGATCGGAATGACCATTTTGGACTTACGAGCCGTCAGTTGTCGCTTATATCCAATCCCAGGTGGGGCCATTCCTTTTCAACTTTGCTCGGAATTATTAACAATCTCAGAAGAGTACGAGGGGGTGACTATGTCATGTAGCGCGATCCTGAAGCGCCCCTCTAAAATAATTGCTACATCCGATATCAATCGATAGGTTAACGAGCCCTGGGTTCACCGTATAGCGGGTTTAACTTCAAATTAACCAACCAGTTTCTGGTTTGAGGTTTGAAAGGATACACCCTTGGCGTTTGCTTAGGCACAGTCTACACTGCTATGATCAATGGGCAATGACCTTTAGAGAAAGAAAAGGTACCAAAGACTCTGGGTCTCGGATCTGAAAGAAATGAAAATCATTAGAGTTGATCGAGCACTATAAAGTGTTGACAAACGAAAGCGGTAAAACAAAATAATCCACTTATCAATGATCCAACATTATTCAACATCTAGGCGTCCGACGCAACAGAATGGTGAAGTTCGCAGTGAGAAATACATTTTTTGAGTCATAGTTTGCAGAAAACCATTTCCGGCAAGAGGCATCTCTGGCGAGTCATGATTCAGCCGTCCCTTTGACTATTCTGAGGCGTATAAATACGAAGGGGGGAGTATGTCGCGTAGCACAATCCCGAAGCGCCTTTCTACAATTGTTACTGCATCTGATCTCAACCGACAGGTGGACGCGCACGCAGCTCAGTGGTTAGCGCGTTGAACTTCCAACCAACCGGTTTCAAGGTTAGGGTTTGGAAGGATACACCTTTGCTTTTGGCCTAGGTGTGATCTATACTGTTGTGAACAATGGCCAATATTTAGAGAAAGAAAAATTACCAAACTCTGGCTTTCGGGTCTGAAGCAAATTGCACTCATTAGTCAAGATCGAGCACCATAAAATGTTCAGATTCGGAAGCGGTACAAAAAATAATCCCTATCTGTGCAGGGTTCAGACTACCCAACCATTACCTACGATTAAGGATTCTCGATAGAATTTGAAACGACAGGTACATAAAACTCTTGTTCCAATGAGCGCGACTTCTTCTTTAATGTTGTCCGCCATCAAACCATATTACCCTACCTGTCATCCGACAAAACGGAGTAGCCAGGTTCGAAATGACGTGCACATTCTTTTTTTAATTTCAACGTTTACAGAAAACCATATTCGCCACATGCGCCTCCGACGAGTCATAATCTAACTGCTCCTTTGACTAATCGGAGGTCTATGATTCTCTAGTTCCGGTTTACTCAGGGGGAGGGACCAATTTACTGTTAAACAGCACGACATCAACTTCCGACTTAGTCATCACGACTGACAGAGATACTTTCCCTTAGAATAATAGTCAGAGCCCAACGAATTGACAGTAGGAAGGTACTGTATGAATTGGCCAGCCGTTGTTTGTCGGTGTTATTACCGGCTTGCTGTTTGGCCGGGAGAATTGTCCATTTTGTTACGAAAAAGAACGCTTTAGAAGGCAAATTGTGGGCGAATGACACGCCCCCCCAGGCACTGCTCTAGTCAGGATGACAACGACAAGGCAGACACTGGAGTGGCCCTGTTTGGCTAGCTAGCCGCCATCTTTCAGTTATACCCAATCCCAGGTGGCGTCGGTTTTGCTCGGAATTATTAATAATCTCAGAGGAATACGGTGGGAGGGAGGATATCGCTGAGCCCAACCCTTAAGCGCCCCTCTACAATTGGTACTACACCCGATCTCAACCGACAGGGCAACCAGTCCGCGTCTCAGTGGTTAGTGCGTTGCCTAAACGGATTTGCCTTCGGAGTAATCAGAGCTTAAATGTTAACAGGCGTACTGCTTTACTGAGAGGATTGCTCCCGAGAATAAGATACGATCGCTGGGAAAAAAATTATTCGTCTAACGTTTCGAACTCCTTCGCGGATTCCTCACCAGAGATATGAGAGCAGACAATAGTGGCAGAAACGGATGATACATGTACAGGAGGGTACAGTCATTACTGCATACTTCCGACACTGACCATTAAAGATAATTGGCTTCTTATGCATGGATTGCTTAATAACTGGCTCGTGGGCAGTGACCTGCTGAACTTACATCATGCGTGGTCGAATTGAACCCGATCAGTTCTCCACCATCTGGTCCCCCGGTGTTGATGCTAGACAACGCGGTGACCTTTGAGTTCCCACACAGATCAATTGCTTTGGCCAAATTGAGCCTAAGCACGGAATTTGGAGTGGGCAAGTCGTTGCAATTGTTTATGGATTGCGGGCCCGTGAACCGTGACTCAAGTAACTCTCGGCTCACAGGATTATCAACTCTTGCGAGAATTTTGGCCTCATCAAATTTAAACGTGCGGCCGGGTCTCTTCGAATGAGCCGCAACTTGAGGATTGGCATCATTTTGCCGCACTGTTGCCGCGTGTTCTTGCGAAGTCTTCTGGTTTCTCCTACGTAGTTTCTTTTCCTGCAACTGCATCAGGTCCTTTAGGTGACTTCAGATTGTTCTTGCCGTGGCAGTGGGCCATTCGGTTCATTAGGTGAATTGTCCCCATTGAAACGACTGGAAGCGTATGAGAACGCCAAATGTAGGCGTTCAACACAGTCCCCTAGGAACCGCACTTGTCAGAATGACAAAGACAAGCGACACCAAAATTGCCATGTTTGGTTTTCTAACTTTCATTTGTCGGTTGTATCCAATCCCAGATTGTGCAATTCTTGTCAGCTTTGCTCGAAACTATTTCCCAATCTCAGAGGAATATGAGGGCATGAGTATGTCAATTAACGCAACTCGTATGCGCCCCTCTACAATTGTTACTACACCCGAACTCAACTTACAGGGCAAAGAACCCGCTGCTCAGTGGTTAGCGCGTTGAACTTCCAATCTACCGGCTGCTAGTTTGAGGTTTTCTTCACGAAAAACCTACCCGCTTATGCTACGTCAATGTTACGCTAGCTGCAATGTCGGAGCAACTTTGTTTATTTTACGTAAACATTCACGCTTAATGAATTTAAAGTCTCAAAGTGAACGTGAGTATGAATGAGCGGTACACCTTTGGTAGCCAGAAATTCGAGGACGTCCCTGAAGCTTCTGTTCACTTATTTTCGGAAATACTTCCTTTCAATTACTGTGGCAGTTACATAGGCCCTGCAGAAAGAACACTAATAAGACTTGAGGTGAATTTTTGGAATCGAACTGCTACATAAAAATGCTTTATTTTTATGGTTTTTTGAGAATGTATATTGTACGCAGTTTGGAGGAGAAATATTTTTCCTATCGTAGTTACATTTTTAAGCGGTAGGCGGTCAGTTATGTGTTAAGGCTACCCAACATATCGAAAATAGTTTGCCCTGTTTTCTCAATATCTTTTAACCTTGACGGCTTTGACATAATCTACAAAAGCAAAAGAGACTGGAATGACCGGCTAAGGATGGCTAATGAAATGGGAATGGCCATTCCAGTCCCCCTTGACTTTGTTGGCAATCTTCATTTGCCAACACTACTACCCACTTAAGTGAGTACTAACTTGTGCTTTGTAGCATACCTGAAAGAATACAGCCTTTAATGGGAGACGGTTTATTAGAAACATGTGCATTAGCCGACCTAACATAGGAACCATAAGTCTCACATTTTGAGCGAGAAATTTAACGTATATTCTGTTCTTATCATTTTTGAGCACTCAGGGGAATTGATGCCCAGAAAGCCTCTAAAAAAGACATAACAGCATTTTTACACTCCAAAAAACAGACACGAATTTGGCCGTGGATTCGTTGTCCTGTCGGTTGCGTTCTGTTTTAGTAACCCGGAACAGACTACGGAGCATATTCGCCCTTTTATTTTCCTCCAAAACTGTTATTCGTTCCGATCAAACCTAGCAGGACAATAAGACTGTAGCCAAATGGTAAGGTCTTCTAAGCAGCTGGTCGCGAGTTCAAAGTTTGGTCCGACCAGCTGATAACGACCATTAAGCCAAAAATCGCCCCTCCAGTCTTCCTTGTATTTGTCGGCTGGCTAGACCAGTCCCTTAAAATTGGCGTGTGTGTGTCGTTCGCAGATAGTCTGCCTTCTCATAACCCTCCGTTTCTTCTAAGGGTGAGAATTCTCTTGGCCAAGCAGTACGCCGGTAAGTTCTCTGACAGCAAACCTGTTTGGTCAATTCCTACAGCAACTGCCTACTCTCCATTTTTCGGGCTCTGACAATTACTCTTAGGGGAAGTAACTTTACTAGTCAAGAGGGTCAAATCGGAAGTTGATGTTGTGATGATTTCAAGTAAATTGCCCCCCCCTAGTCAAACCGGAACTGGAGAATCATAGGCCTTCGATTAGTCAAAGGGCCGGTTTAATTATGACACGCTCTTGCCGGACATGGTTTTTAAAAATATATTTCCCACTGTGAACTTCACCAGCCCGTTTATTCGAACGATGGGGTGTGGAATAATTTTGAATGGCGGCCAATATTCATTATGTGAACACTTTATAATGCTCCGTCAAGGCTAGTGATTGTCATTTTCTTTCGACCAGAGAGGCGGAGTCTTTGTTTTTTTAAGTCCATTGTCTATTGTCCACAGCAGTGTAGGCCCCACCGAAACAAAATGCCAAAGGTGTATCTGAGAAGATGATTCGATCGCTGGGACAACACTTTTTTCGTGTGACCTTTCGACATCCGTCGCGGATTCTTCACTAGAGACAGAAGCAACTATGTGTTGTGTTTTCAGTCTTAGAGCTTGAAGTGTTCCTTATCCTCAGTAAATCTGTTGAATTTTTTTTCTATACGTATTCTGCCTTACACAATCATCACAATATCAGATGTTGGCTAGCCCGAGAACCTAAACTCCGCAGTTTTGGAAAGTTGAAAGCTTGAAAGTGGTGGTTGGCAGGAGATGGATTAAGTCGCCTGAAGTTCTGTTCAATATTCCACGGTAGAAGGCGGTTGATGAACTTACGCAAACGACACAAGCAAAATACCATTGAAGTAAGCCAGTATGCCTTACATATCTTCAATATCCCACCTGAAGCTACGAACAGGCAGCTACTTGTTAACGCTCATCGAATAATCTGTGATTTCTTTGGCTTAATATACATTTGTGCATTTTATATATTGCCTAGTTTTACCGCTGCCGCATAGGAAATAAAGGATCTGGTCTAGAATCGTTACTTAAAATTTAAGGGCTACTGCTCCACTTGCATAGCCACCACGCATATGTAAGCATTCCGCGCATTTTGAAAGTCCTAGGACTTGTTCTTTTAAAGTTCACCAAGTCGGACGAACCCATGTTTCAAACAAGTAAGTCGTAGTATTTGAAAAGAAGGAGACGCGATCGCCCGGACAGGTTTTATATTGGTCTAACGTTTCGATATCCGTAGCAGATTCTTCATCAGAGACATCAGTAGGAAGAATTAGCAAACACGGGTCTATGATAAAGGATCCACGACGGAGGTCAAAACGTCGGGTGAATGAAAGTATTGCCCCAGCGATCGCGTCGTCTGCTTCTTAATTGATGTTCGTTAACTTGACGTTGAAAGCTACGAGTGTTAGCATTAAGCGTCAGAAGACTAGTCTGGGATATATGCGCAGCTGCTGATTTTTTCTGTCCTGTCTAAGGCATCGGCGTTAACTTCGTGCGTTATTTTGCTTACGCAGTAAATATATTGAAATATCTGCATCCCAAGATATTAATAATGAACATAAGACTTTCTTTGGGAAATGTTCAATTTTATTGGGTGAATTTTTGACACGGACCAACCGGTCGTCGTCAAACGTGAAAAAAATGTGCAACAAACAACTAACATGTTTAAACGTTGGGAAAATCAATATTCCTCAGACGTATGTGCCGATCGGTAGGAGTTTTTGGTCCGTGCTAGTAGATGTTATGTGCTTTCCGTATTTTGGCTGTCAGCGGTGATTTGGTGGTGCGTATTTAATTTAGCTTTGAGGTAATCGTAGCTGGCGTCCAAGTCGATGGCCTGTTGATGCATTCCTCGTCTGAGTGTATTGCTTCCAGGAATTCACTGCCTTTTCTAGTTGGGCAACTTCCAACAATCCGTGTGTTCTCCCATGCGAACTTGTGTCCGGTTTCCAGTGTGTGCATGGCCACCTAGGATTAAGGGTATTGTCTTCTGACCGCAGATTGATGTTGTTGTATGCAGGTTGAGAGGCATTTTCCGGTTTGGCCACAATAAACTGCATCATAACTGCACAATTTTTCTACGTCTGACGATGACCGGTTGGTCCTTGTCGAAAATTAACGCAATAAAACTGAACATTTCTCAACGAAAGTCTTCTTTTCATAAGTAAATGTCTTGTTTATTTGACCTGAACGAACGCGCTTGTAATTTGCACTATTCTCTTGTCTGTTTTTTACGACAGCTATATTAACTTGGGTTCCACATTAAGCTGACTAATCTTTCCAATCCTAACTCCAACTCCTGTACATCTCGGTTATTACTTTTTACCTTAGAAGAGATAGCCATTCGAAGAATCAACTCTAATGTTCTAAACAGGTCGTACCATATTGCTAAGTCCGTTTACAAGCTCAATTAAGAGGTTGTTATTCTAATTAACTGTATTTTGATGCATGCATTGTCATTGAGGGGCCTACACGTGGAACTCAGTCACCTAGCTAATATCATCCGAGTCTTTAAAAATTAAATTTGCAACACGGAAGCTATTTTGCTTTCTATTACTCTCTGAATACTTCACCGATGAAACATTACACGTTTACCCTTCATTTTTATCAACTATGAACACATTTGCCATTTTATGTCTATTGTTGGATTTTGTGATAGTAAGTTGTGCATCATTACCATGATAACATTTATTGTGCTACTCGTGGCTTTAAAAATGTTAACTCGGTCTACAGTCTTCACAGAGTTTCCGAACTACTTGATATGTATATCGCATGAAGCGAAATTTACAAAAAAATCATAAAAACCCATAGTTATAGCCCTTCATATGCATTCGTCCTTATAGCCCTTGATCATTCGCTTGCGCTTGCATATCCGACGTTCACAACAACAACATTGTTTTAGTCAACCAGTGCCATTTTTGCCATATCGTTTATCTTTTTGTTGGTCCATTACCAATCGCTAATAGAAACACTACCCAGAGTATGGCGTGTGGACGAAACATTGTTTTAAACAGTTAGAAATGTTTTCATCGAGCTAGAGGTAGCATATTTTTATGCTGCTATGAGGTTTTTTTTACTTTTGACCGTCGGCCCTCAATTATCTCGGGAGGGAAACGCCCTCTCTTGTGTTATTTCATGCATGTGTTTCCTACCAACGATTTTTCAATCATCTATCTCCTCGCAACGTTAAATTACTTCGCTAGTCCAAAATATTATCAGTTTTGCTACTCCCATAAGCCTTCGTTTGTCTAAAACTTATTTACCAGGAGAAGTATTTTCTTCTCTTTTGTTTCCCGTGAAACTGCTTTAGTCAAATGGAATCAGGGAGCTATTGAAGGTTTTGCTATGCACTGGTTAGGTCAGATATAGAATTCCCTCAAGGCCACTTCGTCTTAACGATCCCAGTAAAAAGGTCTCACAGGCCAAGTGGACGGCGGTTTCTGTGGCACGTCTGTCAACTGGTTCGCAACCTTACTTCTCCAGATGACAGAAGAACACAGTTCGCATTAAGCGTTAACTCTACTCCACCGAGGAAGTGACTTTCAGCTGCGCCCTTTGTTTGTCCAAGCGGCACCTAAGTGGCAGACCAAGTTCCTTGCGAGCAATAAAGACTTTATTGTAGGGATTTGCGAAACTCTTTTACCGTACAAGGTTCGCACAAAAGCGGAAAGTTTTCATTGACAGAGAGGGGAAAATAAAACGCTTTATTTTGAAGGTAGTTTTGAAGTCTAAGTGATTAGGTGTTTGTTTTGGGTAGGCGCAATTAAACTTCCCTTGCCTTTTATTACTCGATCGATATTGGCTGTAGCCGCCTTGACTTGTTCCTAAGGATGTTGTGTGCTTGTGTGACGTCTAACGCGGCGTCTCGCTCTTGGTTCAAGGAATTCGAGGTTGATAGCATTGCCGGCAATGGCTTAGTAGCCGCCGTCAGCTAATCATACGTAAACCCCAGGGATGAATCACCCGAGACTCGATCTCGTGACCTTTTGCTCTTAGTCTAACACCCTAAGCATTGAGCCACGAGTTTGTTGTCTTGCTCGGTGTGCACTCGGAGTTACTGGCATCCGTTCATGAACTTTCGCTGAACGCTAACGGATCTAAATTGTCCCGCTTCGCGTCCCGTCGGTAGCTGTAGCAGCTAGTTGTCTAGGCAGATAGTATTGCCGACAGTGATAAGAGAGATTGAAATGGCCATTTGTGGCTTAGTAACCGTCGTCAGCCAGTCATACCCAGACCCAAGTGATGCACCATACGGCAGAGTCGGAGCGGGACAACTGAATTCCGTTAGTGGTCGGTGTAAGTTCATCAACCAGAAGCCGAGGTTCTTCCCTGTTAAGCAACATCTGTTCGTGTACCTATACTGCGTCCAATTTTTGTATAGCTAGCTGAGCTAGAATGGTTTCTCTGGATATTAAAGATTTGCCATCAACATAGGGGATATAAATATTTTATCACCCTTGCGTAGCATCGTTCATTAAGAAAGTGGGTTTTAACTAGCCTTAGTAAGCTGTTAACAAAGCAAAGTCTGTAGTAGATATGATATCTGATCTCCAAATGTACGGGTCCTCCATATACGTACCATATATGCTGAATGGCATTACTCACAAAGAAACGAGAGGCTTAAATGGCCGTTTCTGGCTTAGTAACTGTCATCAGCCAGCCATGCCCAACTCCAGAAGACCACCATAGAAGGCCAACGCTCTAACCACTGCGCAACGGGCTCGTCGTCTTGTCAGCTTTTATCAAGAATATCGGTGCTTATCGATCGGATGCAGGACTTACTCATCCAGTTTTGCCTCGAAGTTCACTCTCGAGTCCCACTAACAGCCTCGCAGCCGCTACTTATACAGACAGAATGCCAATAGGGACTGGAAGGCCCGTTTCTGGCTCATTTTGCATCATCAGCTAGTCATACCCAATCTCACGTCATGCACAGCCGAGGTTTTTTAACTCATGGCCTGTTTACTAGGAGTTTAAAGCCCTATGTTACTTACCACCTTACGGCTGCTGTTGAGGCTCAAATGTGACTTCTAAGGAACACTTGGGCAAGATCGATCAGTGGCCCTGTAAAAGTCCCAAAGCTGAGCATCCCTGCGTCACGCATGCACGATACCATTAAAGGCCTGAACGTTACATGTTCCAAGCTGAATCGAGGTAAGCTGCCATCTCAGAGTGAGGCCTGATAGCCTGACTATGACTCCTGATCGGCACATAGGTTGTTTGGTTTTTTGCCACCGAGGTTCTTTATGCGTCGGCTGTGCTTCCAGGCGCGTTTGTTTGCGTTTACTATTGGACTTACGCATTAGGTCAAAAAATAAACTTCCCTTTATTTTCCCTCTCAGCTAGCTCGGTTGTCAGATCAGCAGGGGTGCGATTGAGTGCAGTGACTGACGTGAGGTGGAATTGACATTTGCCGTGAGTCAATCACTAAAGCATAAACTTGAACTAGCGTGTATTCGCTGAACGTTAGTCTTTTGAGAGAACCGGCGGTGTTAGCCTGACACAGATTTTTGGTCGTCCTACAACCAGCTGACAGTTCGACCGTTGCTCTGGACAATGTCCACCGCGAGCTCCAACAAACTGAAAGCAACCACAGTGACTGGTAGGTGGATTATAGTTAAAGTAGACAATCGCGGGATCTGCCTCGCTTTTTGACCACGTCCACACCTGTAACCGATGTCATGTCAAAAGCCGAGAAGATCGAAGACGGAAGACGGCGCTGACGGTTGGCGCGACCAACACTCCAATACGCGCCACAACAACAACACCTTACTTGATGGGCTCCCGCCTGGGCGCGAGCGCCATTGCAGCCTGACTCTCAGTCCGCCAGTCAGCCAGTGCCCATGCACAAATCTAAATCCTGGACTGACTGCGCAACCCGAGTTATCCCCTCATTTGGCAACCTCCAAAGCCACGACTTTTAGCGACACTGGTTGAACGGCATAGGTTAAATGGATGCTTAGTGACAGAACCATTGATTAATCAGGATATTTTTCGGGGGTGCGGCCGACGTAATGCAGTTTTGTACGTCCTCTGGGCGTCTGAGAGGTAGGTGATTAAGGCGTGATAAACATGCCCACTGTATGTACTATTAGTGCTACGTTCTAGAATGTATAAATATTACAATTTTTTGGTTGTCAGAGATGATTTTATCAGCGCTCTTCATCGTTTCTAAAGTTTTTTGTGTGCAGGCATCCAGCCGTGACGCTTTCGCCAAGTTTGCCTACGACGACCGGCCTGCAAGGGCGAAGAGTAGATGCTGTCGCCGACCCGGTACACGACCTTTTTGCTACTTGATTCCAGGCAGCGTAGATTTTGCGCATAAGCAGCATACATCTAAAAATTAGCCAATAATTTTATTTTCATCCGAAAGTAATGAGCGGAATTGGGGTAAATGGTTCTGCAGAAGAAGTTTTAAATTTGGTACCTTAACGTGAAAGGAATATTTCGGCAGAACGCCGCTTCATGCAGGAGTGCACAATAGGCAGAGCAAGTGTAAGGGTCGTGAGCGTAGAATTCATCAGCTACAACCTTTTCAGTTATCCGGTCACGGGATATCGCTGTCCTGTTGCGCAGTCGGGCTCGATCTACAGCCCTATTACGCATGCGCAAACTGACCGGAGTGTCGCTTTCGCCAGCGTCTATCGCGATTACTTGCGAATTGAATCGTAGAAGTAGACTTGCACCGCTTCTAACACACTCCCTCGTCTCTCATCCCCTTGCGGCCGGTGTCAACGCAGATTCATAATTACCGGAAGTGGGATCAGGCGCATGTGTCTAACGCGGCCGAAGCCGCCTCTATGCGTTCCACTACGTCCACCTTGTTCGCCATTTGTTATGGGCGCGCAAAACGGATACTGCCTTCCATATCTTTATCTGGCCCCTTTATTGATCTACCGCATCTACAGTCGTGTTAAATGCCGAGATCTGCGAAAGACTGATTATCACTCGCAAACTGGCATTAAGGCATTTGCAAAAATTAAGAAATATTGATGAAGAACCTTAGGTTAATTGGTTGCTTAAAAGAAATATAAGAATTTTATTTTCTTAATAACACTCAGTGTCATTTGGTCGTACAATGTCTATAAATGAGAACAATAAATTCAAAACTTTTCATAAGTTGAATAAATAACCGTACCGCTTTCAATATACAAAAGGAACCGTTCCTTAGTCAAAATGTGCAAACATATTAGTGTTATTGAATAACAATTACTTACGGAATTAACCTTCGAATTCCGATAAATTTTCAACAGTTTTCTTTGTTTCCAAGATTTGATTCAAAAACATTGATTCTGTACGAGTTTTATGTCAAAAAGTATTCAAAAAAAGATCTTTTAAAATTATTTATCGATCAATGAGCTTTTGTATTTTAATATTAAGGCAGATGGCCATATGGGTCATATTTCAAAATTCCCCCGAATATCAACACACGTTTCGAGCAAAAAGAACGTCCGCAACAGAACTCTGTTACTGTTCTTCCGAAGATTAATAAACAAACTCTCTAAAATATGTGAATTCTTTAAAAAGCACTTGCATCAGAAATTCGACTGATGAAAAGCCATGCATGTTGCCATTTTTCAAGGTTAGATTAAAATAAAAAGTACATTTTGTAAGGTTTTTTTAAGTTTACCTGAAGCCGAACGGTACAATGTGGTTAGAAGTTAAAGAAATCGCTTTTCTCTTTAGAGTTAAGTATTTTCTAAAATAGTATATTACTTCCACGTTTTTTTCTATGTTTACGAATGCAAAAAGTATCACCGAATTTCTACTTTATTTCTACTAAATTCCGCAAAAGCGTAACTTATGCTGTACAAAAAAATATATTTCTGCAAAATTTTTGATTTAATAGAATTTGCTTTTATCTTCGCCCTCACGACAATATATGGGCAGTTCTGATTACATCCCAAATACTTGATGTGGTCAAGACCTGCATTTTCTGACAAACCTTTGAGTGTTTAGCAAAAATATTTTTTAAACTGAAATTGTTTCTTTTTTTCTGGAAGTTAATGCAATTTCTTAACATTGGCTTTACTTGGAGCTGTTAACTTCGGTCCGAATTTTCTCTTTCGGTAAGGGATATGCTTTCAAGTTTTCTTACTTTTTGTGAGTTACTCCCATAGCATAATGCCTTATGAAAAAAGTTTGGTTCTGTAATACGTGACATTGTAGAAGATGACTTCCATGTCAGCCTACTCCCGATTTAGCAAAAGTAATGCCCAGTACCCTTAATTAAGTTAATCAAAAGGGGCAGTTTCTCTATTTAAAAGGCTTTTTCGGAATTAAATCCACTCAGTGCATTAAAATAGCGTAACCAAATGTATGCTGAACTTCCAATTCAAATTTCGTCATGAATTTTGCACACATTCGTGAGCATACTGTACGACACAACCTGTTTAGCGAACAGAAAATGAATGCTGGAAAAGACACGTAAGACTAATATTCATTTTATAACTTATCCACGATCGTCAACTTGCCTAACTCAATTCCACGTTTTTTTTAATATAAATTTGCGGGCTTTGAAATATGAGCCACCATTTTTTACTTCCCTCCATAGACGAGTAATTATCTATATATGAGGAGAAGAGGCGATCTCGGGAATAGTAGATCTAATATTCTGACGTTTCAAAAGCATGCAAGTTTGCTTTGTCGGATGTTGGTTTTTTTGCACGACTCATTTTCTCATTTATGTCCAGGGACACGCATTTTCGCTTCAATCAGCAATATATATATATATACATCCGTTGACCCAGTTCGCTCATTAGAAGCTGAGTTGAACCCCACGTTGTTTATTTAAACTTTAAGAATGAGGTCATCAGCACACGACGTTAGCGGTGATTTGAAGGAAGTTCAATTTGCCCTACATTAACAACGTATTTAAGGAAATTTCGCCACAGTGTCGATACTTTCAGTCTTTGGCCACTATGCATTGCGTCTGATTCCCCGGTGTTGCGTGGCTTCTGTGCATTCTTTATTCATTGTGAATGGAGGACGTTTTTGTTGAAACTTTCAGGATGATATTTTCAAATGAAAGCGTATCTCCCTCTTATGAACCTTTTTCTACCCTTTCATCCATTTGAAGGATTTTGAACGAAATAAAATGTATTAACATCTGAAAATGTTTTAAAATTACAAAAAGATCAATGCACATAGTTACTTATTTTTTCACCGCTCCCTTTTCCTCTTAGCCATCTTCTTTAGTGAGTGGTTTATTGTTTGTTTACTTTAATGGCAGCGTTAGGTGAAGTGAGAACAGACGTATTTTGACCCTACTGCCTAAAGACAGTGGGTATTTAAAACATGCTTTCATTGATGTTATCTACGTACTGCCTATGTCACTAGCCGCTCTGTGGCTGCCGGTGAGGCTTGATAGTAGCGCTATCGCCAATACAAGCGAAGAGGCGAGTCCCAGGGAGTAATTTGGAAGAAGAAGAAAAAGAAGAAGAAGAAGACTCCATCGCTGGGACAATATTTGGCCAAAGCCAATCGCCATTTGGGGAACGGACAGGCCACCACGTCATCCTACGCCTGATGTAGCAAATCAGCACTCACAGCAAACAGTTATCGATTTTTGCACACCTTTAAATTTTAACTGTCTTATACGGCCAAACTTCTGTACACACACTACTTGTATCGGCTACTGCGCTGCAATTATGTGTCTGATGATGGATCCGCGACGGAAATCGAAACTTCAGGCGAATAAGAGTATTGCCCTAGCAATCCAGTCGTCTTCTTTTCAAGTAGCGCTATCTGTGAGCCCGCTCTGCAATTTTTAGGATACTTGCTCCGAACCGATCAAGCGCCGGTACCTTAATGGTTAGGACTTTGGGCTACAAACCAACAGGCCGTAGTTTTGAACTGTTGATGACAGTTAATAAGCCAGCGATGGTCATTCTAACCTCCTTTCACCTTGTCGGTAATGCCATTCTGCCTATTAGCGGGGCACGAGATTAAAAACCAAATTCGAACAAAATAATTATCTCTTACCAGTGATCTCAACCTTAAGCCTTATTTTATATCTCAATACGCCTGCGGTACTGAATGCTCAGGCCTTATGGCTATGCTAAGTTGATCAACATACCTGCAGGCCGTAATTATTTCCGGTGGTCAGTCAATTTGTTCATCCTCTCCAGTTAGTTTTTAAAGCAACCTCCTAATCTGTCTTGTCTTTCCCTTCCAACAGGCCTCAAATTTTTCGAGACATCAGCCAAAGAGAATATCAACGTGAAGTCAGTATTCGAACTGTTGGTCGACATGATCTTGGAAAAGATGGCTGAGGGCATGGATCACGATGCGGCAATGACCGGCGGAACGGCTGGAGGTATGCTCAACTCATATTAAGCCACCTTGTCAGAGCTTCTGTCGTACTGGTCGATGGAAGAAATCTTTTTTGGAAAGACATAGCAAACTGTAGAACGTTTATTTTCGGTACGGGCTGATGAGGTCGTCCTCAGACGTCTAGTGGCTGAACAGTGAACAACTTGAATTGACAACCTGCCTGAAAAAGCAGTAATACCAAGTCATTTTAACTAGAAGCCAGCCTCTGTTGTTTGGTACGTAGGCTGGAATACCTGTCATCTTTTTCATGCTTAATGGAAATCGTTATACATGGGATCTAATTCGATATTTCGAGTGATGCGCAGGTCACTGGAATTAATGGCCTGTAAGATATCACGACCTGCCTTGGGTAGGCAGGGCCCAACAAAGCCAGTTTATTCCCATACAAATGTTCGATCCGTGTGTATGATGACTTGGGATTAGTGGTCCCGCGTCCATGCCCCCAAATGCTGTTCATATAAACCTGGCACGTTTTTTTAGTTAAGTGGCAACCTGTCATCCCAGCGGTTTACCTGTTTATTTTAATAATCTTTTTAATCGCTCCTTCTCCCTACCGATGTTTTTGTCACTAGCTCAGTGAGCAATGATTGATGTTTGCAACTGCAGTCTCAGGACAGTTCGTGGTAGGTGTTAAGTTTACCTCCCAGATCAACACACGGAGACCCTCACCCTTCTTTCATACGAGACAAGGCGTGACTAAGGTGATACAGTATGGGCAATACAGAAGAAAGGAAATTTAACTAAAAATAAAGTTAATTAACCTAGAAAAAACGGAAAAGAATCACCTTAATAATGTGATCGTCAGCAAAAAGAAGTGCCATAATTAAAATATGCCACTTCACAGCTTTTTAGAACGAAATGTACTATAAAAACACTAAACTTAGGACTCAACTTAAAAATAAACAAAAAATAAAACAATAGTTTCGCATTTACAGCGGGAGCATCACTGGAAAGATGGTCTACTGAAAATATGAAAGTACCTTTTGTTAGAAGTGAAAGAAAAAAGTGACCTTATTGACTGCCCAAAAGGTCGAAAAGTAAGATTAACGCAATGTATTTAAAAAATAGTCTTAAACTTCAATGAAAATGACAAAACATAAGAATGAACTGAAGACTAAATTAAAAACAGAACTCAAACAGGACAAAAGTTAAATAATCCAATTTAATTAAACAAAGCTTCAGTAAACTACTAAAGATTTAACTCGAACAGCAACTGGGTTTGGGTACTCAATCTAAAACCAAACAAAAAAGTAAAATGAAACCTAACTAAACAAAATAGCCAATGTAATTTTTAACAAAATAAATGGAGTAAACTAAACAGAAATCTAAAACTATAATAACATTAGCAAACCTATATATTGGACTAAAAACAAAACTTAAACTGTACATAAAAATAAAATGAACTATAAATAAGTAAACTAATGTATTTAAGTATATTTCTCTTTTTATTTATGGCACGATCTTTGCTGCAATATCATTAGATTATTTAAACAATTTCTGGGCGGTAAACTGGACATCTACTTAGTTTGCCTTGTGGAAAGGTGTTTGCTACAACGTCGCATTTTTTACCTTCACGTCCTCTTCCAGCATCAGAGACTGGCACGAAGGTTTGCGAGTACGAAGGATTTTAGGCAGGAAGTTCGGAATTCGGTCTACTTGTTATGTCCTTGGAAGAGAAATCCCGTCAGCCTGCCATTCGCATATGATGGAAGGAAGCTCAGTTTGCGCGAAAAATTGAATTTATGATGTTTTTGCAGAATGATGACTCATTGCGCTGCGTCTGTTCGAGTAGACGTCTATGTAGTCAGGACGCACGATATAAAGGCCGACTGCAACTCAGTCAGCGGTGATTGTTGTTCCATATACAGGTCGGTCGCCTGAGACCTGACCACCCGCATTCATCCGCCATCATAGCTGTCTCATGTACAAGGACAGGGCCAATCTCAATTTATCAATTTATGCACAAATTGCGCATAGTCAACTGTAAAGTTCTGCGAAACGTAGCTGGTGTTCTTATCGACAAGAGGTCCGCAACCTTTTTGCGTCAGAAACCCAAGGAAGCACCTTTTTGCAAATCTAGTTCAATGAGAGCCACATAATATATTTTAGGGTTGGATTCAATTAAATGTAAGTGTGCTAGGCCTCTGAATTTATTCTGTTAAATACAGTACGCGCCAGAATTCGTGCAATATGTGAAAGGTTGATATTCTTTCGCTAATCGGCATTGAGTCAGTTTGTGATACCTTTTAGCCTGTAGTCTATTCTGAAGTTATTTTGGTCATGATAGGATGCGGGCTTTTTTAACGAGCTTCGTTCTGACCACTAACACAACGTATTTTTTGTAAAAAGTAACTACGCAAACAGTATGCGTTTTTATTATGGATTTTGACTGCATTTATAAACTCGAATATATTTTATGGAAACCATATATGGCAGAATTATTTATTGTACTCTTTTGGTAGAAAATTACGTCTTTTTAACTCATAATAGAGCACATAATTAGAAATTATTTTAAGAACCGAACGATACCCTTTCTTTAAATAGCAAATTTGACGAAGGCGTTATTTGCTACCAAAAGAGTACAAGTATTGATTTTTTTGCGTTTATTTTTTCTATAATATATATTTGAATTTATAAAGGCAGTCAAAATCGATGATAAATACGCATGCTATTTGAGTAGCTACTTTTCAAGGCACATATGTTTTCTAAGCGGTCAGTTATGTGCTCTTTTAAAAGCGGACGTCATATCATGACATTAAAAAAATTAGAAAAAACTACACGATAATCAGTTTCACAACCCCAGCCAATGGCGATAAGCGAGGGGGTATCAAGCTTTCGTATATGTCGGCATGTTGCACGAATTCTGGCGCGTACTGTTATACTGTTATGATTCTCATCGGTAATGCGACTTCTGATGCTGCATGGATTTGCTGATGGCTTTGTTGTCTGGTTGGTAGTTGGAAAGGTTAAGCTTCATGCAAACCACAAAACCTGCTCGTTCTAATTTCAATCATATCTGAGAGCCACACCTGGCTCGCAAGCCGTAGGTATTCGACCCCTCTTGTAGACGATCGGCTGAATCAAAGAAGTTGGCCTGAGTTTCGCACACAGTTTATTTTGTTTGTTTAAGATGTGCTTCTATAATCCTGTCTTTTTTCTGCAAGCTGTTCGTCACCTGGTGACAACAATGTGATGCAATAACTGTTCGTCTAACTACAACGTGTAGATGCACGCTGCCAGCTATTACTAGAGACACTGTAAACTTGTTATATCTAGGTGTTACTCCACTTCTTTGCAATAAAAATAAACGCATTCTTACGCTCTCCTCCAATGTTCATCTCTATGGCCGTCAAGGTTAATCCAGACAGGCGACCGTCAAATAATAGAGGTTTCAGTTGGTTGTCCCGCAGCAAAAATTACGCCATTCATTTTTAATGAATGTGCCCTGCTCTACCCTTGGCACAGCCTGCGTCTCATTAGTATCCTCCCAGTGGGGCCAATTCAAATTTCCCTAGAGGCTAGTAACCAGGCCAGCAATTGAAACTCCTACCTCTGTTTCACGCATTAAGCAGTCTTGCTGGACAATCGAAGAAAATTTAACTTGCATTAATACTAGACAGCGAAACCAGTGGATCGTTGTTGCAGATAGGTCCTAGAAGTTGATTGGGAAAAGGATGCCTTAGATATGTGTGACAATATTACTGTTTAGCATAGGTCGTAGCGTCAGTTAATTTTATGCAAAAAAGTGTCTTTAAGGGAAGGATTACTCACACGGCCACCTCTAGAGAAAATACGACTACAGGAATGCCCCGCGTACTTAAAATCGGTGGCTCTAAAGCTAAACTGTTACGGTTATTTTAATCCTAGTTGTACCCCAAACCTAACCGCACGATTGCACACGTACCAAAATCTTAAATCTTTACTAATAAAGAGGGGTTGGCATATTTTCATAATTCAGTTGATGAAATTGTGAAGCATTCGCGATCTCGGTGGGAATCGAACTCACCCCACCATAGGGGGGCTTTAGTACAGCCAACGCTCCACCGATTGAGCCTCGAAAACACGCCAAAAGCCGTACAAAATGTCACTTCTGGGTCGATCAACCCGCCCAGCTTACTTCACATATGGGATCCGACAGTTCCCCCGTCGATTTCAACGATCGGCAGCACACCCTCCAATAAGCCGCAGCAAACGCTGAAGCAAGCCGCAACTGACACAGAGGTGAGCTGGGCAAGCAACACGAAAGCAACAGCAAGCAGGAGCAACGCAGAGGACTCGTGCGAGAGAAAACAGGAGTTGAGACAGACTCACACAGAATCTACCCACTCGCTCGCCACTCCCATCTCCGTATCCGGTGTAAAGACAAAGTCAATAAGACCGGGGATGAGAGAGAGTGTAGGTGGCTGGCGCGATATTCATTCCACACGCGCACACTTGACACAGCCAACTTGCCAGGTATGCTCCCGCTTGCGCGGGAACGCCATAAAGGCCCCATTAAGAAGAAGCCATTGCGGCCTGACTTTCAGTCCTCCACCATTACGGGAACACACATTAATTCTGACCTCAAACCCCAACTTTGACCTTAAACCAACCGCTAAGCCTAACTTTAGCCCTCGTCGTAATCTGGAAGTTAATTCCCCCCCCCCAGAATTCGGCTCCAAGCCTCATGTAGTGTGTGGGTGGTGTCTGCTCATTTATTCGTTTTGGACGGTTATACCAGTGATAGTCACGGCGCCGTAGTTACCACGGCCGAAAGTCGTTAATCCAACAGCCCGCAGCTTATCACCACTCTTCGGCTACAAGAACCCCCTAACGCTGAACAGATTTTCCGATTATAATTTCACTCTCCTAACAGCCTCACGATTTTTTTATATCAACCCACATAGTTTATTAAATTAATTATGATATAAATGTACAGGGCTGACGAGAATATGAGAATCTATAAACTGGTCATGATCTGTGTTTATTGAACCCCATTTTCTTATTAATGATCTCTGGTTACATACAGAAATACGTCAATAGCTGTGAAGCTTTTATATATATATATATATATATATATATATATATCTGACATACAATAGCCAGAGCATTTTATTAACCTTAAATCTTAATAGTTACAAAAAATATAAATAAATAAATCCTTTTGCTGAGATTCATTTGCTGCATGGCCTAGTTTTAGGATATTCAACTCACAAATTAATCCCCTAGTGCCCTATCCGACTGATTTGTGTATGCAAAGTGAAGTTTAGAGCTGCTTTCAATGCTGACGTCCGAACTTGGCGTGACGCCCTCGGAGCAGAACGTTTTTACCTCGGCTGCATAAGTTGATTAAGGAAGCTTCAAGTTTTTGTCTAAGTCCACTCGTCAAATTTCACCGGATGGATTGATGCAGATCATGCGTCTTAGACTTTCGAGACGGCATGAGCCGATTTTGTTTTTCAATCTATTTATAATGCGTTTTTTTGCATTTTTTAAATGAAATGAAGTTAAAAGTTATATTTGGTCAAAGTAAACAGCTCATGACAATATTTCATCCATGCTTCCTAGTCAAGTCTGACACTCAGTTCTAGCTCAAATGCACGTTCTGCAGTAGTCTCCAGTTATTAAGCCCACCTTGGGCCCAGACAAAATTGGGCTGAATAAGTGGCTGGGCCTATTAACCATGGGCTTAATAACCGGTAACTACTGTAGCAGACTGCGGTGAGGAGCATATTGAAACTTTGAGCTGGCAAACGGGGCCCGATGCTTTCTACAGTATGGCGAGGGCTGCATGCAAACTTCAGAAATTTGTGAAAGATTAATCGTTACTCGCTTACTGGCATGAACGCATGTACAAAAACTTAGAAATAATACTCAACATTAATTACTTACAAGAAATGTAAAAAGGACTAATTGTTTGTTAGGAGCAATAATATTTCCTTAAAAAATCTCAAGTTCCGGCCACGCAAAAGATTGCTGAAAATAAGAATAATAATTTCATGTCTTCTCTTAAATTGAATGAGCAATCTTACCACTTTCTTAACATGAAATAATTTTTCATTAGTCAAATGTATTTTAATTTATTGGCGTTATTTCATTGCATTAACTTAGAGATGGACCTGAAGGTGCCTATAAATATTCCAGCGTTTTCGGTATCTTTAGCCTTTGGTGCAAAAATCCAGATTCCGTTCAACCTTTTTATCAAAACCTTTAAAATAGGATATCGATTAAATGGATTTACCAAAGAAAGAAGACTTTGGATGCAAGTTCTTCTGAAGATGGCCATGTGAGCCATTTTTAGAAATGCTTCAAACAACAAAACACATTGTCGAGCGCAAAGAACGTCCACAACAAAAGTTTGATGTGCAAAGGTGTTTTTCAAAGGAAAGGATCACTCGTGCGGCCGCCCATAGAAAAGGCCTGACAATAGGAATGCCCCGCGTACTTAAAGCTCCTGACTCTCAAAGATAACTTTAACGGTTCTCTTTACCTTAGACGTACTCTGAACCCACACGCGCTATCCACTCTTACCCAGATCGTAAATCATCGGAAAATTTGAACAATTCAGTTGGCATAATTGTGAAATATTCGTGGCCTTGATGACATTCGAGACCAATTCAGCAGAGAAGGCTTTAGTATACTCAACGTTCTATCAATTGAGCTGCGATGGCACACCAATAACCGTCAATTTAGTTAGACTAAGGTCAATTAACCCGCCCACCCTAATGCATGTATGGATTTGTTGATGCTTTGCAAAGAGAAGTTAAAAAAACTACTTTCAAAGTTGCTGTCTAAACTTGAGATGACGTCCTCGAAGTAGGACGTTTTATGCTCGCTGGCATAAGCTGACAAGGGAAACTTCAACTTTTTTCTGGTCCACTCGACAGAATTCACCGGACAGATTAAAGCAGATCACGCCTAATTTGTTCTTTAACCTATCTTTAATGCGTTTTCATATGAATGGAAGCGAATGTGCTTGCCCCAGGTTCGTTACAACGTTTTTGTATTTTATTTCTTGAAAACAATGAAGTTATAATTTATTATTATGTAAAAAATTAACAGCTTTGAACTATGTTTAATTCACGCTTCTTAGTCTTTTCCGAAACTCAGTTCTGGTGCAAATGCTTTTTCTAGAAGTCTAGGCTAGCAAAATATTGAACCTCTGAGTTGACAAGGGGGTCCAATGCATCATAAAGCAATGACGCGTACCGCGAAAACAAGGGGTTTGTTCTGTGAAAAATAACAACTCCAGAACTATGCATTTAAATCGTTCGTTTTGACCGCCCATTAAAATGAACGAATTAAATGCATACCACTTGAGAAGCCATTTTTTACAGAACATTCATCTTGAAAATGGTCGAAAAGCAACTGACTGAAATGATAGGATATAAGCCTGCATGATAAAAAATTTAGCAATATTATTATTGCAATACTATTATTATTACTTCTATTATTATTACAATAATGTTACAACCCTACCTAATGCCGTTTTGCGTATGATAAGCAATTTTCTGCAAATTTTGGAATTTTCGTTCGATATACTGGCTAAACTTTACATCAGGTCAGAATGGTCTACACTTCACCGTTATATCTAGCACTTTATTGACCTGATATCTCGCTTTCACAATTGACTGAGTCATCAGTGAGACGGTAGGAGCTAGGTGGCATACAATTGTTTCGCCAATTGTTTCGGTAACGGACGCTAGTCCATCGTTGTCTCATTGCAGTTGTTGTTTAGTGAAGACGAATATATAGAGTTATTAAAAAAATCGATGTCATCGGCCGGGTCGATTTTGCAATTCAAAGGCTATCTCCTAATGCCTAGGCACAATGGTGTCAAGTATGAGGTCGTTTGCAGAAAATGGAGCAGGGACAATCAAAAAAGCTTATTCCTAAAAACTACCAATGACATTCCATTTTGAATTATGAGCCATGCCTTAGGAGTTTTTTCACTGTCTGCTCTTCTTGCTCAGTAACATTACTGGCTCGTTTTAACTGACATCACCACATGTGAGTGTATTACTTGAAACATATGAGAAGTCGCCTACAATTGTGTCAACGACTTCTTTGAAATGTTCGGCTGTACCGATGAATTTCTTAAATACTATATACCACTAGGAAGATTAAAGGCATTTGCTTGACTTGACTTGAATCGACAGCTAAAAGCCAAGGAATACAACCTGCGTTTACCGTTGAATTTAAATCGGAGAAGAGTGTCAATTTTGCTTTCGTGGTAGGAGTGGATGCATTAAGATGTATCGGTTCCCATGTCAGCTGAGAGGTTCAACATGCTGTTAGCTGCCGCCTTCCAGAATCTGCATTTGCGCCAGAACTGGGAGTTGAAGTTGACTAAGAAGCACAAATTAAAAATTGTCATGAGCTTTTTACTTTAATCTCATAAAAATTTTAACTTCATTATATTTAAAAATAAAATATCGACACGTATTATAAATAGGTTGAAAAAGAAAATCGGTTCATGCCGCCTGGGCAGCCGAAGATCTGTGATCTACTTTAATCTGTTCGGTGAATTTGGATGAGTGAATTCAGAAAAAAAATATTTGAAGGCTCCTTGATCAGCTTACGCAAACGAACTTAAAACGTCCTGCCTCAAGGACGTCACCTCAACTGCGGACATCGGCCTTTGGAAGCACCTCTAAACTTCACTTCGCAAAGCGTCAACAAATCAGTGGAAGAGGACAGCAAGGGAATAATTTATGAGTTTGATCTCCCAAAACTCGGTCAGGTGGCAAGAGAATGTGTGCAATATATATTATTTATTTACTGGTAATATTAAGATTCCAAGTTGGAACTATGTTCTGGCTATTGCATATCAGATACTTTTAAGGGCTTCATATCTGTCGAAGTTTTTATGTGTGTTAGTGGTGCGAAAATGGAATTCGATACATGCCGAACATGACTAGTTTACAGATTCTTAAATTATTAATACGCAGTTCTTTTGGACCCGATACGCGAATTAGACAACCGCTAAATGCAAAACAACGTACGCGTTTAAATAAACTACTGAAAAGGTAAATATAAGCCACGGATCCTCTCCGAATGCAGAATAGATTACCGGGGTTTCATTTTGTCTTCAAACTTGAAATATTGCAGTGAATCATTAAGAAGCATAATTATAGGCTGCACAGAGTCTACTGACTGCACTATAAGCATTGAAATAGTCATTTTCGACTTTACTGCCGTTAAGGTAAAAACAACAAAGGCATATCGATCACCAGAAGTATGCTTTTGTTCATCTGAGCTTTCAAACTCGTACTGTAGGTCATCGTCTGAGATAAAAGTGCCAACGAAAACAAGCAGGGGCCAATCAACCATCAGTCCGGAGGTGGCTGCGCAGGGGTATGCATGCCGGCGCCAGATTGATAAATCGATTTAAGGAGTTCTCATCGTAGGTCCAGGCTTCTCCGCTTGTTTTCGTTGCTGCTTTTACCTCTGACGGTAGACTGCAGTTATAGTTCAGAAGTTCGGACGAGTAAGGTTATAATTTTGATGGTAGACCTGCTTTCTTCTTCATCTATACGCGCACCTGAAATGCGGGCATTCGTCTCAATTTACTGCCCTTTTTAGACATCAAAGATAATATTCAAACTGAATGATAAAATTCTACTTTGGGTGCCAACATCAGCACGCAAAAGCCCCATCCTGCTGTAATGCAGGACCTTGTGTACTAAAGAGGATACAGTCTGGGCAATACAAAGGAAAAAATGAAAAGGTTAACTTTATCAAAGTAGAAAAAACCCCATTTCATTATTTTAATAACTTAATGTCTGGAAACGAAAGGCGCGTCATAATTAATATGTGAAACTATGCAAATGCTGGGAAATGACTGAGTTAAAAACTAACGAACTCAAATTCAATCAACTAATTAACAAACGTAAATAAAAGGTAAACTTACCTAACAAAAATATAAGCGAAAACTAAAATAGTAACCTTAATAACGTCTGTTAACTTAACTTCGATAAAATTAAGCCAAATAAACCAAGTGTAATAAACTAACTTGAGGTTGTTGCCCATGGGGCTTCGCGCCGCGAGGTTTACTAATCTAACTCCAGAACGTTGGACCTCGGGTAGTTTGAAGTAGACGACCTTCTTAACACCAATTTGTCTTCAGGACTATCAAGACACCCAAAAAAGTATGAGTAAGAAAAAGTTTCCAATTTTGTCACACCCCATATATTGTTATTAAATGATGTAAACAAGTTCTGTATTCATTTATGGTGCACTATTTTGTTGCGAAAACAGTAGATTATTTTCAAAAACTCTGGACTCAAAGTGGGATTCCACCAAGTGACTATACTAGGCACTTTCTAAAAATGTATGTTTCTCTTATGCGGTACGGAGGACATTTGAATGATCTTGCCGATTTTCACCAGCATTTAACCAACACCAACCACTGTGTTTTTGAATTTGTCCGTACATTTCAGTACGCACGTCCACCCGGTATTTTAGCTGCTTTCCGTTCTGTACAGCCCACCGGTGTTTAATTTTCTCGTTCCAGCTCACTGCAGCTCCTACCAGGCTGCTCTAATTTCGACCAATTAAACCACCCAACTAGACATCTGTTTTGCCCACAGCGCTAGCGCTAGCTTGACGTTTTTCATCCATTGCCGGCATGCATGCCTGACCCTGTAGTGTCCTTTCTCCCCGGCTGCAGTACAGCAGCTACCCAGCTTAACTGCGCATGATTTGCCGTTGTTCGAAGCTGCTGTCGCTGTGGCTGCTGGTACAAGTAGGGTTGAGCGTGGTAAATGCCCGAAGCCAGCCCTCCCGATCCGGAGACGTGAAAGAGCTCTAACGTGGGACGGCATGGTTACTAAAAGTCGCCTTGAGGGAGGGAGCAAATGAGAAGAACGGGAAGGAGTAAGGAGAGGGGGAGTGAGAGGAGATGGAGGAGGAGGAGGAGGAGGAGGAGGAGGATGAGATGAAGGGGAGGTGGAGGGATAAGAAAAAGGGCAAAGGGAGGGAGACAAGCTGCAAGAGAACTGTGAGGAGGGCAGGACAAGGAGGAGAGTTCAAATAAAAATTAGAAGAAGAAGAAGAAGAAGAGAAGGAAAAAGAAGAAGAAGAAGAAAAAAAAAGAACAAAAACAAGAAGAAGAAAAAGAAGAGAAGAAGAAAGGAGAAGAAGCAGAAAAAGAAGAAGAAGAAAAAGAAGAAGAACACGTAGAAGAAAAAGGAGAAGAAGAAGAAGAAAAAGAAGAAGAAGAAGAAAAAGAAGAAGAAAAAGAAGAAGAAGAAGTAGAAGAAGAAAAAGAAGAAGAAGAAGAAGAAGAAGAAGAAGAGAAGGAAGAAGAAGAAGAAGAAGAAGAAGAAGAAGAAGAAGAAGAAAACGAGAAGGAAGAAGAAGAAAAAGAAGAAGAAGAAGGAGAAGAAGAGAAGGAAGAAGATGAAGAAGAA